>JAQHUG010000470.1:301799-335899 GCA_028555095.1 Dicrostonyx torquatus | reverse complement strand
CCACCACCGCCCAGCTTGAAAACTGAGGTTTTTATTGTCATTTAAAATCATGGACGTACTGGTGTGGGCCTATACCACCAGCACCAGGGATATGGAATCAGGAGGAGCAAAAATCCAAAGCCAACAGCAGCTGCATAGCGAGTTTGAGGATCACTTCATCCATAGAAGACCCTCTTTTATTTAAAACAGCATAAAAAGGAAAATATAAAGAGATGGCTCAAAAGTGAAGAACGGTGGCTGCTCTTGAAGACGACCCAGGTTTAGTTCCCAAAACCTACATGGTGACTCACTATCTGCAGTTCCAGTTCCAGGGAATCCAACACCCTCTTTTGGCCTCCATGGGCACTGCATACAGTTGGTGCACAAACATAACATGCAATCAAACTACACACACACATAAAATGAAAAAAACTTTTAAAATCTTTTTAAGTAGTGCAGAAGGCATTAAAGGCACTAAAGTTGCCAAAGTATCTGATATTTACACACTAAGAACTCTCAAAGATCTCACCAAAAATGAAAAGGATTGAGTAAACAATAATGTGTTGTGTTCATGGATTAGAAGGCTCACTGGTACTGAGATGATTTCTCCCCACCCCACCCCCAGGTTGATGTAAAGACTCAGTGGCATCACAGTGCAAATACAGAAGGCTGTTTGTGGAAGCTGACAAATATGATTAGAGGGTAGCCACAATCATCTTTAGAGGGGAAAAAAATCTTTGAATGACCCATGGCATTTCATGTCAATACTTGTTATGGGAACTGAAGAGAAGCCTTGGTGGGTAAGGGCACCTGCAGAGGACCTAGTTTCAGTTCCCAGCACCCAAACTAGGAGCTCACAACTGTAACTACAGGCTCAGGGAACCCAACACCCTCTTCTGGCCTCTGTGAGCATCTACATTCATGTGTACATACACACATAAACCAACAATTTTTTAAGAGTCTGTAACTGTAGAGATACATAAATAAGATATTAGTATTGGCATGAAGATGGACAGATAGAGTGTGTGACAGAAGCAAAAAATTAAATGTATCTGTACTTACATGGCCAATTGACTTTTTATAGAATTATTTACTTTATTTTGTGTGTGTTCTTATATATTCACAATGTGAGTGTATGTGCCCATTGAGGCCAAAGAGGGTGTCAGATTCTCTGTGAGGTTGTAGGCAGCTGTGGGACACCCAACTTGAGTGCTGGAAATGGAACCAATGCAGCAAGTGTTCATAAGCACTGAGCCATCTTCCAGCCTTCGCCAACTGACTTTTAATGATGGATGCTTCCAAGGCAATTCCATGGGGGCACAGATAATGTCTTTAACGAATGCTTAAATAATTGACCATTCATATGCAGCAAGAAAGATATGCAGATTAACCTTTACCTATGCCTTGTTACTTCAAATGTGTCACAGACAAAATGAAAATTCTAAGCTGTAAAAGTTGTACAAGTAAGAAAGGAGATGGCTGTGGCCTTAGGTTAAGAACAGATTTGCTCAACAGAAGACAAAAAAGCAGTGCATACTGAGACTGTGGGAGAATACTTCTTTTTTTTTTTCAAAATAAGTCATCAGATGAAAAGAAAAAAAATGCCTTCAAATAAATTTCTTTATGGTTATCAAAAATGTAAAAAGAAAAAGACAAATTGAGTATCACTAGGAGGAAACTGAAAACAGAAGCTATAGGACTAAGAAAATGTGTTTGTAAAATGTAAACTTGAAAAAAGGAGAGTTGCATCTAGAATATATAAACATTCTTTATAGTCCAGCTATAAGGCAATCTCATTGTTTGACTAAAATACAACAGCAAAAAGCTAGACAAAACTATTTGAAAAGATGCTTCATAGAAGGTATACAGGTGGTCAAGAAATGTAAGGAAAATTGCTAACAGGCATGGTTGATTAGAAAAGTCAGAGAACCAGAGTCTCATTTCTGAAAATGCATGACAGCAGCAACACCAAGTGTCAATGAAGGCATTTGGAAGCAGCCAGAGCCCCGTTCAGTGCTGGGGGAAATGAAAGGCTGTGCGGGCAGTTAGGAAAAACTGGTCTGTTCTTTCTTGGAAGTTAAATGCCATAGGCCCATCAATTCCACTCCAGGGCTTTTATATATGTCCATATGAAGGCATTTTTTTAAACCAGTGAAAACTAGAAATGACCTAATTGTTTGCCATACACATTACAGATGAAATCATCATGGTGCACCATAGACTTCAGTCTGCCCTAAAAAGGGACATTAACTCATCTTGAATACACGCGACAATGAAGTTCACGATTAGTATTCGAAGAGAAAGCAGCCAGACAGAAAATACCACACTCTTTATGATTCCAGTTATATGAGGTCCTACAAAAACTATGTGAACAAAAGCAGATGCCCAGTGGCCAGGGTCCAGGTGCTTCAAGAGGGAACCTATCTCTAAGAGTGAGGAGATGATGTGAAGGTATTCTCCTGTCACAACTGGGATGGGGTTTAAAGGCTTCAAAAATCATCCAATTACATTTCTGTAAACAGAGAATTTCATCACATGCATAAACTTTCTGTGAGAAAGGCAACTAGAGCTAGAGAGAAAGCTAAGCACATGCTGTGAAAACATGGAGGGTGGAATTTAGATCTCCAGTCCCCAGTAAACACCATGTGGGCATGATGTGGGATTAACCTCTGTATACTGTGAATACCATTGGTTAGTAAAGAAACTGCTTTGGTCTGTAGCAAAGCAGAACTTAGCTAGGTGGGATAAACTAAACTGAATGCTGGGAGAAAGAAGGCAGAGTCAAGGAGAAGCCATGTAGCCCCACCGGAGACAGACACTGGAACTTAACCCAGTAAGTCACAGCCTTGTGGTGATACACAGATTAATGGAGATGGGTTAATTTAAGACATGGGTTATCCAGAAATATGCTTAAGCTATTAGCCAAACAGTATTGCAAATAATATGGTTTCTGTGTGATTATTTCAGGGCTGAGCAGCTGGGAACAAACAAGTGGTCTCCTACTACATGGGCAGGCATCCTGTTGGGAATTGCAGCCTCAGAAGGTGGAGATAGGGAACGAGCAGACTCTGAAGACTACTCATCTCAGGTGAAGAGATGGCTGCGTGGTTAAGAGCACTTGCTGCCCTTCTGTGGACTCAGGTTTGATTCTGAGCATCCATAGTCCCCAGTAACTTTAGCACCAATGGTGCCCATCACCTCTGGCTGCCATGGGCACCTGCACTCATGTACACACACTCACATGCAGACACACATGTATACACATATTTTTAAAAATCTGTTTTAAAAAACACTACCCATATCTGGGAGCTCTGGGTTTAATTGAGACCCATACCTCAGCCTCTGAAAAAGGTCAAAGAGCAATTGAAGAAAATTCTTCCATCAATCTGAGACCTCTATGAGTTCACACACACACATACACACACACCCCTTCTTGAAGCCTTAAATTTTAACTAAAATGTCCAGCCCAATAGCGCTCAGCTTTTTATTTTGAATATATTTTTCCTATGTCCTGGTGACAGGGTGCACGCTCCTTAGAAAAGAGTTAGATTCGGGATGTAGGGTCATCAGGTCATTTTTATTTCACTCCTCTCAGAGGTCATAGCCCTTGGCAGCTTTTCTCCTTGGTTGTCTATAACAGGCACTGCACAGGTTGCCCTCCAGGTTGGTCGAGAAAGCCATCTCATTGTCCCGGGGTGCACTGCTGGTGTTAGCTCTCTGGTATGGTCTTATTATGTTGCCTGTCCCTGTTCACTACACAAAGTGTCTCCTCTTTAACTCACATGATATTTCCAATTTTAAAGTTTATTTGGGGAGACCTTTAAAGAATGTTATTTTAAAAGAACTTAACTGCCCTTTAACAGACAAATGAGTAATGATAATGTGGTACAAATATACAATGGAATACTATTTAACTGAAAAGAAAAATGAGATATACACATAAATGGTAGGAGCTGAATTTTACATTGCGTGAGGAAGTTCGGACCTAGAGAGACACATCCTGCAAGTTCTCTGTCATCTGTGAGTCTGAGCTCCAAAGACGAAGGTGAACGACTGCAGAAACCAGGTGAGGAAAGAGGGACCGCGAAGAAGGGGAGGAGGGAAAAGCAGGACACAGCGATATGAAGGAGGAAAAATGGGGAGGGTGGCTCTAGTTGTGGAGAGAGGAGGAAGAAGAGAAGTCAATAGAGAAGAAGAAAGAGGGAGGAGGGACAGATAACATCAAGGATATTTGAAAAAGTCACAAGGAATCATTATTTTTATTTACCTAAGTTTATATCTAATATGTAATCTAATGCATACACATTCAACAGAGTTGTGTCATTTGGGTTGACAACTCCCCAAAGAGTCAATGGCCACCTAACAAAATCCCAATACCAGGCATGAGGAACCCTCTCTTAAGCTGTTGGTCAGGGAGAGTCCAAAAGACTTCCAGAACAATGTAGGCTATTGCTGTTGCTCTTTGTCTCCTCCCAGAAGTTGACGGTAAACTCCTGTAACTAACGACACCATGCACTCTGGACAAGACTTAGATGACTTGAGTTGGATCTGACCTGAAGCCTCCTCCCCAAGGACTAGATTTCATGGTAGCTCCCAGGAAAGGGGAAAAACCAACAGGTCCTACTCAGCTGTGACAAGCCTGTGAACTACAACGGCCAGAAGACATACCGAAAGGAGTAATACCAGCACTCGTACATCGGCAGTAACCAGCAGCTGCCTGATTAGACTGAAGGCCCACTCAACAGGAGGAAAATCAAGCCTGGCACTAGAAACTTAGCCGACTACTCTGGGCTGGGGAGGCCGTGGATCTTAGAGGAGAACCTACCAGTAGCACTTCACTAAACCAGCACAATTCCTGTGTCCTAAATACTTATCCTTACATCCACAGGTGAGGAAAGCTCTCACCTCATCGATGAAGCTTCTCTTTGCGGCAGACACAGACTGTTATGAAAAACCACAACTGTTTAAAATGAAGAGAATAACTGATCCCGGGGAGCCTAGCCCCAGTAGAGAGAACTCCTGTTCCTAAGGCTCAGAAAACATCTCAGAAGTGAAAAGATTATAGGAGCCAGAGGACCTGGAAGTCAGCTGTGAGACTGTGCCCTAGAGATAATGGGAAAATTTCATCCACCGTGCCTCAACAATATGGCCACCTAGACCAGACCTGAACAAGGACAACACTGATAGACAGGTCACTGGGACTCTCACAGGGCCCAGACAATAAGAGGCAATTAAGGGATGCTATAGTATGGTGAGCGGGCTGCATCCCGCCACCTGGCTCCTGGGGCTATCTCACTGCCTAACCAGGCAGGAAGAGCTGAGCCATGGGCATGAACGCAGATATTTTTCTCCTGACTCTGAGTGGGCACACAACCAGCCAGGCCCACAAATGCTCCATAGCTGGAGTTTGCACTGGCGGCAGGGCCCAGGAAGCCTTGTTTTAAAATGGCACGGCTTTTTTTTTTTTTTTGGTATGGCTGCTGAGTCAGGAAATTCTCTCTTAAAGCAGCTACAGCAAGCCGCCAGGAAACAAGAAGAAGCTGTGTTAAACTCTGTATCTTTTTGAAGCTCTCTCAGATTTTTAAGTGGATTTAGCCCATCACGTTGGAGCGCCAATTTGTAGTAATGAGGCAAGGGCCGCGTTCCCGGTGCACGGCTAGCTAAACCCCCAAAATAATTACACAGAAACTGTATTCATTTAAACACTGCCTGGCCCATTATATCTAGCCTCTTATTGGCTAACTCTTACATATTCGTTTAACCCATTTCTAATAATGTATGTATCACCACGAGGTCGTGGCTTACTGGGAAAGATCCTAACCAGCATCCATCTCAGACGGGAGAATCACGGCGGCGTCTGTCACACTGCCTTCTCAGCATTCTGTTCTGTCTACTCCGCCCACCTAAGGGCTGCCCTATCAAAAGGCCAAGGCAGTCTCTTTATTCAACCAATGAAAGCAACACACAAAGAGAAGGTCCTCCTACACCAGACGCTGAGAGCAGAGCTATTCTACCCCAGGGAGGAGCTCCCTAACTGGTTATCCAACACTAAAGGAGCTCAGCAGGTTCTGCATGTGTGCATGCGTGCGTGTGCATGTGCGTGTCCGTGTGCATGTGCGTGTGTGTGTGTGTGTGTATGAACAATAACTACTAAAGAAAAAGAAGCCATGAATTTGAAAGGAGGTTGGGAGTATGGGAGAGGTTAGAAGAAAGGAAAGGGGAAAATGATGTGATTATATTTTAATTTAAAAAATAATAAAAGTAATCACCCACCAAAGGTTGTTACCTTACATTTATTTTGACCCCTAAATGCCTGCATTGCATTCTTGACATCCTTTTATTTTAAGCCCATCTCCTGAAACAATTTATTACTGGTGCCCTCTTTTTTTTTTAATCTAAAATGAAAGGCTTTCTTTTAATTGATTCAACCAATTTACATTTCTTGTAACTGCTGTTACAATCAGATTTACTTCAGCTGTTCTGATCCATTATTTTCTCTTTAGCCTTTTGTTTTAATTCTTTCCCAGTCTCCATTAGAAAATGGAACTGTCGTCAGCCAGTGGGAAGTTATATGTCTTATGGCATGGAGAGAAGATTCAGGAGCTAAAAGCACCAGCTGCTGCTCTTTCCAAGGTCCTAGGTTCTAGTCTCAGCATCACAGGGCATCTGTAGCTCCAGTTCCAGGGGGCTCCAATGCCCTCTTTTGGCCGCAATGGGCACTACATGTGTGTGATGCACAGACAAACAGACCAAACACCCATACACATAAAATAAAAATATACCCATCTTTAAAAAATAAGTCATACAATCTATTTTTCTTTTAATGATTGTCATGTTATACTTAATGAACTCAAGATTAAGTTTGTTTGTCTGTAGCCCTCTCCCCATAATCCCTCCGCACATAGGTACCATTGGGAGTTTATCTGGGGGTTCTTCTAGGCCTGCCTTCAGTTTGGTAAGGCATGAGTACACCAAGATGGTAGCTTGCACAACTGTACATCTTCCTAGTTCACTACCACTTGCTTCTCTGTTTATCATGTCATTACACTAAAGTCCTTTCTGCTCTGAGCGATGAGATTGCCTCACAGACAGGGTCATGAGTGTCTGTCACAGACAGAAAAGCAGTAAGTTCTCTAGGTCAAAAGGGCTCCTCTACCACTGGAGGTCAGGTGAAGGGGAGTGGCAGGGTGGAGGCAGGACTGGAGGAGGAGGTCTGTGCATGCTCCTGCGTGGAATTCACTCTTGAGTGGACATAACACGGAAATGTGGTGGCCGTGGTTCAGATCACCAGTGGGAGTGAAAATGGAGAAGGCAGCAAGGCAGCAGCGAACACAGGCTATCAAAATACCATCTCCCTGCCCAGCTGACTAAATGGGACTTTGGGGATGGGAAGCCTCCCATGAGTAAACAAATACAAGGGTTCCTGCCTGTGTAACAGGATAAGATGGAAAACACATTAAATGATGAAACCCTGTTTAAAAGGCGCAAGTCAAAACAAATAAATTAGCTTAGCATGTTATGAAACAACAATACCCACTGCCCTCACCCCGCCCCTGCCTCCATCTCCAACTCGAGGTCTTCTTTCTGGCTCCAACCCTGGGGTTTTGGCCAAATTGAAGATAGCTTCAGGGTACAGTGCGTGCCTTTGGGCCGGTCTGCCGGATTTATTATGTGCAAGGTCCTACATCAGCCCCATGTCTGGCAGGCTTCCTCCAGCATCCCCTCTTGCTTCCAAAGACAGCCATGGGCTCTCTCTGCCCATGCAGTGTGCTCCTCAAAACCTGCTTGGGGGCATGCCACTGGTTGTTGCTGCCCTGGCTCCAGGGCACAGTAGGGGCTGGGTGGCCACTGCTTTTCTCAACTTTGATCCTTCTGATTGAGCCCTGCAAGGTCTTATCTTCTTTGCAAAAGGAAGCCTATTTCCAACCCCTACTACCATCAGCAGCCTTCCTGCCCTTTCAAGGGGACACTGAAGAGATCTGTGTCTGTTAAGCCTGGGAACTGTGATGTCACACCAGCCCTGAGAGTTCCTGAGCTCTCTTCAAGACTCAGTTTAGGTATGAGCCCTAAGGAAGCCCCAGGGAGAGACTGACTCTCTGGGACCTATCAATGTGTTGCTTATGTGCCCCAGAGTTAACTTAATCAGCTGGTCTTAGATTACCCTGGAGTAGCGTGGGTTGTGGGGAGGAGGTGGGCTTGTCTCCCTGTTCTCCTGAACCCCTTCAAAGGGAAATAGGGAGGTAGGAGTACAAAGGGGACTGAACTCACCATCACTGGATGGGAGAAGGGACCACCACCAGCCAAGGTTAGGGCTGGTGGCGGATCACTGTGTTTCCAGCTCTGAAACAAGAACATAGTAGGTTCATAAGTGCTTAGTGAGCGAGAAAATGAACCTATGGAATCAGTAAACAATACGAACAATAGGGTGGGGATGGGAAATGGGGCTAAACTCCCTTGACAGAGTGCTTGCCTGGCTTATATGAACCCCTGGCTACAATCCCTTGTACCACACAAACTGCAGCAATCACAGGCTTGGGGAGCATGGAGATCAAAAAGGATGCATAAGGAGATGAAGGTCAGCCTGGGGTATATGAGGCCTAGTCTCAAAAACAAAGCACAAACATACAAACAACAACAAAAGCCACTGTGCTGGATAGTTTGTGCCAACTTGACACAGGCTGTCACAGGCTGTCATCTGAGAGGAAGGAACCTCAGTAGGCATTCTCTTAATTAGTGATTGAAGGAGGAGGGCCCAACCTATTGTGAGTGGTACCATTGCTGGGCTAGTGGCCCTGGGTTCTATAAGAAAGCAGGCTGAACAAGCCACCCGGAGCAAGCCAGTAAGCAGCACTGCTCCATGACCTCTGCATCAGCTCCTGCCTCCAGGTTCCTGCCCCAGTGATGAACAGTGACATGGAAGTGTAAGTCAAATAAACCCTGGCCTCCTTAAGTCACTTTTGGTCATGATGTTTCACCACAACAATAGTAACCCTAAGACACCTACCAAAAACAACAATTAAAAAACCCAAACCAATACCAACAACAACCACCGCATGCCAAACAACAGTGATGTTTTCAGAGAGCTTGCTTATGACTTGATCACTTTGCTGATGGAGAAAGTCTTAGCTCTTGGCCACTCTCTCTCCCTAACACACTACCCCTTTGTGACTGGCTTCTCCACTTCCCAGTTCTGCTATGCATAGACTTGCCTGGCCTTTACCTGTTCCCAGGGTGTCCTGAGCATGCCTGAGATAGACTTGACTTCCCCAGGATTGCCATCTCCAGTCTCAACCTCCAGGTCCTTTCATGCGATTTAAAGGAGGCCCCCAGATATGCAGAGCCCTGTTGCCTGAGGCAGGAGCATGCTTGGTCACTGGCAGCACCCTGCAATGCACTACGGGAATGGGGGGGTTGCTACTAGCCTCATCACTGAGTTAGTGAAGATCATTGGGCTCACTTCTCTAATGGAATATCCTGCAGAGTGATGAGATTCTATACTTCACCTCTCTCAAAGCTGTGCAGGACCTGGCACCCCTTAGGAGTGCTAGTGGGAAGTAGAATTCAGGGGTCTCTAGTGACCCAGTGAGCCCCTGAATTGGAAGAATGCCCCAACTACAGCCTCTTCTACCCCATGGGAAGGAGACACACCAGTCTTCTGAGGTGTCTTTAAAAAAAAAAAAAAAAAAAAAAAACTAGAATCCCCACATATATCTGCAAAAAAAAAGAAAGAAAGAAAAAGAAAAAAAAGCCACTGCAGACCTGAAAACAGGAGTCAGCCTTCACCCTGAGTGTGCCCAGCATTCCAGGACCCCACTCTTGGAGACCAAAATCCAGCCAGTAACTGCACAACTGCTACCTGCTGCATGCTGGTCCTGTTCCCAGCTATTCCACTGTCCAGAGTCACCAGCAGAGGTTAGCCACACGATGATCACCAACTGATGAACTGACAGCCACCCAGGGGCAGGAAGGTTTGTCCCTAATTACCAGTTCCCATCCAGCCCCCAAATCACTCATGCAGAAGGTAAACTCTGGACTTCCTACCTTCCCTGAGATTTCTGTGCTCTCTACCTCCAGAGACAATCAGCAGCCCCCCTCCACCCCCTGCAGTGGACATCTGATGTGGGATGACAGTGACATCTGATGTGGGATGACAGTGACATCTGATGTGGGATTCTGATTCCCCTCTGTATGCTGTCAATATCATTGGCTAATAAAGGAACTGCTGTGGGCCTATAGCAGAGCTATAAGGGAACAGAGATAGGCAGGGGAAACTAAAAGGAATGCTAGGAGAAAGGAGGTGGAGTGAGAGAGAGAAAGCCATGTAGCCCCGCTGGCGCCAGATGGAACTTTAGCCAATAAGCCACAGCCATATGGCGATACGCAGATTAATAAAAATGGGTTAAATTAATATGTTAGAGTTAGCCAATAAGAAGCTAGAGCTAATGGGCCAAGCAGTGATTTAATTAATGCCGTCCATTTCTATGTGATTATTCAGGGCTAAGTGGCCAGGAACCAACAACTGGCCCCCTTGTTACAACAGATTGGTGCCCAACATGGGGCTCGGGTCTCCAGCATCTCTAGGCAGCTGCTGTCCAGCTCCCATCTTCCTCCTTCTTCTATAGTCTCTAAGGAGGCAGGAATTTCTCCCAAGGAGCAAAGGGAATCTGGCTGGTGATTCTTGGTGACATGGCACACACACACACACACACACACACACACACAGAGAGAGAGAGAGAGAGAGAGAGAAACAGAGAGAGAGAGAGAGAGACAGAGAGAGAGAGAGAGAGAGAGAGAGAGAGAGAGAAGGTCAGACAGCTAAGGGAACCCATAGCCAAACACAGACAGAATAAAATCCAAACCACTACCACACCTTGTTTTTTGTTTACCTGTGATTCCCAGGCTTCCAGTTGCACAACCCACCCTACCAATGTGCAGTTGAAACACATCCCCCAACAGACATGTAACTGGTAAACATGTTTGTGCTTTGTTCTCCCAATTACACCTTAGCTCACCAGTGGAGCCACAAAGGAAAGATAACCTTGACCACAGCAGTTAATTTTTACCATGCCACTGTGGTAAACAAGAGAGTTAGCATGGTTGCACATATTTTTCCCTGGCGTAGCCATCTCAATATATCTGTAGAACAGCAAATAAAACATTTTCTTGGCGCCTCTAAGAAATGAATGACTGGGTCTCTCCCGGCTGACTAGTGTGAGGAGCACTATATTACCCTGCATTGATTAAAGACAAAGGGCCCTGGTCTCTAAGCAGAGAAAAAGATAAACAATGATACCAGTTAGCAAAAGGGATGGCAATGTGAGGGACAGAACAAGCAGAGCCCTGCCCCTGTGTGTGTGGGGGGGGGTGGCCATGTGTATTTGCATGAATACACAATATATGTGTACATGTGTGCGGAAGTCAGGTTAACCTTGGGTGTCTTCCTCTGTTGCTCTCCACCTTGTTTTATAAGGCAGGGTCTCTCTCTAAGCCTGGAGATCAGACAATTAGGTTGTACTGGCTTCTCAGTGAACTCCAGGGAATGATCCTGTCTCCACCTCTCTAGCTTTGGGATGACACGCATATGCCACGTGTGCCCATCCTCTTTACGTGGGAATTGAACTCAGGACCCCAAGCTTGCTCAGTAAGCACTTTACTGACTGAGCCACCTCCCCAGTCCCAGCTTTACTACTGCAGTACCATCCCAGGGTGCTACACAATGCCAGGACCACATTTCATCTCGGGCTATAATTGATGATTTCTTACATAAAGAGAGCCAGTTTACCTGATTTCCCATTGGAACAAACACCCACAAGGTGGTAGCATGGACCTCATCTAGCGGTTCCAGGAACACATCCAGAGGGGCCCACACAAGCTTGCTCCTGGGATGTGGAACAGAGTGAGCTCGTGTGTCCAGACTGCTGCTGGGTGAACTGTGTCAGTGGCCCTTGGACAGCACAGCACAAATACAAGGATCTGAGTTCAGACCCGTTTTTATTAATTAAGCCTGGAGGTAGATGCTGTAACCCCAGTGCTGAGGATGAGTAAGGTGGAGAGGTGCCAGAGCTCCAGACTACAGTCTAGCTGAAACAGGGTTTAATTTAGTGATATGCTATGCCTCAAAACCTAAGGTGCGGTGTCATGGAGGAAGGTACCTGGAACTGACCCCAGGCCTACACACACACACGCACACACACAGTCTGACGATCCTTTGTTTGAGAAGGGCATAGCTCTGCAGATGGCCCATGTTCTCATTACTTGCTGCACTTTTGCTTTTTCTTTGTCAGTATATGAACCCACTGCATTTTGTTCTGCTGCCATTGATAAAGGCACATTCACAACCATGTACACAACTAGAAATGTGTGCTGCCCACCTCACCTCCATAGCACAGAAAGGAGGCTAGCGCAGATAGATGGAAAGCAGGCCAGGCATGAGGACCCAGTGGCTGACTTCCGAGCTCCTCTAATGCCTCTCAAAATATTTGCCATGTAGACAAAATCACCCAGTGCCCAGCGTACAATAAAGGGAGGCCCAGGGTCATCTCTAAAGTCCCTTCTCATTTTACATGCTATGATTCTATTAATATTGAGAATGACTTTTACATGCTAAATGGAGTCCATGAAAGCTGACTATTTCCCGAGATTTAAAATGTCCCTCTGCTAATTGAAACTAATTCTCCAAACTGCACATTAAAAGCCCCGGGCTGATTTTTCTCTCTGATGGACCCTGACAAAGTGGCAATTGAGAGCGAGAAGCCTGCCGGGAGCCCCCTCACCCCCACCGCTTCTGCCCCAGAGAGTCTTCTAATTTATATTAATGCATCTTTGCTTTCTGGGGCAAGAGGGTGCCAGCCATCCCCCATCCTATGCCACTGAAATTGGATAATATGCTGCTACCTCCGTTTCACCCTTTCTTTCTCTACTGAGAGCTCGGTAGCCATTAGGCTATAATCATCAGGATGAGTACTTAACACTCGTGCCAACGCCTAGAACAGAGCCTGGCTTCTCAGGAAAAGAGCTGTAGCTCTTACTTTTTCTGACCATGACACACAGCCTGGCAGGTCCAGGGTTCAATGACTAGGGGTAGGCTAGAACTGTTAGGGATAGGACTCAGGATGCCAACTGCTTGCCATATGTCTTAGGGCTCTTATGGCTGTGAAGAGACACCACAACCACGGCATGCAGGCAGACATGGTGCTCAAGAAGTAGCTCAGAGTCTTACATCTTGCAGGCAACAGGAAGTCCACTGAGACACTGGGTAGTATTTTGAGTATAGAAAACCTCAAGGCCCGCCCTCACAGTGACACACTTCCTCTAACGAGGCCCTATCCACCCCAGCAAAGTCACACCTCCTAATAGTGCCACTCCCTGTGAGATTATGGAGGGAAATTACGTTCAGAGTAGCACACCATCCAAGCATGAAGGCCAGAGTTTGGATCCCAACACCTCTGGAAATATCCAGATACAGTGGAGTATGCTCGTAATCTGGCATGAAGAAGGAAGAGTACGGAAGATCCCCAGGGCTCAGCTGCCAGCCTAGCCAGACAGGCATGCTATATGGGTTCAGAGAGAGAGAAAACCTGTTTCAAAGATGAGGTAGAGAGTAATCAAAGAAAACACATGAATGTCAGTCTCTGACCTCTACACACATGCACACATATGTGCACATGCATATGTGCACAGGGACACAGACACACACAATCATGTAATGGGCAAAAGTTGTGAGAGCCTGCCTTTGATTCTCCACAGACCTGCAGCCATATAGTCATCTCGTAATTGCCTATCTCAACCAGCACCTTAAACACAAGGAAAGTTTGTGGAGCGGGAGTTGCCTTCCTCAGCAAGTTGCATTTTTAATTCTGCTAAAATTTATATAACATAGGATTTACCATTATGATCAATTTCCAGCATACTGTCAAGTCAATCAGTCCACTCATTGTGTAACATCTACACTGTCCATTTACAGAATCTTGCCATCCCAAATAGAAGCCGCAAACCTGTTGAACATTGCCTGGCACCCCTCTGCGCCTGGCCCCCGCAAGGTGACCCACTTGTAGTAGGAGGCTGTTTCTTTGTTTCCCAACCACCCAGACTCCCTAAATAATCACACAGAAACTGAATCAATTAAATCACTGCTTGGCCCATTAACACTAGCTTCTTATTGGCTAATTCTTTCATCTTAATTTAACCCATTTCTATTAATCTGTGTATCGCCACGTGGCTGTGGCTTACCGGGTAAAGTTTCAGCGTCTGTCTCCTGTGGGGCTACATGGCTTCTCCTCACTCTGCCTTCTTCCTCCCAGAATTCAGGTTAGTTTTCCCCGCCTAGCTCTGTTCTACCCTATCAGGCCAAGCCAGTTTCTTTATTAACCAATAGTATTCGCAGCATGCAGAGGGGAATCCCACATCACCCACTCTTGTGTTTTCTATTCACACTGATTGTACTGAATAGAGACTGGTGATGGGTGTGCAACAGAAATCTGCACTGGAAAACCTTGTGACCTTTACTCCAAAGCTGTCTAAGCCGAAGCCCAGAGGGGAAGCAACTTGCCTCTGACCAGACAGCCAGGAGTCCCTGGGTAGCAAGGCCACTCACTTGTCTGACTCCAATCTCTCTCTTAAAAGAAAAAAAGCACTTAATCCCCACTTTTATATCTGCAGCTGGCACTAAGTTGTCTGGACAGTTCTTTCAAAAGGCTCTGAGATATAAGAGAAGGTCACAACATGGCCACCACCTAGGTGCAGCGAGCGTTACTATCATAATAGAAAGAACATTGCAGATGAGGCATTTGTCTTGTTCCCATCCCTAAGACATTCTTGTCACTGTGGGTACTGTTAAATTTCCCCCCTTCTAGACTTGGGGTTACTTTCTGCATCCTCCTCACTCATGCTTATACCTACAGAAAGAGGTAGGCATGAATAACTCAGAGCGTTGCTAGTGGTGTTTTGAACCATTTTCATAAACGCTCCTGCACTAAAGCTTTCTCACTCAACAGTGTGTTCTCTGAGATGTAACCGTGCCCACAAGCATGCGTGGAGACGGAAGTTGTTTCCAATTTACTTTCCTATTACAAACAATGCAGCAATTACAAGCCATTCTCTCTGGATAATAGACGTGGAAGTGGCATCGCAGAGTCTCTGTGAATATGTATTTTCAATACCAATTCTGCTTGGAATATGGACAAATTGCTTTCCAAAGTGGCTAAATTAATTCACACCCTAACCAGCAGTGGGTGTGAACTGCAACTCCCTCTTACCTTCGCCCTCAATATTACGAGTCTTTTAAATTTTTACCCATCAGACTAGTGTGAAATGTTCTTCCGGAAGCTATAAATGGTGTTTATCTGATTACTAGGGCGGCTGAGCACTCTTCTTGCGTGCACTAATAATTTAAAATTTCCTCTGTGAATGGCTTATTCTGCTACTCCATTGAGGGGTTAGTGAGGGGCAGCCTGTACGGGAGACGTGGCCTGCCAACTGAAGACAGTTGGCAGTGTGAGCTAGGAGCTTGCAAAGGTCATGATAAAAAAGATCGGAGGATGTGTGGGTCCTATCATGGCAGGGTGGAGAGTAGACAAAACTGAGAGGTCAGAGGAAGGGAGTGCCTTACGCTGAGATCTGATTTCCATGTCTCAGTGGTTGAGAATCAAGAACCTCAACCCTACTGACAGAATCAGGGCAGATCATTTGCAAAGAACAGCGTGGATACTGGTGATAAAACAAAATTCTAGGTGATCTTTGAGGTTAACCTTCTCCATATACCTCTCTCATCCCTAAACTTGAAAAGAGCACTTGTAAACCATCTCAGAGTCTTCGTTACAAAAGGAAATGCTTTAAGATAAGGATACACAAACTGCAGGCGGTGGGGATACACAACTTTAATCCCAGCACTCAGGAGGCAGAGGCAGGCAGATCTCTGAGTTCGAGGCCAGTCTGGTCTACAGAGCGAGTTCCAGGGCAGCCAGGGCTACACAGGAAAACCCTGTCTTGAAAAAACTAAAAAGGAAAAGGGAAAGAGGAAAAAGAGGCGGGGAAGAGGAGGAGGAGGAAGAAGAGGAAGATCAAGAGAAAGAAGGGGAAGAGGAAGAGGAGGAAGAAGAGATATGCAAACAAGCTCATACTCCCTGACTTCATTTTTCAGCTTCCCATGGTCTTTGAGCCTGCCTATCTATGATCTCCTTTAAGCATTACAAACCCACACACCCAGCTTTCGCTGAGGCACTTTGGCAAGACTCTCCACTTCAGAATCCTATTGCTTGTCCTCCTCTTAAGCGGCCCCCTCTGTGAGTGCCTGAGCTTAATCAAAAGCATGTGCTAAGGATTTCCCTCATCTTTACTTAATAAACCTAACTCTGCTTTAGGCTGACTTGTGCTGAAGTCTTTGCTACAGGTGTCAAGAATCCCAGACCTCACTGTGGGTCCATAAGACAGAGCCCTGGAGTTTCAGCCAACAGTGTAGTGCTGTGCCTCCCATTGGCACAGACACGATGGAGCCTACTATGGATACTCTGTGGCTTTTGAAAGAAAAGGGTCTGCTGGCCCCTTCTCTGTGTATGTGTTGGCTTGATGTTGACACAAGCTCTGGACACTGATAATTTCTCTGAGTTGGTTCCCTCCCTCATTAGCTACCGTATTCCTGTTGCCCAGAGACGCCAAGTTCCTATTGTCCCAAAGCTGTGGTCTAAATGAATATCTTCCGTGGGGGGGGGGAAGAGAATCAACCACCCATGAAACTCAGCTACCTCCAGAGTGTGTATGCATAGGTGGGTGTGCATGCGTGTGTGTACAACACATGCATTTGGAGGTAAGAGGAGCCATATACCCTATTTATTGAAAGAGGATCTTTTATTGGGACCTGAGGCCAGCTGATTATGCTAGATTGGCTGGACAGGGAGCCCCGAAGATGCTCCTGTCTCTAACTCCCCAGTCTTGGGGTTACAGGTGTGCACACCTTGCCTGGCATTTTTATGTAGCTTCTGGGTTTTAACTTAGACTCTGATGTTTGCACTTCAAACACTTTACCAGTAAACCATTTCCCAGTCTCTTGTTTATCATTAAATTCTCTAAATAGAACTAATGATGGGGCCAGAAAGATGGCTCAGCAGTTAAGAGCTGCTCTTACATAGGCTCCCGGGTTTGGTTCCAAGAATGCATATCTGTGGCTTACAACTGCCTTTAACACCAGTCTCCTCTGCTAGTCTCCAGTCAACTGGATGCATGTGGTGCATTTACATACAAGCAGACACACACATTCATATAAACTTTTAAAATTAAAAGTAAAGAAAACTAATGTAGTTATGTGTCTTCGAACATGGAATGCTGGAACATTCTTCTTCTGAGTCTGACAGAACCACTAACTTTGAACTGACTCTTGTGGGGAGACAACTGAGCAATTGGGCAGAGCACAGGAAACAGAAGATGCCAGAGAGAATGAGCAGCCAGGGCCCCAACTGCCTGACAGAGGCCCTGTGGGGAGTGGAGCAAGGAGAAGAGAACTAGAAACAAGCAGGGGCTGCTAATAAGGAAGCAGTTAAAGCTGGAGAAGGTGAAGCTGCTGGTACTTCCAGGCCTATGTATCAGGGAGGAAGGAGGGAGCGGTAGGCAGGCTCTGGGATCTACACAGGGCTCCCTTTAGACACCCAAGCGACATTCAGCCCTATGAGCACGGGGTAGACTCAGCAAAGCTGGGCAGAAAACCACATGTGCACTGCAAACTAGACAATTTCCCAAAGCTCATTCAGGAATAAGATAAATCTGTATTCCATTCAGTCAGAGTAGAGAGACCTCAAGGAATCCAGAGACTTTCAGGAGACCTCAGAATGGCGACAACTACATGGTCAGGCTAAGCTAACTTTAGGCAATAATGCCACCCCTCCTCCTCTCCTCTCCATTCCTTTCTCCTGCTCTTTCTTCTTCCTCCTCCTTCTTGAGATGGTGTCTCTTTATGTAGCCTAGACTGTCCTCAAATTCACAACTCTCCTGCTGCCTCCGCCTCTTAAGTGCTAGAAGTACATACATGCCACCATGCCTAGCAGAAAAATCTTTAAATATGTTTTCATGAAGAAAAAAAAAACTAACCTTGAAAAGATCTGATCTGCGAGCAGTTTAGCTGCCTGTTAAAATAAACTTCAGCACTTTGTAAAAACAACTAAACAAGATGATAATCTAATCTGTGTTAGACCCAAAATCCAGTAAAAAGGTGTCTTCCATTTGAATGACCAGAAAAAGATGACCTGTAACTTAACTTCTGGAGAAAATCCAATCAGGTGAAATAGAATAGCTGCACATAAAGTCACCCAGGACCCAGCATGCACCTCTCTTCAGAATAATCCACCTATGTAGAATTCTTTATCCATTGAAGACATCCTCCAAAATCCAAGAGGAAATCCTTTCTCAAATAAAAAAGAAATAAAGAAAACATTTGCCACCAAAAGATTTGCCTGGAGAGTTTTTCAGAGAAAGGGAAACAATTAGGATTTGAAATTCAAACCTAACTAAACACGGGAGGAGTGTTAGAGATGAGAGATAATAAACATGCAGTGTTTTCATGTTTCTAAAAATGTGTGAACCTTTGTATTTTTTATTTCATATGTGTGAGTGCTTGCCTACATATGTGTATATGTGCTATGTGCATGGAGTGCCTGAAGAGGCCAGAAGGGGGCAGCAGATACCCTGGGGCTGGAATTAGAGATAGTTGTGAGCTGCTACATAGGTGCTGAGAATTGAACCCAAGTCCTCTGGAAGAACAGCCAGTGTTCTTAACTGCTGAACCATCTCAAGTATTTCCCCATGTATTTCCAATTTTTTTCAGTGATCTAACAAATAACAGTTATTTCAAAACAGCTGGAGCAACGTATTCAATGATTAAACTTAAATGATTAAATGATTAACAGGTAAGTGCAGTGAATGGTGTGTGTGCAGCAGGGACAGCACTGAGAATCTGGGTATCCTTTTGTAAGGGACCTGCACGCTCCATGCAATAGCTTGGTAACATTTTTAAATGGAATCATTAGTAGATGGGTTGCAAATTTAAACACTATTACAGTTAAAAGTTTTTTCCCAAAGAAAAGTAATTAGCATGGTAATTAACATGTTCAAGGAAAAAATATTTATTTATCACCACTTTCATTGTGTGTGTGAGAGAGACAGAGACAGACAGATAGACAGACACACACACACACACACACACACACAGAGAGAGAGAGAGAGAGAGAGAGAGAGAGAGAGAGAGAGAGAGAGAGAGAGTAGACTAGCCCAAGTACAACCTAAGGTATCATTACCAGAAATGCTATCCACCTCCTTTGTTATGGAGTCTTTCGTTGGCCTGAAGTTCATTAGTTGGGCTAGACTGGCTGGCCACAAGTCCCAAGGATCCTCCTGTCTCTTCCTCCATGGATTTGAGGCACACAGTCCCATGCCCTGCATTTTTATGTAGGTTCTGGAGACAAAACTCAGATCTTTGTGTTTGCAGGCAAGAATTTTACTGACTGGGCCATTTCTCTAGTCTCCACTTTCTTAATGTTTATTATCAACTCGTATTTATTATAAAAGAAGTAGGTTTCATTGTGACATTGTTACACAGGATTACCGTATATTACTCTCTCCTGTCCTGATACCCAACCCCACTAGTTCCCTTCTTCTCAAATAGTCACCCTCAAATTTCATTTAATATATATGTTCCTGTCTAGAGTCTCACAGAAACAAAGTATTAGCACCAGAAATAAAATGCATACCACTACTCTGAATTACTTGGGAACAAATTAAATATAAAGGAATATACTTTAAACAATATCTTAGTATTGATATCTTGAGAGAGGGGGCCATTGTGGGGTTGGGGAGAAACCTAATGCCAGGGAAACTCCCAGGAATCCAAGGGGGATGACCCCAGCTAAGACTGCTAGTAATGGTAGAGAGGGTGTGTGAACTGGTCTTCTCCTGTGGTCAGACTGGTGACTGCCCTGATTGTCATCATGGAGCCTTTTGTTCAGTACCTGATGGAAGCAGATGCAAAGATCCACAGCCAGGCACTGGGCCAAGCTCCAGGAGCAGTTGATGATTGGGTGGAGGGATTATATGAGCAAAAAATGGGGAGGGTCAGGATCATGATGGGAAAACCCATAGAGACCTGAGCTTGTGGGAACTCACGTACTCTGGACAGACAGCTGGGGGTCCTGCATGGGACCAACCTAGGTTCTCTGCATCTGGGTGACAGTTGTGTAGTTTGCTCTTTTGTGGGGACCCTGGCAGTGAGAACAGGACCTGTCCGTGGTGCATGGGCTGGCTCTTTGAAACCTATTCCTTCTGGTGGGATGCCTTGTTCATCCTTGATGCAGCGGTGAGGAGCTTGGGCCTGCCTCAGTTTAGTATGCCATGCTTTGTTGGTTCCCATAGAAGGCCTTACCCCATCTGAATGGAGACAGAGGAGGAGTGGATAGGGGGGTGGGAGGTGGGGCATGGGGGGAGAGAAGGAATGGAGGAGAGGAGGGAGAGGAAACTATGGTTAATATGTAAAATAATTTTTTAAACGTTGAATAAAAAGGGAAGAAAAATATAAAACCATTATCTCCTATGTACATAGAATCAAAATCCTGAAAAGAAATACTGGCAAAAAAACCCCAACAATGTGCAGAATTATGTACCTTGAACAATGAGATTCATTACAAGATTGCAAAGATGGTTCAATATCTGAATATCAATTAATGTAATCAACACATCAAATATTGAAGGAAAAAATAGAACAACCATATCCAATGAAACATATCTAAAGTTTAAAAGCTACTATCTACATATAAGAGAGAACATGTGATATTTGTCTTTCTGAGACTGGGTTACTAAACTAGAAATTTCTAGCTCCATCCATTTATCTTCAAACTTTATAATCTCACTTTTATTAGTGAATAATATCCACTGTATACATGAACCATATTTTCTATTCATCAGTTGATGGGCATGTAGGCTGTTTCCCATTTCTGGCTATTATGAATACATCAGCAATCACTTTGATGAACAAGAACCTCTGCAGCAGTATATGGAGTTCTTTGGGCATATGCCCTAGTGATACAGCTGAGTCTTGTGGTAGCTCTAATTTCAGCTTTTTGAAGAATCTCCACACTGATATCCCTCGTGGCTCTATCAGGTTGCAAATTCACCAGCAATGAATAACCTTCCCCTTCCCCCACATCCTCACTAGCATGAACTGTAATTTGTTTTTATTAATATTGGCCATTCTGACTGGGATAAGACAAAATCTCAAATCAAAGTAGTTTTGATTTGCATCTCCCTGATGGCTGAGGATGTCGGACATTTCTTTAAGTGTTTCTTGGCCATTGAGTTTCATCTTTTGAACTCTCTCTTTAGCTCTGTGTCCCGTTTTTAAGAAGGTTATTTGTTTTCTTGATGCCCAACTGTGTTTGCTGTTGCTGTTGTTGCTTGTATATTCTAGATACTAAGCCTCTGATACACACACACACACACACACACACACACACACACACACAATTAGTAAAGATTTTTCCCCATTCTGTAAGCTAACACTTTGCCCAAAGAATGGTGTCAATTTCTGTACAGAAGCTCTGTAGTTTCAGGAAGCCCCATTTATTAATTGTTGGTCTTAATGCTTGCAGTATCAGAAAGCCTTTTCCTGTGCCAGTGGGTTCTTCCTAAACATACAACGTGTAGACTTTGCAGTGTGCATGAGCCATGCTCCACAGTGCTGACTAAATGCCCTTCAACATTCTCTCTGATCCCATCCCAGCATTACATGTGAATCACAGAGCTGTCACTGTTTATACAGTTTCTGCTCTTGTAGAATAACAATGGTTGAGTGTGGAAAATAAAGACCAAAGCTTAAATCAAAATCAAGTGCATAACAAATCTGAGGTGTTCCTGGCGGTGCCCGCCTGTGCTGCGTCCTGTGATTTCACTGCAGCCTTGGTCTGAACACACATCAGGTGCCCCTGGAACATCACCACACTGCACAACAGCCAACGTTATCTCAAAGAACGCAGCTCTGACTCTAAACCAGCTGTTCTCAACCTGTGGGTCTTGATTCCTTTGGGATCAAACGACCTTTTCACAGTGATCGCCTAAGACCCTTTGAAGACCCAGGTATTTACATTATGATTCATAACAGTAGCGGAATTACAGTTGTGAAGAAGCCGGGGGATGATTTTATGGCTGGGAGTCACCACAACATGAGGAACTGTATTAAAGAGTCTCAGCTCCGGGAAAGTTGCAAGCCACTGCCCCAGGCTATAGTCTGTAGAGACTGCTGAGTTTACACCACACACAGGGAGGTTTTCGCGATCTCAGAAACACAGTGGTTCAGCTACAGAAACACAGACTTCTAGTGCTTTCCTGCTATCATTCCTCAGGGTGTACAAATTAGAGTATCTTTGGACTAGATTGTGTTAGAATGTTTGATTTCTAAAATTGCTGTTTGAGTTGGAGATACGAGTTTCATAAAAAAATCAGAATAGTTAAACAAATTCTGGCTTGGAATTAAAATACAGTTTCCAACAATGTTTTATGACCCCAAACACACTCTGCCATTCTGTACTACATGTTTGTGCAGAGCAGAATTCTCATCACAGACAATCATAAAATAGAAACAGCAGCCACCTCTGAAGACATTGTGCTCTGCAGCTGGCTCAGGACACCACCGACTGTGCTGTGGGGACACCCTCAGGGCTGTGAGGCCCCCACAGAACCTTCACCCTGGCAGTGTTCAGGAGGGAGGGCAGACCTCAGGACTGAGTTACTCCAGACACTTCTCTCCACCATTTCTTCCCCAGCCCCCACTTCCCCAACTACACACGGGGCTCCCAGATCCCAGTGACAAACCACCCGACAAAGGACACTCCTTGAAGCCACTTTCACAGAGCTGTTAAAGCAGGGCTAGGTGCTTACTTTGGCTGTCGCCAGTCCCCTAATGTCTCCTTGCCCATTCAGGAGCCGCAGAAGGTAACCTTGCCTGTAGGTGCAGAGTGTGGGGACTCCTTTTGTCCTTCACACACCTACCCAGGATGTGGGAGACAGATGACAATCATACAGCAGCAAAGGGTGTGCATCTGGAGGTCCCTCGCCTTATGTCTTCATGGGCATGAAGGATGTCTGAACTTGTCTACATATGTACATTTGCCTCCCTGTGAGGGCCATGCACCCCATGGGCGGCTCCTCTGTAGCCCACATCCCTACATGCACCTACGTCGAAGTCAGTAGGGATGACCTCACTGGGCCTTGTCTCTATTTCTTCCATTAGTTTAAAAAATAAAAAGACAGTAACCTCATTTTTAAAATAATTCAAAGCACATAACCATATGACAAAGAAGCTTGTGCCAAGCACATGCTCAACCCCAGTGAGAGTCCACAGCCTCACAGCTGTGCCAATGAGGGCACGGAAGGCTCAGCTGATGCTGGGCTGCCGGCAGATGTGTGACAGGACTAGCCATAGAGAGACTGATCATTTCCTAACAGTTGCACATATGCTTGTCCTATACCCAACGGGCCCTACTTATACAACAGCACATGTCCACAGAGCTTAGGCAATGGTTACTATATCGCTACACAGGGGGCCGAGCAAGTGCCCACTGCCAGGCCAGTGGATACAGCATGAGAGCCTGGCTGTGTAGCCAAGTCCTATCCCATCAACGTGGGTGAGCAGTGGGAAACAGACCCGCCAGACTGAGCACAAGCACACACGATTTCCTCTCACACAGGACCCAGCTTGTGGCTGCTGTGGCTGTGGGTGGAGAGATTGACATAAAGCATGCGAGAGAGTGTGTAGGGACAAACGTCTCAGCAGAGTTATTGTGGTGGGCAGCACAGGTCACATTTGTTAAGTCTCCTCAAATTATGCCAATTAAATTCATTTTAAACAAATAAAACTTCAGTGCATACATCATAGGTGGCTGGTTTGGGAAAGGACAGTATCCCTAATTGAGTGGCTAACATGCAGAGATGATTATGTTTGCAGGTGTACCTTTCACGTGGCATGTTCTAGAAGAAAGTCAAGTTGTGCAAGCAGCCAAAAGTACAGTTACCTACTGCATTAGTTTGGGGTTGATCGTACAGATGGTAGGAGTCTGTGTGAAGAGAAACCGAGGGCGGGTTTGGCTGGCATTTGTGCTATCTGTAGGTGAGCAGCCCTAATGGGTAAGTTTGAACATTCAGGTCCCCCCGCCTCACCCTGTCACCTGCCAGATGTGTAGGCTCAGGCAAGTGTGTTCAGGCTGCCTCATAATCACCTCACACTTGTGAGCCTCAGCGATGCCTTGTCGTATTCTAACGGCATGGGTGAAATCAGAAGCTGTGGAGATACAGCAGGAGCAGATTGTGCTAAAGGAGGTTAATGAGACACTGGGAGGGAGGGGAGCAGAGCAGGCAGGCAGGGCTGAGGGTGAAGGCTCTGCTAGGTTTTCTTTTGTTGGCGAATGTTGTGTAACAGTTTCCTCCGAGATTGGCACATTCTATCCTTTAGGGAAACTCTTTAAACATGAAGGTAAAATATTCACAACAGCAAAAGGAAGTCCCTGAAACTGACCAGATTCTCTAGGCCCCTCCCTGCCAGTGTAGGCAATGTAAGTTGAGTGTTCACCATTAGAGGGAAGGAAGCTGAGTTGCAAAGAAGACTCTCAGGTGAGACAAGCCACAGAGAGGAGGATTCTGATATCACACCAGCTGCCTGGAAGAAGCAGAAACCAGCCAAGCTGCCTGGAAGAGGTGTAGACCAACCAAGGCACCTGGAAAGGACATGCCAACCTGTTGAGCTGCCTGCAGGCTGTGCAGTATGCTCCAGGTTCCCAGCCTTGTGAGCTGTCACCCATGCTGAGGTGACTTTAGTAATGCAGCTGTCTTTGAGTCATGTCTGCTCTTATAAGTAACCCCTCACCTATACTCCTCTAAGTAACCTCAATAAAATTGCTTGGTGTACCAAGTTGGACTTGGGTGGCATGGCACTCGTGCTTTGGTCTTTCATGGGTTCTCTGTCTGGGGGAAGTAGACCGAGTGTTGTGTCTCCCCAAGAGAAGCTTGCCACACCACAGAGAATCACAATTTTTGCTTACACGATGGTATCACAGTGTCAGTACTGTTCTGTGCAAACACTTCTCTACTTCCGGGGACTAAAGATTATTCTGCCACCTCCAATTGTTTCTATGAGGCAAACCTGCAGCCAGAATCAATGTTCTCCTCAAGGGCAAAAAGGAGGAGCTGGCATGGTGCAAATGTGGCTGCCAAACAGAAAACTCCATCAGCAAAACCATGAGTTAATGACATTTGGGAGGGGGCTATGGAAGGTAATTAGGACTCTTGATAAGGTCACTGAGGTGGGGCCCTCCTAACAGGATTGTTAGCTTTATAAGAAGAAGAAGAGGGCAGTGAGATGGCTCAGGTTAAAAACACCTGCTACAAAGCCCAGCAACTTGTACACAATCTGTAGAATCCATATGAACTTGGAATGACAGAACCAAGTCCACAAAGTTGTCCTGTGACTTCTACATGTGTACCGTGGCACATGTGTACCCCCCACATACATATGCACACACATTCACATATGTACAAAATGATAAATTTTTAATTGAAAAGAAAAGAAGAAGGGAGAGCCAATGGCAGCTTGCTGCGTCTTGTCCGGTGACACCCTTTACCTCATTATGATGCGGCACGGAGGCCTTCATTAGACTGTGACCTGAATTAAGCTCTCTTCTTTGTAAACTACCCAGTGTTTAGCAGAGTAACAGGAAATGGACCAAGAAAATAGACAGGGAACAGAGATGAGGGGCCCTTCAGCTCTCACTGGGTTGTGCTCCCCCTGACTTGGGGCTATTGTCTGCTAACACCCAGCGTGGAGTTCCATGTTTTCAGTGACTCTTGGAGCCAAACTGGATGACACTTGATGTTAAGAAGAAAATGAACTGATGACCCCTTCAACAACTAGCTCTCAGGAGGGCAGGGCTAGGATTTAGCTTCTTGGCCACTTGTGCCCATAATTGAGCTCAGCATTTTTGCAGGTCAGTTCCTCCTTCAAATTTTATTGAATAAATCAATAAACAGTGAAGACTAAATTAGATGGTGTCTATAAGCAACTTGAACAATGCCTGTCAGGTACATGCTCATGAACAATAGTGCCTGCTATTCCCTGTAGAATGTTGGAGCTGCCGTCTCTCTCTTTGCTCTTCAATCAGGTACCCAGAAACAATGAGGATAAAGCTAGGAGCTTTAACCTGTCACTAACCTAGCTAGGCAAATGAGACAGTTCTCCGAAAGTGTTATCTGTGAGCTTCTATAGATCATACCAATTTCTGTAGAGAAAAATACGAGGTTTGCTTTATACACACACACACACACACACACACACACACACACACACACACACACACTAGTACCTGAACTCGAAGTCTTTGAGAAAGATTTCCTAGATTGGGGAGCTGATTCATTGAGCAAAATGTTGGTGTGCAAGAGTGAGGCCCTAAGTCCCAATCCCTAGATAATAATAAATGCTGGGTGTGGTAAAACACATTTGTAATCCTTACACTCATCTGGGAAGGTGGAAGGCAAGGGCAGGAGGATCCCTGGGCATTCACAGGTCGCATATTCTGTCTTATGCAGAGGCAAACAAGGTAGAAAATGAGCCCTAATCACTGAGATGTAGTATACATTGTACACTTGCCAGAGCACACATACATGCCATGGCACATGTGTACCTACCTATCTACACATTACATACACACATGCACACACACATACACACACACACACACACACACACACACACTTCATTTTAAAACTTTGAAAAGAAAGGAAAAAAATCTCTTCATGTCTTGCTTTGGCCCCTAGGAGGGAGAGTTGAGAGATTTTTCAGTACCTAATCCTTCACACTGATGTTGCAGAACCTTCTTCTGGAAGGCATCTTTATGTCACACGATTCCAAGGGGAGCAACCATACCATGGTCTCAAAGAAGTGGGGCACCAGGGGTGAGGCCATCAACCACTGGCTCAGCAGGACTCACTGCTCTACCCAACCTTCCAACCCTTTCACCAGACTAATGAGCTCCTTCTCGTGGGCAGACAGAAAGCTTGAGTCTGATACAGGGGTGTCTGAGAGAGAGCTGGGGAGGGCAGAGGGCTGAGCATGGACACAGTCTCCAGTGTGTCTGATAAAAGCTTTCTCTATCGGTGGTTAGAGTGGAGAAATGATCTTAATAGATTCCCCAAACTTGAACCATTATTTCCCTTCTGGGAAACGCAGGGTTTTCTTGGGTTCTCATAGACAACTATATTTTACTTGCCATTGTCTTTGTTGGGAACTTCGGCACTATTTTCACAAGCAGGATGACATATCTGTGCTTGTCCTTATCCTCCCGGGGGTGGGCTCAGGGTCAAGGTGGCTTATTGGAGAAGCTAGACACCATCTTTTCCACTCATCAAAGAACAGCATGGCTTTAACTCAATTTGTGCAAGTGTGAGGGCCACAGAAGAACCTGAGCGGGTTCTCTCTAACCTCCTTTCTGGAAGGGCTTAGCTCCCCATTTAGGAGTATACTCTTGTTTGTTCATTCCCAGTTAGTTCTATAGTATCGCTAATTTTCTTTGAATCCAAGTAATAAGAAAACTGCATCTGAATTTCAAAGGGATGGATTCCTTTCTAGTGAGGCAGACTTGTTGTTTCTCAGTGCTGACTATGGCTCCCCTCCATGTCCCCCACCCAATTTTTGAAACCCAGATTCAGCTCCGACTTTGAGACCTGAGTCATGGTTTGTCGAAAGTGATTCTAAAATCCCTTTTATTTGATTTCCCAACCTCCTTGTGGCCAGGGTAGCCATGTGACAGCATCAAGACCCTTTCTTTCTCTAGCTGGGGATACAAACTACCTGGAGGGACCCTGCATCTTAAAGGACCAGTACAGAAGACAAGCTGTGCCAGGCTTATGGACCTGTCATAACAACCAATAGCTACAGAACTTTGGATAAGTTGCTGACTTGCCATCTGCCTCAGTTTCTACATATGAAAATAAGAGTTAATAGAGCATGTCACAGGGCATTGAGTGATTGAAATGTATAAGGGGCTTAGAACAGTGGTTGGTACACTGTATCTTTAAAATAATAACAGCCTGTAAATAAATAAATCAGTTAGCAAATATTATTTTAGTTTAGAGCTTGCTGATTCCCCAAAAGTTCATTGCTACGTGCTTTGCCCCAGCCTATGATACTCATGGCTGAGCCTGTAGGAGGTAGGGCTACAAAGGCATGCTGGCCCATTCTGTTTTCTCTCTGCTTCCTAGATGTACAAAGTGAGTAGCCCTCTCTGCTATGTGATCCCTCCATGGTGACCCCACAATCCCAGAGCACCCTGTGCTCACAAGCTCAAAACAATATCACCTAGGGGACCATGGACAGACACCCCTGAACTTATGATCAAAGTCAACCCTACCTTCATTGAGGTTGCTCTGTCTCAGGTGCTCCTCACAATGGTGGAAATGCAAACACCACTAATCACTACCATGATAGACAGTGTCTTCAGGGATGAGGAAAGTGACAGATGATGCTGAGGGGGAAGAGCTTGGGCCCCATGGGAATGTCAAGAAGAACCTTCAGAGCCTACTCTAGACACCAAGGGATCACTCAAGATCCTCACTGAGGTCATCAACTAAGTGCCAATGGGATGTCTTGTAGTCATTATATTCTGCATTCATTCAAGAACTGCTGTGGGCCACTATTCTAGACTCCCCAAGATTCAGCCATGATCAACAACCCTCTGCCTTACAGGGTCAACATGCTTTTTTACTTGCTTCTGTGATAAGCTGATTCATTTAATATCAGAGAAATCACCTCAATTCTGATTTGGGAGCTCTACTGAGATGTTCCTAATATACTTCTTGTGAGCTTTCCATTTAAGGGAAACCATGGGGACTGTGCGGCCACAATCTTAACACATAGACATCAGTATTTGCACGTTCATACCCAATGAATACTATTTATTTGTGAGACAACTCTGTAGACCCAAACCCAACTGAGGGCCAGTGCAATGGCCCAGCAAATAAAGAGACTTCATTTGTGACCTGAAAACCTAAGTTCAATCCCTGAAACCCACATAAAAAATCCAGATGCCATGATGTGTCTCTCAGGTGAGCTAGCCTGCAATAGTCAGCATGGCATAGAAACCAGAAAGCCGCTGCCTCAGTAAGATGGAAGAACCAATTCCCAAAAGTTGTCCTCTGGCATCCACACTCACACTTGGCACACGTGCAACAGCACACACACAGTGATGATGATGATAATACATTTTACAAATATAAACGACCTTATCTCTGGATAAGAAGAACATTAAAACACAATAAAAATGTATGAAGTGAAATCTCCAATGTTGGCAAAGATGCTGCCCAGCTAACAGCCCACAGCCTGGAGATTAGTGAGGAAACCATGGTGCCTCCAGCTGGATCATTTGAAGCAGAATCGCCTCTGGCCTTTGTATGTCACTCCCAGGTACTCCCCAGCACAGTTGCTCACAGACATCTCCCAGGAATCAAAGGCTAGAGAACTCACTGGATCGCTGTAAGGGCCCCCCGCATGAAGCCATGAACTGCTCCTGTGCAGTAGGCCAGATCAGACGCAGCCCAGTCACAGGGCAGACTGCAGTGTAGCAGTGGGAACAGCTGCAAATCAGCATGCAGGAATGTGGGAAGACCTCCCACGCGTGGGTGCTGGAACAGCAGAGGCAAGACAGGCGCGTGGGCCTGTGGTGAAATTCCACTGATGAGAAGCATGTGTACACCAGGACCGGCTGCACGGATGATGAGCCTGTGGCTCACCCTGGCAGGAAGTGGGGAGCACGTGAAGCTGAGGAATTCTTGGTCTCACTGGGTGCTGGTTAAGGGGTATGTTTGGTCTATGGAACGTCATTAAAGTCACACACACACACCCATGAACGTTCTGCAGGGAACTTATGTTCCTAAAGGGAAGTGAGAGAAAGGTTATTTCTCCTCGGGAAAACAGCTCGTGTCCCTGGGAAGAGTGAGATCGCCCCACTCTGTGCACTGCCTGCCTGTGTCATAAACAGGGCCTACCCACAAGCCCTTGGTTTAGGTCTATAGACTGTGAAGGAGCTGACAAGACAGGAGGACAAGGTGTGGGTTTAATATCTTGCTAGGGAAGCGAGAGAGAAAGAGAGGCCCAGCCCGCCACACCCTCCAGTTTTACACAGTCCTTGGCACCTAGTGATTCAAGGCATTCGTGGTCAGTCACTGAACCCCTACATATGGTTTACTGTCTGACGCTCACTTGACATGAGATGAAGCACACAGCCCCTTTCACACTCAGTCATATTGTATTGTGTGGCTAAGGCCGGCTGTAGACTTGGAGCGGTTGTTAGGAAAGTAGCTGAGAAATGCCTAATGTGTGTGCCTGTCTGCAGTACTGACACGCAGAGCTACCATGAACTCCTGCAAGCAGGGAAATCTTTTCTTCTTGAAAAGGAAAATTGCTCCTTCCTCTCAGAGGAAAGGATGGGACTCACACAGGCACTGTGGGAAACAGCCTGTGGCCAGAGCCTTCTCTCTCCTCTGTCTAGCAGCTTTCAGGACTCAAAGGGGATGTGGGAAAGCCAGGCCTGTGTCCTTCTGTGCTATTCAGAGGGATTGGGGAAGAGAAGTGCCACCTCATGGAGTGTGTCATCACCTGTCCCAGAAGTACATGACCTGCCTCAGGAATGTGTTCCTTTGGGGTGTGGCAGCATTGCCGAGCAAGATGTGAAGAGGGCAGGATGGGTTTTGATTGCCAACTTGACTGGGTTCAGAATCACCCGGAGACAGAAGCACATCTCTAACTATGTCTGTGGTGGAGTTTCCTGAGACCCAATTAAGAAGAGCCCCCACCCTGACTGTAGGAACCCAGAAGGATTGAAAGAGGAAAAAGCCAGAAAATGCTGACCTTCCTGGCCCGGAATGATGTAAAGGGTCCTGACACGCTGCCCATGGTGAGCCTTTTGAACCTGTGTTGCAGGTCAACATGCCCTTAGCTAAGCTTTTCCTGACAGACAGCCTATCAGAGTAATGAAAAACTAATGAATAGCGCAAAAATCAAACCATGGGAGGAAATTGGCTTCAGAGGTCAAATCACGTGACAGAGCCCAAGTCAAAGGTCACGTCAGAAACCGTCATTGTGGCGTTGTAATCATGATCACACACTTAGCTGTTTTAGTAAAGAAATAAAATCCTATATTTGTCTCTTAAGAACATATCTGGCATCACCCCGAAGTCAGTCCTAATACAGCACACCGACAGGAGATGAAGTTGCCTGGCGCAGGTGATCCTGGCACTTCCTGGTCCCTTGCCCAGCCTGCCGTGCTCTGTCACTGTGAAAACACCCCACATACTGAACTCTCCAATTCCACACCATAAGCCAAGGGAGGTGGAGACCAGTATCTCCTTCTGTATGATGCTAAAGTGTGTACACATGTGTGTACATTTATACAAACAGACATGCATGTATGTCCATACACATTCATTCGCAGGATACATGTGCAAAGCTAGCTCCCCACACACAATCCACACACATACCACACACCTACCTGTCTACATCCATATGTACATACACACACATGCACACACCTACCTATCTATATCCATATGTACACACACACACATGCACACACCCTTGCAGGGGAGCCACTGCTTAGCTCCAGGGAGACTATTATGGCCCCAAGGGAGTGTAGGAGGTTTGGGTCAAAGGTCACAGTACCTCTTCCTCTTCAGAAGGTACTTCTATGACTTCCTGAAGCTGAGGTTGGTAGAGATCTCAGGGGTCATTTTATGAGGGAAGAGGGAACACCCAATGCTGGGGGTTTCTGAGGAAGACGAGTGGGGGAGGAAAAGCAGAAAGTTGTTTTAGAGTGCTGGCCAGGAAGCTTCCCACTCGACTTCACAGAGCCCTGAGACATTCACAGAGAAGGTAGGTAGTCATGAGGTATAAAAAACTAGGCAGAGTCCCCAAGGAAAACCTGTACTCACACAGGTTCACCTGGCCATTTATGTCATCATCCCACCCCACCCCCACCCCCTAGACAGCCAGCTTCCCTGCCTGATCACAGGTCAGTTTCCAGAATAGTCCCCACCATGATCTACAGGGCCATACCTGGTCATGGAGCTAGCTGGAAAGGGGCAGCTATGGCAGATCTGCAGACTGCCCACCACTCTGGCCTCAGGAGCCCCAGGGAGCTAGCTCCCAGAAGGCCCATCTGCCTTTTCCCACTGGAAGTCTCCAGAGTTTTCCAGGTAGCCCGAGGCTAAGGGTAACCCCTTTGGCTTGGTTCCAAAGAAGACAAGTTTCTGGAAAAAAAAATAGTTCAGAATTCCTGCATTAGTCACTTATCTCATGGCTATGACAAAATACCAGACTAAAGCCACTTAAGGAAGGAAGGGTTTGCTTTGACTCGTGGTCCATCATGGCAGGCGAGTTAATGGCCGAAGCAGCTGCTCACATGGCCGCCACAGTCAGAAGCAGAGAATAACAAGTTCCCACACTCAGCTCACCTCCACAGAATCGTTAGAGTGGGTCTTCCATTCAATGTAACCTATAAACTCCCTTATAGACATGCCTAGAAGTTTGTCTCCTACATGATTCCAGATCAGTAGTTCTCAACCTGTGGGCTGCAACCCTTCTGGCAAACCTCTATCTCCCAAAATATTTGCATCACAATTTCATAAGAGCAGCAAAATTACATTTAAGAGTAACAATGAAATAACTTTATGGTTGGGTCACCACAGCATGAGGAACTGTATTAAAGGGTCACAGCATCAGGAAGACTGAGAACCACTGCTCTAGATTTCCGACAGTCCTTGGAGCTGTATAACATTTGCAACGCTCCAGCCTTGCCCACCACCCACACGACCATTGCATTTCCAGATCCCTCTGGCTCAGAGGCAGCACCGAGGAAAGCTATGAGAGGTCGTCAGGCAGAAAAGGGAAGGAACTGGACACCACTGGGGGTGTGCTCTTTTGAGCAGAGGAAGCAATGGTACCAGGAGGCAACCAAGGGAGAAGCCACCTGCTGGGGCCACACATGGGACCCAAGATCACTTGGAGAGGTGCCTCTATAACCTCACCTTGGCCCCACTGAAGCTCAGGGGATGTAAAGAATAGCCATGGACAGGCATCAGCGTTGTCTGTGTCTAAAGAAAGCATCACAGACAGGCAGGGCCCATAAACCACTACCACATGTTCTGGGGGGCAAAGCTGAGAACAAAGAATGGGCAAAGCAGATCCCCGAGACCAAAAGGACAGCCAGACCCTTCTCTGGCTCCCAGTGGCTGCCCACCATCTCTGGCCATCTTTGGCTGGTGACAGAAGGCTCATCTCCATCTGCAGCCTGGCACAAAACTCTTCTGTCACATGTCTGCTTCCAAGTCTTTCCTTAGATATGGACACAGCTATTCTGTAGAAGAAGGTCTATCTAATCTAACAGGCTTTGGCTCATGGCCACAAAAAGATTCTGTAGGGAGAGACTACAAGATCACTCCATTGACGCATTGAAAAATTAGACCTTTCTTTGTTTCATCCCCACAGTGGCCATCATTTCTACGGAGTCCCCCACCCCCACTGCTGTCCAGCACACACTGCAGGGAGCCATCATCCCACGCGGCCACGGACAGTCTCTGCATTTCTCTCACGGTGAACCGGTTCTCCATTGGCAACGCTGGTGCCTGTCCCTGCCAACAGTTTCGAGTCAGCACTGTGTCCTGCCTGTTCATCACTAAACTACAAAAGGGAAGAGGGTCTGGTCTTGACCCCTTTCCAGAGAAAGGCCTTCTTGGCGCCTATGCAAATGTGTTACCTCTACCCAACTCCCTCCCTGTAAACTAGTGTAGCCAGGGGAGGGGGCAGCCGTGAAATGCCAGAAGGGCCCTGGGTCCCCTCCCCCAGAACAGAAACCTTACTAACACATTGATTGTCACTAAGAAGGTCTTGGCAGGCGAGATTAGTGAAGGCCAAGAGTATCTGCTCCAAAATGTCCTCGCCAACCTTGTCTAAAGGCATACCCGGGGAGCACTCCACAGCAGTTCCTAGCCAACCTTGTCTAAAGGCATACCCGGGAGCACTCCACAGCAGTTCCTAGCCAACCTTGTCTAAAGGCATA
>JAQHUG010000470.1:240116-278335 GCA_028555095.1 Dicrostonyx torquatus | reverse complement strand
TGGGCCAGTCCCTCACGGTCCTGACTTCCTTGCTCCTCTTCTCCCTCCTTCTGCTCTTCCACTGGACCTTGGTAGCAACAAATAAACAGAAGGGCCTCCCACACCAGCAGTGGGCACTGAAAAAGCTAGTTCACACCTCTGCCCCATAGCCAAAGCTGCTCTTGTCATGACCAACCACGTCACACTCCTGCCCACAACCAGAGCTGCTTTTGCCTCCATCACATGATGGATTGTGCCTTCAAAACATGAATCAAAAAAACTTTCCCTCCGCAAGCTTCCTTGGTCAGGCATTTTTGTCACAAGAATGAGAAAACTAATAAACACATCTTAACATGCACAACACAAGGACATCACTGTGTGTGCTTGATGAACTAAAGCAGGCCCAACAGGGCTGGAAAGGAGCAACTAACTACCATTAATACCCTCTATTATGAACCAGGAGCCTCACAGAAGGGCAGCCGTGATGCAAGAATGAAACTCAATATCTTCAAGCTACCTTCTACCAGCCAAATGACACCATACACTTGACCGTTGCTCTTGACTTCCCTGGTCTCTGTTTCAGTCACGGTCCCATTGTTGTGAAGAGACGCCATGGCCAAGGCGACTCTTATAGGAGAAAGCATTTAACTGGGGGCTGGCTTACAGTGTCAGTGGTCTAGTCATTGTCATAATGGCAGCGAGCACAGCGACACATGTGGCACTGGAGAGTAGCTGAGCGCTGTATCCTGATCATCAGGCTAACAAAGAGACACTGGGCCTGGAATAGGCTTTGGAAACCTTAAAGCCTACCACTCCTGGTGACAATCTCTTCAACAAAGCCTAATTCTTCTCAAGTAGTGCCATTCCCTGATGATTAAGCACTGCAATATATGAGTCTATGGGGCTATTCTTACTCAAATCACCACACTATCAAATCAGACAAGGGCAATGGGGAGCTCATCGGGTGCTGCAAGGACAACAGAAGGCAAACCAGATTTAAAAAAAAAAAACATTTAGAAAGGTACTGAAGACACCATGCATCACCAGGGACACAGCCCACTGCAGAAATGAGCCTTGGGAACTTATGGCTTAGAGAAAGAAGCTAGGAGAAAGAAGACAATTGCAACAGAATTCCACTTACACAAAATTCCCCAATAGGCAAAGCCGCTGAAAAAGAAAGTAGGTCAGTAGCTTCCAGGGGCTGGAAGAGCATGACTATGTGACGGTTAAGGCCTTTGGGGATAATGAAAAAAAAATCTGAAACTAAATAGTGATAATGGCCACACATCCATCATGAACACACCTAAAGTCATCCCATAGTACAGTTTTTAGCTGTTAGATGTTATGTTATTCACATTCTGATGCCCCCTCCTCCACGATATAGTCTCAGATATTTCCAGTGAATGCTAGCCTCCTAGCATTCTAGTCTGGTGAGGAAGCAGGTAATTCTAACTCTTCATCATGAATCAGTGAACACTAAGTTCCCCAGGATTCAGAGGGAGAGAAGGCACTATCCTCTGTGCGTATCACCAGATGGTGGGCAGAGTCACCCGCTCTTAATAACTTAGCAGCAGCAGCAAATGATGGGAGGGCACAGCAGGGCCCCCATCTCCTGGCTGGCACTGAAGGCAGGTTGGGGGCACATGGAGATACACAGGGAGTGATCGTAGCCCTCCTGCATCCTGACACCTGGCTCACACCCAGCTCTGTGGTCTGCTAGGTCACAGGGGCTAAAACACAGCTTCAAGATTGAGCAATAGGCACTTTTCCTCTCTGGGCATGGAAACCTATTCGAGAAACAGACCTAGGTTCCATTTCTCTATTCCAGCACATGTCTAGTCCTGTACAGTTGTCCATGGCTGGATCACTCGCAACCGTTCACAAGGCTGTCCCTTTGCCAGGCTCCATGGTTCAGATAGCTAGAGTGAGCCTCTGCCCTCTGAACCATGCAGACCTCTACCACACTTCATGCTTCTACCCATGGCTGTGGCTGCTTCAACCATCACCCATTGTAGGAACAGTTCCCAGACAGTAGGAGGTCATTCTGAGGTCTTACTTTTCCTGTGTTTAAAAGCAGGCTGGAGCTAAAAGGTCAAAACCAACCATAATCTTGGTCACTGCTAAGGCACCCCTAGTCACCACTGATGAAAATGAGATACCTTCGGTTCTTAGTGAGGTCCCACTGAGATGCACTGCGCCTAGTGATTACACCCTGGCCATGGTTCTGTGCCAACACTGTGCCTGGGACTTTGCCAGTCTGGTTTCAGTTCAGTTCCAAGGGCATCTCAAGACCAGTTAGCACAAGGTGCATTTGAGAGGTCACTCAAGGTCAAGACCAGAAGGATGGCAAACTGATTCTTCCCGGAGCCTTTGGTTGTAAAAAGACCAAAGAAGCCATAAAACAAAGATTTATTTAGCCCCAGGAAGACAGCTCAATGGCTCAGCTCAGAAAGGCCAGGGCAAAATAAAACATCTGGCCAGAAAAGTGCACTTGTTTACACACACACACACACACACACACACACACACACACACACCAAAAAAAAAAATAGATCTTCTCTAACTTCACCAAGTTCTTGGACAAAACTTAGGCTGAAGATTGAAAACAATGGAGAACCCTGAGGTCAAGGGCAATGCAGGCAGGAGAAGGAACATCTTGTTTTCTCCTTGTCTGGCAGGCAATGTGTTTCTTCCCAGCACCCCAGAGAGAAGCCTTGCCTGGTAGGTGCCCCCCACACCAGGACCCCACAGTTGTGGCACACCCCGAGCAGGTGATATACAACCTCTGCTCCAAAGCAACAGCCATCTGTCCGGGGTCAGGGGGGAGTTGTGGAAGGAGACCTCAGAGGAGGGAGATGCCCTAAAGATGAAGGGGTTGGGGTTACTGCTGATGTGGCTAAGGCCGCTGGTGCTGGGCTTCTGACATCTGCTTGTGTTGAGGATGGGCGCATCTTTGAAGGCGTGGACAATGGCTGTTTTGTGAGGGAGGAAGTCTGCCCTGGCAGCACGGCCCTTGGCCTGAGTTGAGAAATTCAGCTCCTCTTCCAGACTTGACTCACCGAGGACATCCAGGCCAAGCTTTGGACTCCTAAGTACACAGCGGCAGAGTGTTTAGGAATCACAGGACCCACCCAGAGCCTTCCCAATCATTCTGGGATGCTAATGGGATTAATGGGTTAAGGCTAAAAGATCTTTGAACTTCTTGGCACACTGCCGTCTCCAGTTCATTAATTAATAAATCTTACCAAAGAGGTGGATTAAGGTCAGAATACACTCCAAACCCCCCGGGGAGAGTGGGCTGGGCTTTGAACATGGCAGGGTTGCATCGGCTCTGTTGGGAAAAAGCATAGTCACCGGTTTGTGGCTGTGAGGAGTAGCTGTGGTTTCACCAGAAATTTCTGGGTCTCTGAACCACACATGTCAGCAGCTCAGACTCATGCTGGCTTAAAAGTCCATTGCTGAGATAAAATGCAGAGAATGAGTGACGGTGGGGTGGCCAGCCCCAACAGATACAACTATAATGCAACCACTACACCTAAGGTTCGGGCACAATCACAGAAGGACAGAAAGACACTAAGAACCAAAGGAGCAGGACATCCGTTGCTAGCTAGCTAGTGTCTTCTAGACATGGCAGGTATGCTGTGCCCATGAAATCTCAACAGTATGGGTTCCTAAACAAAAAATGAACAAAAACAACACCAACTGAAATGTCAGCTACCAACACGGAGAGTGGAAATTACATAAGGTCCCACCCCTAGTTAAACAGCTATAGACAAGTGGCTGCTGAGAGGAGGGGGAGGGGGAAGAGAGAAAGAATCCATCTTCTCAGGGAAAGCCCCGCCTAGGTTATCCAAATCCAGCTGGTCAACCCTAAACACACGTGTCTAATAAATGGAGCAATACTAAACGGACTCAATCGGTGTTATATATACTATGCACATATGCAGTAATAATAATTAAGAAAAGGTTAATTTGGGGGCACAGGAGGAGTTAGAAGGGGAGATGGAGGGTTAGAAATAACATAAATACGGTATTCATGTAAAAGGTTCTCAAAAATATTAAATGTTTCAATTTAAAAAGGTCTCTTGCTTCAAAAAAGCCCACAATAACAGATACAAACATGCTGTCCCTATGAAAGCCAAGACTAAAGAAGAAATGCAACCATTTTTGCAGAGCAAAAGGGAGGTAGCTAGCCTGACTGCCACGAGGTTCACAAGAAGTGTCATTTCATAGAAAAGAGGTGAAACTTCTGAGAGCAGTAGGAAATGGTGACACTTACCAGATGACCAACCACACACATAGAAGTCCCCACAAACCCATGAGATATACTTCCAGGACCCTCCAGCAAGTGACTATATATACTGAGACTCTATATAACATATTGATTTTTCCAGTATGTATAATATATATTATAAAGTTGAATTTATAAACTCGCTACAAGAGATTATTAGCAATAATTAACAATTGTCTTAAAACAATCATTCTTGCCTGCTACAGTCATTATTTTAAAAAGTTATGATTTGATTGTTTGAATAAACACTGGGATATTCAATTGTCAGTCTAAGGACAAAGATGGCCACACAATACCTAACAAGTAGATAGAGTATATAATGTGAGTTACACAAGGTCAAGAGTGAGCTATGTCCCGTGCAAGACACAGTGGGACAGATAGAGGTTTCATCACACTGCTTAAAGCTATAATGAAATTTAAAACATGAATTCTTTATTTTGGGGAATTTTTATTTTTGATAACTGACACTTAAGAAAGTGGATCTGAAGATGAAGACTACAGCATAAGACGACCCACTGCTACCTTCTCAGTGGATCTGGAAATCTCCGAGAAATCTTGAGTGTTCAACGTCTCATTTTCCACCTCCATAACATAGGAGTGATTTTGGCTTGGCAGTGGATTATCTAGGCCACCTCTTCTTTTTGTCTTGTGTATACTCCCTGGGCAGTGACAGTGCCCTTCTGTTGATCCCCAGAACCCTGGGAATTCCTAAGGCCTTGCTACTTAGAGCAAGCTCTGCAGATGGTCAGAACCAGACATGATAGGAGCCTCCCGCCTGACTGGATCGCACAGCACTCCAGTACAGTCCCTACCTGCCCATTCCCTGTTCTTTCACGTTTTCCTGCACCACTTCAAAACTGCCAACCACCTGCTTGCTCAGGGACACAGAAGCAGTCCCAGCTGCTGGACTCCACTGTGTGACACAGCCCACACACCATGTTCTCGGTACTCCAGCTGAGCTGGGAGGCTGCTGGTCCCCTGAGAGCCTTCCTAGAGCAACCTCAGCCAAACGTCTTATTGACCAGTTGCTGCTGAACTGCTTCGGCATTGAGAACTGTTTTAGTCTGTGTCCTAATGCTGTGCAGAGATGCCACAGTAACTCATATAAAGGAAAGCATTTAACTGGGGCTGGCTTATAGGTTCAGAGGTTGGTCCATTATCAGCATAGTAGGAGCATGGCAGCATGCAGGCAGACTTGTGCTGGAGGAGCTGAGAGTTTTACATCCAGATCCACAGGCAGCAGGAAGGAGAAAGAGAAAGGACCACTTGGCCTGGATTAAACATTTGAAACCCCAAAACCCAGTGACACACTTACTCTAACAAGGCCACACCTTCTAATCCCTCTCAAGCAGCACCAATAATCCAAATATATGAGCCTATAGGGGCCATTCCTATTCAAACCACCACATTCCACTCCCTGACCCCCATGGACTTGGAGCAATATCATAATGCAAGAATGCATTCATTACAACTTCAAAAGCCCCATCGTTTTTTAAGGTCCTTAAAATTTTTAAAAATTTAAACACTGTCTAAAAGTTCAAAGCCTCTAAGACTCATGGCAATCTCTTACTGTAATCCTTTGTAAAATCAAAATCGAAAAGCAGATAACATACTTCCAATATACAATGGCATGAAATATACATTACCATTCCAAAAGGTAAGAAAGGGAGCATAGTGAGGAAATACTGGACCAATGCAAGACCTAAAACTAGCAAAGCAAACTCCAAACTCTGTATCTCCATGTCTGATGCCAAAGAGTTCTTCAGATTTCCAACTCCTTCCAGCTTTGTTGACTGTTTTACATTCTTCTCTCTTGGGCTGGCTCTACACCCAGTCTACAGCTCTCCTCAGCTGGTATCCCACAGTTCTGGCATCTCCAACATCTTGGCATCTTTAGGATAATCCAGGCTTTACCTTCACAGCTTCAGATACAAGGGTATCTTTGGGCTTCCATGAAGGGACATCCTTGACACTTGCCTGACCTCAGTGCTTTCCTTGGGTGCAAAAGGAGAGTCTATAACTGCTTCTTATATCCTTGACTCTAAACTAGAACCATGTGACCAAAGCTGCCATGTTCTACTGCTTGATGGGGCTGGAACGTGTCCCCCTCATTCAATTACATTTGCATCAGCTTTATGCTATTGATTATTTCCTTAACTGTTTAAGATTTCTTTATTACTTTTCATAAGCTGGAAGCAATAGATGGTTGGGGTCTTTCTCTGAAGTCACCACTCCCTTTATTCCATTTAGGATCAGGCTTTTCTTTAAACTTTTATCTCCTTGAGCACTTGGCTTAACTCCATTCCACTTCCCAGTGTTCCTCTCCTCGAATTGTACTTTTTACATTTCTCTTTACTCAGCATGCTCCTATTCTTTACAGATCTTCAGAAGAGTAATCACTAATAGCCACAGGACAGAGTCAATACTAGGCTGCCTTCAAATCTCCTCTGCCAATGCCATTAGTCCAAAACTCTTCAATTTAGCTTCGAGCAGATTGGTTTTTTTTTTGGACAAGGGCATAATGCAGCCACATTCTTTGCCAAAATATCACAAGACTGGTCTCTAGACCACTTACTAATATTCTTCTCTGAAACCTCTTGAGTAGGGCGGTCATAAACCACATTGCTCACAGCACCTCTGTCTTCCATGCTCCTACTAGTAAGGTCCATTAAGCCTGGCTTGACAAATTCACCTGCTTTCCTAATCCAAAGTCCATATTCCATCAACAAGTAGCATGGCCAGGTCTGTCACAGCAGTACCCAACTCCTGGTACCAACTTCTATCTTAATCAGTGTTCCATTGCTGTGAAGAGACACCATGATACCCTAATGACCAAGCATTCAAATATTTGAGCCTATGGGGGTCAATCCTATTCAAACTACCACAAGAACCATGTGGAGACAGACAGATCCAGGACTCACTGATGTGCATGTGCATGCACACACACACACACACACACACACACACACACACTAAGGCTGCTCTGCTCACTTGAGGGCAAGGCCTAGAGCCTTCAGTGAGGCACTCTGATCTCTCTGTGTCAAGCCCTTGGTCACCCACACTCCATTTCAGGACCTCCACAGACCTTCCCTGAAATACCTCACATGCCAAGACGAAAGCATACAGCAACTTCTGCTTCCAGCTCCCACCTCGGCTTCCACTACCATTATTATGACACCCATTACTATAGTAGTTGTGCTGACCTCCATAAAAGCCTTATCACATCTGCACCAACCTCAGCCAGGAACAATAACGAACCCCTAAATCTGGATGGAGGATGCCAGAATCTTGCCCCACCCACTCCCCTGCCCCCTCCCCACACCAACAATCCCCCAGACTGAAGTAGGCACCTGTCCTCTGGTGTATCTTCCCGGCATAACATTTAACAAGAGTCACACATGAGACCCCACACACAGACCCGCACATCAAGTGTGGCTGCGCAGCCACATGGCAGACTACAGGCCCAGCCCTTGGGCTGAGCATGCGGCATTGGCTGGCTCCAGGGCCAAGAGGAGGCTCTCTTTTGAAATCTCTTCTTTATGAGTGTAGAAGGTTAACATTCTCAGTTACCTCAAACCAGTTTCCATCTAACTGATGAATTGCTGTTCTAAGATGGAGAGACACTGGAATGCCAGGACGCAGACACAAATCGCTGTGCTGGAGTATGTTTTTAAGTGGGCCTCAGCAGACCCATTTAGGGGGCTAGGTATACCAGAGTTCACATCTAAGAAAGAGGGGTCGCAGAGGGCTCTTCCCGACCCCTGCAAAGAGAGCAAGCATGGACAAGATCTGGAGCCTTCTTCCCTTCTTTCCAGAAGCCTGCCACCATAGAAGGGTTGGAAGCGGAGAGAAACATAAATCATCTTCCCCACGGTCCCTAGGAAAATATCAAAATGCTCAAAATAGGTGTGGGCTGAGCCCAGAAGTGGCAGAGCCAGCCTAAGAGCCTGCAGGCCAGCCAGTGAGCAGGAGTTTGAAAGCGCTGTATCAATGGGATGCCGAGGCCGCCACCCTCCATAAATCATAGCGAGCCTTGGCTGCCTCACCAGGCGCTTCCCGGTTGGGTCACTCATGGGTGAGGGGGCTGCTGCTGGCTCAGGATCCTTTTGGGTGCAGCATGGGACTGCAGCATAACCTGGTCTGACCCTGGCTAGAGCCCACACACTCAGTGTCTACTCACCGCATAGTCACGTGGTTGTGCAAGCTCATTTGATGTTACAGAGAACATCATGTCCAAGCAAAGCCCAGCCCCTCAGTCCACAGGGGACAAACAGCAGGGGGGACGGCGCCTAGGTGCTATCCTGCCGGATCTGACCTCAATCTGAGCTCTGTGACTTGCCAGCTGCCTGGGACCCCGTCGCTCTGTGCATAGACTCCACTGCTGAAGGAGGGAGACTGAACCCCTTGACCCTCCTGAGGCCTCACCAACCTCAGCAGAGCAAGACAGGATAGGATGAGAAGGAAGGATGGAAGGGTGAAGATGGATTTTTTCTTTTTCTTCCTTCTGATTCTCACTGAATCAAGGGTGAGCTGCCTGCAGAAAATGGGCTGTTATAATTTTTCCTTTCATGTCTAGCCAGGAATCTTGCTACTCAAAGCAGAATGCTGCCTGCGGGCTCCTAAACCATCTCAGGAGCGCTGAGGGTCAGCTGTCCCAAAGTGACCCTAGCCATGGCTGGAAAAGGTCACTTCCAGGAGAAATGGTAAAAGGAATAAACCGGTGCTCTCCCCGCAGAAACTAGTCCTGAGCCTCTAGAGCTTAGGGGAGCCTTCTGGGAAGGAGAGCCGGAACCCCTCCATTTCAAGTATCCATGTGGGGAGCACAGAGCCATTCAAGCTGTGGCTGGCCAGAAGGATAGTGTTGTGGACTGGGACACACGTCTTTCCTATAACACAAGGATTTTTCTGTCTGCTTGTCAATTGCCTGAGTCCCTACACCTGAACACACAGAGTAGCAGGAAGACAGAAATGCGGCGGCTTTGTGAAGTCCCAGCAATCCCAGTGGGACCCTCCAGAACTCAGCTCAGCCACTGTGTGGTCCTGGGCACACCGTGGGTGGCCTCCTAGTAGGGCCGTGGACTTACAGAAGGCTGGACACTGGTCATTGCAGGAAGAGGGAGCTAGAGGACAGTCTGGCCGTTAGCCAGGGTCTCAGAGGTAAGAAGGAGGATGGCCATTCCCAGGCCCTGGTGGAAGAACACAAGGCAAGACTGGTGTTAAATGGGGACAGTTTCATCTCAGAAAGATGGGAGTTTTCTGGAGGTGGACAGTGGCGATGGGAACGCCCATCCACCACCACAGGGTAACTTATGTCGGGTACATTTCTACACACACACACACACACACACACACACACACACAAGAGCTTCACAGGGTAACTTATGTCGGGTACATTTCTACACACACACACACACACACACAAGAGCTTCACAAGAAAAGGTAGACTATGCTTATATATAAATATATGGTGTCACTTACATAATCTAATTCATTATGTAAATGGTGTGGAAATTGTATAACACATTTAAAGTTTTTAAAGTAACAAAAACATGTACTATGTATTTCAAAATAGCTGGAAGAGATTTTGACTGTTTCCCCAGCAAGAGATGATAAATGTTTGAGGTGATGGAATACTAATTACCCCAGTTGGTATCTCTGAAGAAGATCTGTGTGCACTCCCTACAGATGCAGCCACATGACTATTAGGTGTCAGTTACAAATAAAATAAAGCCTGGGGGGGGAGTGTCAAATAGAGGGAACCAAGACAGAGGAGGAAGAAGTGGGCCTAAAGTCTGTCCTCAGCTTCTAGACCAAGGGGTACAGAGGAGTGAAAATGAACCTACAGCTGGGACAATACTCCTCTAGAGTGACCAGAGCTGAGGTAGGGGACAAAGAGGTGCTGGCTTGTCCCTCCCAGGTCTTTTGTCATTATGGAATCCTGAGTGTATGTCACTCAGGTCACCACAGCACTGCTAGAGGTTTCTACAATAAAGATATTCAGCTCCCTAGTAGGAAGCCTCTTCCCAGAATTCCTGCCTTGGTCCCTGCAGGTTTCAAATGAACCATGGATGTCTCTGACTTCACCTGGTTACTCCTGGCTCTGCAGCATTAGGCGACAGGAAACAAATGGGGTTCTCTGGCCCTCTGTGAGTCTCAACTTCCCTGTTTCATCTTCTCTGCTTGATCAACTCCTCCTCAAGCTCCAAGACCCAGCACTAAGGGGAGGAGGGGTGAACGCAGGCAGAGAGGAACAAGAGCTGGCTCCTCATCCCACCCCAGGCAAGCAAGCAGGTCAGGAGCTGTGGGTGAGCCTTGGGACAAAGTGGGAGACACTGGGAGATAGGGTGGGCATCATGGATGAGCTCGCATCACACAGGGGAAAGGAGAGGGCAGGGTAGGCCTCAAGACAGCTGGGAGAGAGCCTGTTTCTCATAAGCTCTGGAAATACCATCATCCAACCTCCTCATCTGCCAACCCTGGCCTCCACTTTCCATTGATTCCCGATCACAGAAGATATGATATGCAAACCCATATCCGAGGGCTGTGGACAAACCCAGTTGGTGCCATGGCTACCACTACTATCACCATGGGAGGAATGGCTTGGTTACATGGGAACCCTGCGTGGTACTCGACCTGAGTAGCATGTATATCATGGTGGGTTCTCAAATTTAGCACCAGAGTCTTTTCCACCTCCTCTAACAAATTTATTTTCATTGCATGAATGGGTTATTTGTCCAACAGTAGTTCTAGATTCTTCTATGCAAACTTAGAAGCTTAGACACGACGCTAGGTATAGAAGAAACAGAGCAAGCTTCCAGCCATGGAAGTGCCTTGACACGGGGATGCCAACAAGCCCAGCAGCATGAGCAAAGGCAGGGTGACACACAAGACCAACAATATGGCAGATTTCTGAGTAAGACTTCCTGCAGATGTGGTTACCAGGCACTTTGGTGAGGACAAGATAACTCAGTACAAAAAAAAAAAAAACACCCCTTCCCATACCTCCCAGAAAACTTATCACACAAACAAGACTCAAAATCATAACCCTTCAGCCTCTGACCTTCATGAATGAGCTAACACACATCCTGAGGCTTGCTTGGCACTGCCCAGGCACACAGAGTGCCAGAACCAGATCAGGAACACAGGTTGGCACATGAATCATGGTGTGTAGAAAGGGCCACAGCTTCTTCAGGCCCCACAAACAGTGTGTGTCAAGTCACTGTAGGGGCTTACCTCTCCCTCCAAGGCCCGAAGCTGAGAGTACATGTCACCAATAGCCAGCATGAGTAGGTGTCCCATCCACCCTGACCCCACCAACCTCTTACGCTCACATGTTCTTCCTGTCTAGATCCTGAATGAATACAGCATCGCCCTGCCATATATCCTGTTACTGTAGCAAAACACCTGAGCCTCGGAATTGCTCTTTTGTTCTGCTGGCTGGGGAGTGCAAGGCCAGCCAGAACATTCAGTGTTGGCCGCTTGTGTTCCAAGGCAAGGCCTCATCAGTGGATCCTCGTGTGGCAGAAGGGGAAGAAAGTAGACACTGTCTCAAGTTCCTTAATAAGAGCACTAATTGTGCCCAAGAGAATGGTGCCCTCAGACTTAATTGCCCCTTGAAAGCCCTATGTCTTAATTCCATTGCACTCAGGACATCTATCTCAATACAAACTTTGGAGGAACCTAAGGATTTAAACCTTCTCACCCCTAACTTCAGAGTCAGGGCATATATTTTTCTTGTGAACACTGACCAAGTGGCCATACGGCCCCAGAACCCAACAGAACCAGTGCAGAAGCATACCAGTGACCCTTGGCCTAGTGGCCTTCACCAGGCTCACTTTGAGTTTCATACGGTTCTTGGGCCATGGTGCCCTTGTCAAATTTCTCCCCCAGCACTTAGCGATGAATTAAATTCTTTTCATTTTTTTCTTGAAGTAAAATAACAATCTAGAAAAAAAAAAAGGGAAAAGTCCCAGCTTATGGAAACCCCAAACCATCTGACCAGTAAGTTTTTCCAAAGTGTCTGAAATCAGCAGAACAGGAGGGGCAGTTGGCCCAGCTGTGCTGGGAGGAGGACTAGAAGGAGGACCAGAAGGAAGGCCAGGCTGTGGGACAGCTGGTACCCAGGTCAGATCTGCCACTTAGGCCTGTGTGGCCAGGAGGCAGTCCCAACTGCAGCCCTCCTCCCTAAGGTGACAATTCCCAGGTGGCAAGGAGCCCAGGCACCTGACAGTCCCTGGGTGACAGGAGTCACCTCTGAAGACTTGTGATTCCACATGAATAGGGCCACTCAAAACACTGTAAAGCATGACAGTCTCAAGTTAAGAGGGTGTCAGAGACAACCCTGCAGCCAGGGCACAGGGAACTCCTGTCTTAGAGGGTCATATTCCAAGAACTCCAGGAGTTGCCTGCACATGGTGTCCAACCCTACAGAAATTCTGTCTCTATAGTTGTAGACATATGATAAAAATTTAATTTAATTAATCAAAATAAATAACTAGTTTAATCTAAGAGATTAATAATAACATAATAAAATAGGACATGTATATTACTGAAATTTAAGTCAATGTGGTCCGCTCTGTCTCTCTCTCTGTGTCTGTCTGCATCGTCCTCTCTCTCTTCAGCAGATCAGTGAGGGGATGGTGGCTGGAGAGTACATCTTGAAAGTGAGGGGTGAGTCACATCCCGGGCGTAACCCAGCAGGGAGGCGCAAGATTGCATCACGCTGTCAGAATGGTAAGCAATTGAAAACTGGTGACTCTCATTACTTGAACTTCCCAGTTGGTATTTCCAGGCTGTAGCTGACGGTGGGTGACTGAAACTGTGGAAAGCAAGATGAGAGATCATAAGGGACTTCTGTATTTATGTCCCTGACGTGCAAATAGAAAACCAAGGTTCACAGAGGTTCAGTAATAGGTGCTAGACCAAAAGAATCAGTGAGGGTCTGGAACAAGTCTCCCTGCAACCAAACCAGACACTGTTCCCCATTAGTCTTCTCACTCAATACTTGATGGTCCTCTTTTTGTGAACTGCAAAAAGATATGGGCAGGTCCTTTTTCCTTTGACCTCTTCAGCACCTCATCCAGAACCTGGCAGCAAGGACCAAGGCTCTTGAGGACTCATGGGAAAGGGCACCTGGACTGGTATCTCTTTTTAATTTCTAATGCTACCCCTGGGAGCAGTCACAGTCTCAGTGTCACTGTGGCAGCGTGACAAGTGCACACATGTGCAGCTGTCACAGTACCCATGGAGGTAGGAGGACATCCTTTGGGAGTCGGTTCGCTCCTTCCATCTTGTTTCTGAGGCACAGTCTTGTTGTGTTTCTGCTGCATACTCCGAGCTGACTGGCCTTACATCAGAGTCTCCTAACTTGACTTCCCCTCTCCCCACAGAAGTGAAGGGATCACAGATGCACCCCCTGCATCCAGCTCTATGCACACACTTCCAGGGATCGAACTCATGTTGTCAGACTTTCAGGGCAAGCGCTTTTAGCTACAGAGCCATCCTCTAGTCCCATGGTCTGATCTCACCAACATGAAGGTGCAGTCACAGCAAGGGACTGAGTGTCCTTCTGCCCCAGGCTCCTCAACCACAAAAGGTGAGTAAGAAAGGACCAAAACTCTGATTTTTGTGCAAACCAAAGAAAGGGCGCGTTTTGGCTCAACACATGCTCGGAGGATGTGATGTGTGCCCAGTCACGGAAGCTATCAACATGGCCATTACTTTACTGCCGCACAGTGTATGATCCTGAGCCAGTCCCACCACAGCAACCCCATTTCCTCTTGCGTAAGAAGAGAGTGATCACGTGCACTTTGTTCAGTTCAAAGTTGTCACAGTCACAAAACTGAATGATGGCATGTGTCCCCACTCTTATAATCAGGCAATTTGTTCCTCTGTTCATAGAGAATCACTCGTGCCTGTGTGTCTGTCACCATGTTGGGTGCTGGAGACACCCAGGAACAAAGGCCAGACCCTGGAGCAGAGTATGCAGACTCTCCTGGGAATGAAATGTCCAGCAAGGAGACACGCATGGAGAGCGGGTTGTGAGTGGTCAGGAGTCTCTGCGTACAAAGAGAAGGCATGGAAGCTGAGGATGGGGAAGCATCTTTGTGGGCATGGACAGATGCCCAGTAGGAAAGAAAAGGACTCTCAGCTGGTACCTACATGTCACTAGGTCTAGCAGTTTTGAAAACTTCAGGGCATCTGAGGCCACATCTTTGGGGCCGCTTTTGATGGAATCACACTTTTCTAAGGAACCTGAAAAGGAATGAGCAGGAAGCCATAACATGGATAATAAAAACCCAGAAACAGATATGAGAGTTCAAGTTAAAGATCAGAAAAGTAAAGCAGCCAAGCCACTAGAGAGCTCTTACCGCTACAACGTCTTCAGACGGAAAGAGAGCGAGTTCCCGTCTCATCCTGCCTTATATTCCTCTCACGGCGTGCACCACCCTTGTCTGGCCCCTATGGCTAACTAGTGTAGCTGCCGAGATTACAGGTGTGTGCCACCACTGCCTGGCCTGTATAGCTGACTAGAGGCTGTTTTGCATTCTGATCTTCAGGCAAGGTTTATTTATTAAAATACAAATGAAATATCACTTCATTAGCCCCACACAGTTTTGTAGGGACCCCACACATGCCCCCACACGAGAGAAACTCAGAAAAGGCAGAAGGGCTCAGAGCTGAGCCCTTTGCCTATGGAAATCCAACCAGAGGGCTCCCAACTCAGTAGCAGGTAGCCAGTGAATCCAAGTAGACAGCTTTGTGGACAACGTGGATCTGGAGTTGAACAGTCCCAAGATTTCTTAACATTGTAATATATTTTATTGAATTTAATTTCTTTAAAGCATACATTACTATCAAGCATCACTGAACTATTAAGTATCTCAGTTTTGCTGAAATAATCGCACTTGGAAAACTGGTGTATGTTCACCTCTCAGTTTGGGCTGCTCACATTTTAAGTACCTGATAGTCACCCGTGACTAGCAATTCTCTTTGCTGGAAAGCATGGATGGAGAAACACCTACAGACAGGACCAATGGCTGGAGGATACAGAAGAAGGCAAGTTCTGTCCACCCTAAGAAACAATTCCCAGGGCTCCAGCCGGCAGTGGGACATGACAACTACAAGGCAAAGCCCATGTGGCTGAAGCTCTGATCTGAGAAGGGATTATTCTTATGTTGCAAACGCCTTGCTGTTTGTTTTTTAAATAACTAATTCTCTCATTTTAAAAGGGGTTTCCTTTGCCCTTTTGAGTGTATATTAATTATACGACATGGTGGGCTTCATTATGACAGGTTAGTACACGTATATGAGATACTTCGATCATGCTTGCCCACTGTGAAGGTGAGTTTCAATTATTGATTTGAATCAACCAAGGCTCACCCAGAGAGAGAGTCTCAGTGAGGGACTGCCTAGATCAAGCTGGCCTGTGGGGGTGTCCATGAAGAATTATCTGGATTGCATTAATTGATGTGGGAAGACCCAGCCTGAAAATGGGCGGTACCATTCCTTGGTTTGGGGTATTGACTGTATTAGAGTTGGGAAGGCTGAGTACTAGGCACACAAGCGTTTATTTCTCTCTCCACTTAATTGTGATGTGACCAGTTGCTTCTAGTTCCTGCCAAAAGCCTGGAAACTGTGGGCTAAAATAAACCCTTTCACTTCTAGAAGGTGGGCTGTTAATTAAGGAGTAGGAGGAAGGTGACCAGTAAGAACGTGGAAGAGGAAGAAGGGCTAAGTGTAGGCAATGGGGGGGGGGGGTTAGCTCACAGTTCCAAGTTCCCAGGGTACCACACAGACTTCTGTAGTGGCTGTGCAGTTCCAACCATTTGTTTTGTTAGTTTTACAATAGCCTTTCCAACTCAGCTGAGACAGGGTCTCACCTTGCTTTTGATTCACATTTTTCTGATAACTAAGGACACTGAGTGTTTTCTCATCAATCCATTGGCCATTTTTATTTCTTCATTTGAAAACATCTGTTCAAGCCAGGCATAATGGTGCACGTCTTTAATCCCAACATTCAGGAAGCAGAGGCAGGCAGATCTCTGTAAGTTCAAGGCCAGCCTGGTCTACTTGAGAGGTTCTAGAAGATCCAGATACAATGGGGTCCTGTCTAGAAACAAACAAACAAATAAATAAAAGCAAAAAGAAGAAAGGAAGGAAAGAAGGAAGGAAGAGTCTATTCAGGTCCTTGCTCACTTATTGATGGGATTATGTATCCTTTCAGTGTCTAATTGTTTGGAGTTTTTTTATATATTCTGGATACTAATCCTCTACAAATATACGGGAAAGAGTTTCTCCCACTGTGTAGGTTGTCTCTTCATTCTGCTGATTGTTTCATTTTTGTGAAAGAGTCTGTTGGTTTAATGTCATCCCATTTGTCATTATTTGTCCTAGCCAAATTCCATGATGTCAGCAGTATTGAGTGAGGAGAGAACATCTTGTCATTAAGCCTGTCCTTAAGTGCATAGAGAAGATGTATGCCCACCTGAAGCTGTGAACTGGTTATAAAGCCTTTCACTTGATGCCTGACTCAGAGAAGTAGCATAATGTGTGACTACTGCCACTAGAGGTAACCAGCACGCAGGAACACAAACAGGAGCACACCTCTAATCCCAGCACTTGGGAGACTGAGGCAGGCAGATCTCTGTGAGTTCCAGGTCGGCCTGGTCTACAAAGCAAGCTCTGAGCTAGCCAGGGCTGCATAATAAGACCTTGTCTATAAAAAAAAAAGTAAAATATAAGAATGAAACCAGGGCAGGTGACCCAAGCATGCCTTTGCAGTCAAACCAACAGAGCTGAGGATTGAGCCACTCACGTCAGAACCCATGTTAAGCTGCCAGCAGCGTCTGGCCAGCCACAGTGTGACCTGGCCAACATCTACTGGCTTTTCTCGGTCCATCAGATGAAGGAGGAGGTAAAATCGGACATTCCTCTCCAGGAGCCCTATCCAGTTTCTTCCAGAAACCACTGGCTGTCAGGCCATTGCATGGATGGATAGTCATGTCAGTGCAGGAGGAAGATCAAGTCGCAGCTCTGGCCCTACCTTCGGAAGAGGATGAGGCCTTGTGGACATGTGCAGTCCGACTGTGCCTCTCAGGCAGCCCCTCTGGGAGACAGACTCACGAGCACTTCACATTCAGCAAGCCCCGGTGAACGGGTTACTCAGTCAGACGGCCTGAAGAAGTGAGACAATGGTACAATTTGTCAGGCCAACTTCCCCACAAACCCTTTTGCCACCAGAAGATGAAAAAGTGCAGCTCAAGGGCCAGATGCAACCGCCCGCCTGGCTTTGTCCACGATGTTCTCGGCACCCAGCCATGCCCATTTCCTTACCAGTTTCCTGTGGCTGCTTTCACAATGCCACAGCCGACCTAAAATCCATGGTGGTGACAAGAGACTCTTAAGAGCCTGTGATGTTCACCAGCTGGCCTTCACAGAGCAAGTGTCCTGGCCCCTGCTCTACACAGACAGGAGGCAGGTGAACTGCCATCTTCACATACACTGCTGTGCTTCTCTGTGGAGAAGGCGTCAAGCTCCTCAGTCCCTCTGGACTGGTCCACCCGAGCTGCAAGAAGGATGCAGATGGCATTTCCAGTGTGTGTGCAGGAGGTGGAGGAACAGGTGTGATACCCTGGTTTGGATATGTCTCCCAAGGACTCATGTTCGAAGCTTTGGTCTCCAATGTGGTGATGCCCACAGGTGAGGCTTTGAGGCAAACATTGGACCATAAAGTTTATGACATAATCAATTCATTAATACATGCTTCCACTTATAGTCCAGTGGACTAGTAGGAGGAGATAGTAAAACTGGAAGTCAGGGCCTGGTTAGAGGAAATGGGTCACTTCAGATGTGCTGTTAAAGCATGTGACTTGTCCCTGGCATCCTCTCTTTTCCTCTCCCTTCTTATCCTCATGTTCTTTCTCCTTCTATGTCTCTCTCTGGCGTATCTCTGTCTCCGTCTCCCTCTGTCTCTCTCCCCAGCACCTGCCAGGAGAGGAGCCTCTCCACCCCATCACACCCTTTCCACCATCATGCTCAACCTTGCCTCATTCCACAGCAAAGGGATCAGCCAACCAGAAGCTGTAGCCTCAGAACCAGGAACCCACAAAGTCCCTTCTCCTTTCCCCAGTGTCAGTTATTTCTTTGTGTACCTATAAGTCATGGGAAAGTCACTAACACAGTGGGCAGTAGACACTGTCTCCCTGCCATCCCTGCTCACTGTCAGCTTGCTCTATTCCTGAGGTGACAGTGCCTTCTATCTGTTGTTCTTATGCTGATGAGATGATTGCTGTGACTCAGGCTCATCTACAAAGCCACTCTGGAAAGATACACAGCTCCTTAGGAGACTGGAGAAACAAGTTCCAATTGGGGCTCCTGCCTGCATGGAGTCATCGCCACAGGCAGGAACCAGGCTTCCTGCCACCAGAGTCAGGGCTTCAGTGTTACCTTGCGTCTCTGAGGACCCTTCTGTGGGTCAGCACCAGAAGCTCTAGGCCATAAGATGGTTGTGGATGAAGCCAGGGCTCCCAGCAACTCTGTCCACCCAGTGGTCCATGAGCAAAGCCATGATCTTGGTCTTTTCTCAGAATTAATTACAAATAGCATCCGGCCGTGGTCGTAAATTCACACAGACCCAGATAGGGTGGTACGTGGGACTGAACAGGGATCAGGGAGCCCAGCAGGAGGCAGGTAAGGACTGTGAGCAGGCTGAATAGAATTTGAGAGGAAGGCTGTGTGGGTTCAAATGTGTGTGTGTGCGCACGCGCATCTGCGTGTGTGCATGCGTGCGTGTGTGTGTGTGTTTGCACATGCACATGAAAGCAAACGACTGACTTCAGGTGTTGTTCCTCAAATACCATCCACCTCGTTTTTTGAGACAGCTTCTCACTGGCCTGGAACTCAGTGAATCGTGTGGACCGGCTGGTCAGAGAATACTAGAGATCCACCTATGTTTGCCACCCCACTGCTTGGGTTACAAATGCATGCCACCACACCCAGCTTCTCAAAAACAAGTCCTGAAAACTGAAGACAGGTCTCACTCTTGCACAGCAAGCATCTCCCCAACCCTCTGTTCCGCACCAAGTAAAAGGGCCAAAACTTAAAATTCACACAGGCTTCACTGCCAATTTTAAAGGGATCATGTTGCAAGTTGGTGTCTCTGGAATGTTGCTACAAATTACCATGCACATGGTGGTTTTAAATACCCAAACTGTGACATCTCACAGTGCTACAGACTATTCACCCCAAAACAAAGCATGGTGGTGCCTCCTCCCTCTAGGGAGCCTAGGTGAGGTTCCTTCCTTTTCCCATTCAGGTTCTGGGGCACCATTATTCCAGTCTTAGCCTGTCTTCTCATGCCCTGCTTTGTGTTTCCATTCATAGATAGATGATAGATAGATAGATGGATGGATAGAGAGATAGATTGTGTGTGTGTGTGTGTGTGTGTGCGTGCATGCATGTGTGTGCATATGTTTCTGCCAGAGAGCATATATGTCTGGCACCGCTGTGCACAGCCCAATATTTGGCTTCCATAAGTTTAACTAGCAGTTTCTTAGAGATCCTATACCCCTGGAGGACAAGGACCAAATAATTAATCAGCTCCAAATCCTGACAGTCCAGCACAGTGTCCAGAACCAGAACTCCACACTACAGGCCTGTCTACCAGGTACACACACAACTCCAAATAAGGAACCTCCACAGGCAATGGCGGTTAGTTGGCTTCAAATATGAAGAGCCCTATGCACCCGCAAGTGACTTCTCAGGGTTCATCTCTCCCAGAACAGGGTTAAGCCCATTACACGCTCATCTTGGAGCACATGCTGAAGACAGTCATGCCATTTTAGAGATACATAAAAACTGAGCATGACTTTCCAAGTGCCCAAATGTATTACGTAGGGGATAATGTTAGAGCCACCTGGAGCTTAAAGAGAAAAGGAAGCGAAACAGCCACCAAGTCACTAAGTGCTGTCCTCTTGGGCTCATCACCACCTACCTTAGAGCCCCTCCGGAGGCGGAGCCTGTTGACACTCCCTTGTGGAAAGAGGAAATGACAAGGATTGTTAGATGAGATCCCTCATCAGGGATCACAAGCGTTCCCACCCTCCAGTGGACTAGACTGTTGGGAAATGCTGCTATCTAGGAGGTGGGAGGTTAGCTGAAGGGAAGACTCCATCTGTAAGGAAATTACCCATGCTGGGTGAGACTTCCCAGTGATGTGGCTCTTTTGGTGTCAGTCACGCTCTTGTAACATAAATCAAATGAAGTGTAACATGAAGGTCCTGCTTGTTGGGGTTTCTGTCCTACCCAGTACCCCACAGCCAGCAAGCCCCAAAGAAAATCACACAGAGAGTCTACATTAGGTCATTAACTGATTGGCCCATTATCTCAGGCTTCTTACTAGCTCCCATAAGTTATATTAACCCATTGTCAGCCACATAGCCAGTACCTTCTCTCAGCTGGGATGCTACATGTTGCCTTGTTGGAGATCTGCGCAGGAATTGCCAGGGAAGCTTCCTGCTTCCCAGACTTTCTCCTCACCCTGCTTCTACTTCCTGTCTGGTTGACCCGCCCACACTTCCTACCTGGCCAATCAGCATTTATTTAAAACATGATTGAACAGACAAGTCTCCTGCACCAATGAAGTCCTTGGCTCCCCAAGCTAGATTTGGGTGGAACTGTCACTTTGCCATTAGGATCCTATCTGGGAATCAAGAGACATTTTTGACAAGGCCTCAGAAGAAAGTTAGTGCACCAGTCCAGAACTTAAATCAAAGGATAGAGCAGAAACAACTGCCTTCTTGTGCCTTGTGGACTGAGCTAGTGCCAGCTAGCCTCAGTGTGTGCATGGCTGTACCTTCTCCCGGACCAGGAACTTAGCACAGAGTGGCACGGCCTTTCGACTTATATAGTTAGGTGGCTGTCAGAAGAGTGGGAGGATTTGAGGAATTTCTGTTATGCTCTTTGATGAAGACAGTAGTAGGAGTATCCATTCCCCCATTCCAGCCTGGCCAGCACCCCATGCTGACATCAGCCAGACTCTTCATACCCATGTACCAGCTGTGGGCACACACCTTGCTCGAACCCTCTCTGTGCCTCACTCCTCCTCCTGCTGCCCATAGCCCTCATGAGGTCCTCTGGCCAGCTGCCCTCCATACCTCCGAACCTCTCTGCCCCCACAGCCTCACTGTCTATCTCCTGCTCTGACTCCTCCCCAAGTCCTCTTTATCTGGTAGACTGGGGGCAGGGCAGGGCAGGCGTATTCATGTGGTGTCCATGCACACGTGCACACACACCTGTGGAAACCAGAGGCTAATACAGAGTGCCTTCCTCCATCACTCAGCACTATGTTTTTGGAGGCAGGGTCTGTCACTGAACCGGGAGCTCACCGGTTCAGCTACCTTCGTCCCCTGGGCTAGGACTGCAGGACACACCACTGAAGTTGACTTTTTTTTGTTTCCGTTGTTGCTGGTGATCAAACTTGGGTTCTCGTGCTTGCTGTGCAGGCACTTTAGACAAGTCCTTCCCCTCCGACCCACTTTTCCTGTCCTTAAACTCTTGCACTGATGGTTTGTTTATACACTCATTTAGCTACGTTTCCCACTGGTTCAGGCAACAAAGACCAAAGCACACCCAGAGTTCTCCAGAAATATCTGTGTTCCTTCCACCACAATGCAGCCCAGGACAGAGCCAAGCCATCTGGCTCCGTATACCTACCACAGTGGCCCATGCAAACAGTCGGTGGGACTCAACCTCTAATCCCTTTACCAGGCTCATGTCTTCCCTTTTTTATACCTCTTCTTTTTTTTTCATCTGTTTTACAAATGCTACCACACTAGCAGAGGCTGGAAAAGCTCAACAGCCCAGCCCTGTCTTGAAGGAGCTCTTGACAAGCTGTAGAAACCAGACACGCACACTCAAGGAACCAAAATAAAGCACCCTTGTAATCCACCTCGGTGACAGCTTTGTCTCAGTGGGAATGCCTTTCCATCATCTCTCAATGGCAGGTGTGGATGCTGAGACTTGTCCCTATGGACACCACAATGAGCATAGAGTACTCCAGGGAAGGTGTCAGGCTAGGGCCTCACAATCAGCCTCTTCCTCCTGCATCCACCAAGTGGCAGATTCCTAAGAACAGGTCAGCACAGCCACTACCTTGAATCAAGCTTATCAGAAAGCACAGCTTAAAACGTGTGAAGCTGTGAGGTTTTTGGTTTTTGAGGTTTTTTTTTTTCATTTTTGGCTTTTCGAGATAGGGTTTATCTATATATCCCTGGCTGTCCTGAAACTTGCTCTGTAGGCCAAGCTAGCCTTGAACTCAGAGATTCCACCTGCTTCTGCCCCTGCTCTGCCTCTGCCTCTGTAGTATTCAAAGACGTGCTTGCACTACCACCACCCAAGCAGTGGAGGCAGAAGCAGGTAGATCTCTATGAGTCTACAAAGTGAGTTCCAGGATAGCCAGAGCCGTTACACAGAAAAACCCTGTCTCAAAACAAAACAAAACAAACAAACAAAAAGGTGTGAAGCTGTAATTCCTAATCACATTCAGCTTCCAGGAGCTTTCCTGAGTAGAATCAATGGTAAGAAATCCACAGACCTCTCTCCACAGGCAGGCTGTAGGGGCAGGACACTGGGGAAAGTGGAGTCCAAGAGGAGAAAATCATGCCTGTCACAGCGAGAACTCAGTGACTGGAAAAATGTTCCAACATCTTCCAAGACTGGGAGTTGCCACCTGGAGGGCATGAAGAGCTCTTGAATGTCCTGCTGTGGACATACTTGTACTAAACCATCATCTGCTGCTCTTCTGATAACTCCAATTTAAATTAAGATATGATTTAACAAATCACAACTTACCAGAGCACCATGCTGACAACTAACAATGTTATGTCACATAGAGGAAGGTTGCACCTGCATCAAGGAAGTCAAGGACAGGACACTGCAGGGAGGAAATGCGCTGGGAGTTCCTCACCCTCACTGTTCCCAGCCTTGGCAGAGACCCCTCTGCTACCCCGAACTCTCACAAATATAGACCACAGAATACTGGATGGAGAGCAAACGGTGTTCAGATTACAGCCTTGGGGCTTGCCGCAGTAGACAAACCATCTCATTCTGTTATTGCCTGGAAGAGATTATCATTTTCAAGTGAGGCCACTTTGACATCTAAGAAGTGACATCCATTCCTTCCAGCTTAATCTTGATGCTAGTTTCATAGATTTAACTCACACAAGGTACAGAAAGCCCATAACACAGAGTTATGTTTCTATACAAAGAGCCGGCTATCTTAGAACAACATTAAAGTAATAAAATATCCTCTTTGCTCTCCATGCCCAGCTTCACAGCTCTGGGTTGATCTGTATTTCCATTTTGTGTCCTTTATTGGTCAGCCTCAAAGAGTCGTTTCTACATTTCCTATAATGCCATTTTGCTGGTGATAAATTTCTTTGGATTTTATATGTCTGAAATCAACTTTCCTTCCTCCCTTCACGTTTGAAGAATGACATTGTTGGGTTCGAGCGCGGGATTCTCGCATTCCGTTAGGACACAGAGGCTCCTTCAGTGTCTTCCCACTCGTTGCATCCAGGAGAAATCTGCTGTCATTCTTATCTTTGTTCCTCCGTACATAATGTGCCTTTTTCCTCAGGCCCTTATAGCACTCTCTCTTTATTGGTTTTGACCAACTTGCTTATGGTGTGCATTGATCTTTCGTTACATTTCCTGTCCTTGCTTCAGTGAGCTTCTGGAATTTGTAGGTGATAGTTTTCACAGAAATTGGAAAACTGGGGGCCATTATTTCTCTAAATGACTTTCATGTTTCCACCTCTCCCTTCATTTTCACGGCTTCCAATTACGTGTTCTGACACTTGATTTTTTTTCCCTCACAGATATGGATGCCCTGGGTTTCCCCTCTATCCCGTACGCTTTGTTCTGGAGAGATTCTGTTGGCACATCGTTGAGTTCTCCGCTGCTTTCTTCTGTGATGCCTGGTCTCCTCCAGTCGTCCAGCCAGCGTATTTCCATCTTCTGCACTGTGCTTTCCATTTCTAGGAGTTTAATTTGGCTCACCTGTGTAGTTTCCTATACTTATGGACATATGGAATATAGTTGTTGTAAATAACTAATTTTTTGAGATACAGTCTTGCTGTGTAACCTTAGCTGGCCTGGAAGTTTGGAAGTTGTTATATAAACCAGGAGGTCCTGGGATGCACAGAGATCCACTTGCTTCTGCTTCCTGAGTGGTAAGATTAAAAGAATGTACCAACATGTTTGGCAAAAAAAAAAACCCAACATTTTAATGTCTTTGTTAAGTTTTGTCTATGTCAATTTTGAAATAGTCACAGATAGGTATAGGTAGGTAAGTAGGTAGGTAGGCAGACAGACAGATCAGATAGATAGATAGATAGATAGATAGATAGATAGATAGATAGATAGATAGATAGATAGATAGATAGATAGATGGATGGATAGACAGACAGATATATACAGACAAACAGATGATTCCACCTATGATGCTTCCATGCTTCTCTGACTGATGACCTATGGTGACTTGTCACACACACTAAGGTTTGCCTGGATGGGATTTTCTTTTCTGTTTTCTGTAAATATTCCTGAGCTTTTTTGTCATAAGTTGAAGGTGACAAGGTTGGTCTTTTCTGTTCTTATTTTTATTATTTACTAGTTGCATCTGGAACCATGTTCAACACAGTCTATTTTTTCCTAAGGATGAAAGTGGGACCTTTCAGAGTGTTTGCCCCATGCCTATGAGTAATGGCTTTTTCCAGCTCTGCGGATGGGACACCATTATTCCTGGCTCTGTCTGAGTACTGTTGGATGCTTCCCCCAAAACTTTCAGTAACTTCCTTACATGCCTGAGTGGGCCAGTGTCTGCTGGAACTCTGAAGCTGCCCCTGTGGTTCTTTGCAGCTTATTCTGTTGCTCTCCCCTCTCCGGTGCCATTCTGCAAATATGAACCACCCTCAGCGGACTCTCAGCTTCTGGTCCTCCTCTCAGAAAAGCCAATCTCTCTCTGCCCCATCCCCATCCTTTTTCTGGAACTGGAAACTTCGGGTGTGAAAACGTCAAAGCAGTGAGTAACTTGGACACCCAAAGGGCCCACTCAACAGTTTCCACTTCTCAGAGATCCATGTCCTTTGTTGCCTGATATTCAGTGATAGTCAGTGCTGTGAAACTGGCTTTTTTTTTTTCAGGCCTGGAAACATAGCTTGGTAGTTAAGGGCTTGCCTTGGATATGTAAAGCCCTGGGGTACAGTCTCCAGCACTAGAGGGGAAAAAAAATAAAGCAGAGCTGCTGCTTGATAGATTGGGTTTTATTTTTGAAAGTTTCTGACTGCTGCAGGCAGGAAAGCAACTTCTATCCCTGGGACTTCCCTCTTACTTGGAAGCTGAATATCAAAAGAAACACGCTCTCTACTTTGGGGACTAAGAACGGCATTTACATAAGACAACATAAGCTGTCTGAGATCCCCAGAATTTTTCCCGGGTTTAAATGGGGTATTGTACTTTTTAAAGATTTATTTTATTTTTATTTACATGTAGGTAATGTGTCTGTGTGTATGTGTTTGTGCCTCCTGTGTGGGAGAAAGTACCTGTGGAAGCCAGAAGAGGGTGTTGTAGCCCCTGTAGCTGGATTTACAAGCGGCTGTGTGCTGAGCTGCCCAGTAGGAGTGCTGAGAACCTGACTCTGGCCCTCTGCAAGATCAGCAAGGGCTCTCACATACCACTCCGTCTTCCCAACCCCGTGGAGCTGAGTCGTAAAGACTCTTTCCATCTGTGTGCAGATTTGTTTGTGTGCAAGTGTACACAGTGCACACCCTGGTGGAGGACAGCGGACAGCCTCAGCTGTCACCTCTCTAGTGCTATCCGTCTTGGTTTTTGAGACATGGTCTCTCCCTTGCTTGACATATGTCTAACAGGCTGGCCGGCGAGCCTCGGGGATCTACCTGTCTTGACCATTCCAGCACTGGACTTAAGGCGCATCCCACTCAGCTTTTTTACATGAGTTCAAGACTCAATGTCAGACCTTCCTGACTGCCAGGCAAAAACTTTACTGACTGCTCTGTCTCCCAACTCCCTCTCTGCATTCTTATACAGTATTTTGTGAGATCCAAGAGATGAAGATTTCCTCCCACCCTATTGCCTGTGCCTTCATTTTCTCAGTAGTGAACTCCAAAGAGCAAGTCTGCGATCCTGATGAATTTCAAATTAATTTTTATGAAATCTTAAAGTAGTTTTAATTTGCATTTTCCTGAAACTGGGGATGTTGAACATTTTTGTAATGTTCCTCAGTCATTTGTATTTGGTCTTTTGAGAACTCTGTTTAGTTCCATGCCCCATTTTCTAAGTTGGGTTGTTTGTTTCTTCAGCGTTTAGGACAATTTCTAGTTATTTGTATATTCTGGATATACAGCTAGAAAATGCTGTTTCCAGTTCTGTGAGCTGTCTCTTCTATTTAATGGTGCTCACTAGAAAGGTTTCCAATTTAGTGAGGCCCCACCAATTTACTGTTGGTTCTAATACCCGCTGGGACCCCGCTCAGAAAGTTCTTTCCCATGTTCATGAGTTCAAGCATGTTCTATCACACCCAGGGTCTCAGGCCTTACATTGAGGTCCATGGTCCATCTGGAGTTGAGGTTTGTGCAGGATGAGAGACAAAGATCGAGTTTCATCCTCCTACATGTAGTTATCCAGTTTGATAAGTAACATTTGTTGAAGATGCTGCCTTTTCTTCAATGTGCATTTTGGCCTTTTTGCCAAAATTCAGGTGGTTGTAGGAGGTTGGGCTTATATGTGGGTCCTTAGTTCTATTACATGTTCAATGTGTCTATGTTATTCAATGTTATAATCTGGATGTCTCAATTTTTATCTAGAAAGTATGCTTCCCTCCAAAGTCATGCAACTTCTCCAACATGTTTCTCCACAAGTTTTGTTCATATATGAAGTACAGATCCATGTCCTATTTGGAGTTAATTTAACATCCACTTCAGGTGATTTTGAGAAAGCTTGGGAATGTTTATAGGAAAGGAATAAAAGGACACTCAAAAAAAAGTTAAAATCTATAATGTCTCATATCCAATCTCAGCTCACAAGACATATGTTAGCTTTTTATAATTAGCAAAGGCAGGGTTCAGACTTCTCCATAAGGACTGTTAAGTGTTTGGGTAACAGTTTCTGACCCTTGCCCTCACCCCAAGAACCTTACCATCTCTTTATTCTGTTGTTTGAGACCTGGTCTTATGTGCTCAGGATGGTCCCAAACTTACTGTGTAGCCAAAGAATGACTTCTAACTCTCCTGCCTCCACCTCCAGAGTTCTAGGGTTACAGACGTGCAGCGCTGAGGGTGGAGTCCTTTGTGCATGCAAGGTAAGTAGTCTACACCCAAAATCACATTTGTATCCACAAACCTTGTATTTTTATCCAAACCCAATTGACCACATAGGCTCCATCTGTTCCTGGCCTCTGTTCTGTCTGGCTCCTCTGCCTGTCTGCCCTTTGGAGCTGTGTTGTTTTTATTTCTATAGCCTTATAGTGAGTCTTGAATTCAGACAGCAGAAGGCTTCAGGAACTGCTGCTCATGTGCAAACTCACTCTTGCTTTTCCTGATCCCTAACATCTCCAAATAAGTTTTACAATCAACTTATCAGTCCATGCTTGAAAAGAATCTTAAGATACATGCTCACTACAACCACCACACTTAAGGTTCAGAGAACCTAAAGGAAGAAAGGAGTTGAAAGATTGTAAGACCAGGAAACCTACTGCAAAAGAGTCTCTTCTTTAAAAAACAAAATGGGGATGTGAAGTGGGGAGTTAGGAGGAAGGAGAGGATCTGAGAGAAGTTTGGGGAGGAAGGAGCAAGGGTGAACACTATCAAGATACATTACATGGAATTATCAAGTAGTTAACAAAATATTATGCTATTAATTTTTAACCATTCTTTCCAGGACTGCACTGCATTTGTAAATCTGATGGTAACGGCCATTTTAACATGATTAACTCTCTCAGTTCACAGGCATGGTCTGTGTATCTCTATATATCTATTTACTTACCTAGCTACCTATCATATCTATCATCTATCTATAACAGCTGCCATATAGCTATTATATATAATATACAATAGCTATCTATACATGTATCCATATGTCTATCACCTGTCTATCTTATGTATATATCAATGTACATATGTATTTATGTATGTATGCATCTATCTATTAACTACTGTATCTACCTATCAGTCATACCTCCCTATCATATCATCTATCTTTCCATCTTTATAATCTATTATATCTCTCTACCCGTCTATTTATTGATCCTCCTACCTATCCATCTATGCATCTATCTATGTACCTATCTATCTGAGCTTCTTTTCATTTCCCTCAAAAGTATAATATTTTCAGTGTTTAGATATTTGCATATTTTGTTGATCTCCCATACTCAAGGTTTTATGTTTCTGAAACTCATTACTATATAATCCAACTATGTAATGAATATATAGAAATATAGACATCAAAAGCCCTACTAAACTTACAGAGTGGTAATTGTAACTTTTAAAATTAGATTTCCTAGAATTCTCTTCCTTCAGTCACCTCTGAATAATTCTAATTTATCTTTTCAATGTGTATTCCATGGTTATATTATACACCTTATCATTCTCATTATTTCTCTTATAATACTAGCTAAGAAATTCAATAAAATGTTGAATAAAAGTAGCTTGGGTAGACACCTTTTAAAAGAGATACTTAGTCCTGTGCCACTAAGTATGTCAGCTTCAGGTTTCTCAAAAAAAAAACATAAATAAATAAGACCCATATTTACTTGGGGTACATCAGTGGCTTTTCTGACGGACTGTGAGTTCTCTGCATGCCTGTGTTCTCTGTCCATTTTATTCTTTTCTTTTTCATGCTACTTTTTACTTAGGTACATTTCAACCTCCCATTTTTATCTCTTACTGACAAGGACTGTGCCTCATTTAGAAGAGTGATATTGACTGTAACTATGTGATTTAAGTTGACACAATCACCTTTAAATAACATCATGGCACCTAATACATAACCTTTAACATTTCTATGTCCACTTCTTGTCTTTGTGATTTTGCTATCATACACTTTACTACTGTATGTGTAATGAACTTCATAACCCATTCTTCATTTTAGGCAGTCGGTTATTGATAAAGAAAAGCAAAAGAATAATGTCCTCTGAGTGCTCACCAAATTCCTCACTCTAGGCTGATTCAGGTCCTTCTCTAACCCTTGCTTTCTGCTTGGAAAATGTCTAACAGTTTATACAGAATGGTTCTTCCTACAACAAAGACACACGGACTGTGTGCAGAGAGATGCACAGTTCAACTCCATTTTCTTTTTTTTCTTTTTTTTTTTTTTGGTTTTTTGAGACAGGGTTTCTCTGTAGCTTTTGAGCCTGTCCTGGAACTAGCTCTTGTAGACCAGGCTGGCTTTGAACTCCCAAAGATCCGCCTGTCTCTGCCACCACCGCCCGGCTTTCAACTCCACTTTTGAGTTTATCTTCTTGGGTAGTTAATTCTGAGTTGAATGCTTTCTTTCTTCTTTCAGTGTTTCACAAAATTCCTTCCATTGCTCCTGACTTTCACAATTTCGCATTTAAAATCTGCAGCATCCTTATCTCACTCCTTTGTGTATAATGACTCTTCAGTCTACAGTAGCTTCAAAATGTCTCTTTTTTAGCAAGTTTTCAATAATTTGATTATAATATTCCACTGTGTGTGTGCGAGAAAGAGAGAGAGAGAGTCCACAATGGGTTTTGTAAAAATTATTATATCAAAGTAGATAAATTTTTAAATAATATTAGCTCAAACATTTTCTGCTTCCAACCCCTCTTCTAGTACATCAGTCAAATGTGAGTTAGCCCAGATGACATCATCTTCATACACATCTATGTGTATTTCATCTTAGATGTTTATCTCATTAAAATTCAAATATATTGACATTTGGGGATTTTCATGTAGTATCAAATTGACTGTTAAGGGCCAGCAAAATGTCTTAGTGAGTAAAGGAACTTGTTGCCAACTCTGACCAACCTGAGTTTAATCCCTGGGACCCACATGGTAGAAGGAGAGAACAGACTCCAATAAATTGTTCTCTGACCTCAACACATGTTCCATGGTACACATACAAACATACACACACACATGTATATGCACACACAATAAATAAATTTAATAAAAAACTTAAAGTAAGCTGGGTGGTGGTGGTGCACACCTTTAGTCCCAGCATTTGGGCAGCAGAGAAGCAAGTGGATCTCTGCAAGTTCAAGGCCAGCCTGGTCTACAGAGTGAGTTCTCTCAAAAAGCAAAAGCAGCTACTAATTCTACTCAATGCACTCATCTCAGATCCTGTCTTCCATCCCTAGAGTCCCCATGTGGTCCTTATTTTCACATATTCCTTATTTTTTCCTCTCTGTTACAGCCTCATCAATTCCTCAAACCACTTTCAGAAAGCTCTATCTTCTTTTTCCAATATTTTTCTAAATATTTTCTCCCCTTATTTGAGTGAACTTTTTGCTCATTATTATTCCCTCCCTTTTTGCAGACACGCTAATTCCTGATGTTCTTTTAATATTAGATCTTCATTGAGTTATCAAATTCCAATATATCTCTCACCTCCTAGATAATTCAGTAGCCTTAAAACATGCTGGCTCGTCTACTTTTCTGCTGCACTTTAATTGTTTTTCATATATCTCAATTCACTCTATGCTTTAAATTCCACGGAATGCTATTATTATTCTAGTATTTGCAAGATTAATTTTGATTAAAGATTCATTTTGATTAAGCTGTGTAGTTTCCTCCTGCATTGCTTTTTATTCCTTTCTCCGTCAACAGCATTCAGTTAGGATCCTATCCCTCTGCCTGATGAATTTTTGGTGTTAGGTGTTTAATGCAATCCTCCTCAGTTTATATTTGGTGGAAAATGCTTCCGTTTATGGTCATTTTGGACAGATAGTTTTATGGTATAAAATTTGGTTGTTGTCTCTTGTCACTTTAAGGACAATGTCCCATCCTTCCCTGGCCTCTGTTTCTCCTCTTACTGCTTTTCCAGGTTCTTTTAGGCTGACTTTGGAAGTGCTGTTCAGCCTTGCCTGCCGCACTTAGTGCCTCTACCGTTTTGCTCGCACACACTTTTGTGCGTTCTTCTTAGGGTTGTGGATTCTAGGGGTTTGTAGTTTGATGCCTTCCATTCACGTTTGATACATTCAAGATTTTTAGAACTTTGAACATTTCTTTCCTCCCTCCATACTCTCCCTTTCTTTCTCTTTTTTTCTTCTGAGACTCCAATCACATAGATACTTATTTATATCCAAGCACATGATTTTAGGCTTTTCAAAATATCTATTTAATCCTTTTAGAAATATTACTATTTTTCCAAATACCTCACTTTTCTGTATTTTTCACTTTCTATTTTCCCTCCACATGAAAATGGTGTAGCTATTTTCTTTCTATTTCACCTCCTTTTGATTCTGTTTCCTCGGTTGTACAATGAAGATAATAACAAGAACCTAGCTAGGAGTTGCCACAGGGATTATATATGTTAATACATGCAAATCGTTTGGCGCAGTGCCTATAGCATCACTATTTTTATCTTCTGTGTCACACAGATAGTAAATCTCAGGCTCTGATAGGTCAATTACCCACCAAGTCAAGTAGAACTCTTCCTCCCGAGAGAAATCTAGACTGGTCCTTGAGTATCATCGACTATGGCTAAATACAGAATGAAGAATGACACACCTAGGGGAATGTATTAGTCAAGGTTTTCAGAGCAACAGAACTTACAGAATGAATATATATGTGTGTGTACATGTATATGAAATTTATTAGAATTGCGTACAGGTTGTGATCTATATAATCCAAAAATGGCTGCCTAGGAACAGAAGATTCAAGAATCCAACAATTTTTCAGTACATGAGGCTGGATGTCTCCGCTGGTCTACAGTATATGCTGGAATTCCAAAGAAGTAGGCTCTAATGCCAGTGAAGAAATGGACTTGCTAGCAAGGGTGAGAGCGAGCAGGCAAAGAGAGAAACTTTCTTCTTCCATGCCCTTTATCTAGGCTGCAAGCAGAAGGTGTGGCTCAGATCAGAGGAAGGTCTTCCTACATCAAAAGCTCTGGATTAAAGGTGTGTGTCTTCCCACCTCAAGGGTACAGATTAGAAGTAGATTTTTCCCACTTCGAATGGTTTAATTAAGCAAAAATACCTCCCAGGAATTCCATCCCTTTTTTTAATTTTAGTTAATTCCAAATGTCGTAAAGTTGACAACCAAGAGCAGGCATCATAGGACTCTTGAGGAGACCAGCTTGATGGAATGGACCAATGCTTCAGATAAAGTTGAGAGACGACAACCATTTGGAACAGTACAAATCTGCTGTCCTAGCATCGAAAGTCAACTTGACACAGACCAGTGTCACCTGAAAAGTATAAACTAAATAATTGCTTTCATAAGGTTATTCTGTGGACATGTCTGCAAGGGGTTGTCTTGACTATTAATTGATGTAGGAAGGCTCCTAGGCAGGAGTGCTGGGCTGTATAAAAAATACCCGGTAGCATGAGCCATAGCTAGGGATCAAACTGCATCCTCCATCCTGCTGTCGTTCCTTAGCTGAGAGTGAATTTCCTGGTCAGCAGCAGTGTTGTATGAACTAGAAAGCAGTCTTGACTTTGGGTTTCCTACCCTATCTTCTCTCATTGATGGACTGTGACCTGCAAGAGGAAATGAACTCTTTCCTCCCTGTCTTCCTCCCTTCTATTGCTACGTATATGCTATAACCAAGGCACCTTATAAAAGAAAGTGCTTAATAGAGGATTATAGCTTCAGAGAGTGAGGCCATGGCCACCATGGAGGGGAGCATTGTTGTGGGCAGGAATAGTGATGAAGCAGTAGTCAAGAATGTGTATCGTATCCAAGCCAGAGGTAGAGAAAGAGAGAGAGCTAACTTGAAATTGCAGTTGACTATTGAAACCTCAAAGCCCACCCTCAGTGACCACATCTCCTAATTCTCCCCGAACAGTTCCACCAACCAGAATCAAGCATTTAAATACATGAGTCTATAGGAGACATTCTCATCCAAACCAGCACTCTCCCTAAGTTGCTTCTGGTAGTGGCATTTTATTACAGCAACAGATAGGAAACTAGCGTACCTCAGGACACGAGGCCACCTGCTCTGACAAGACCCAGGATGACAGTGACGTTACTCAGATCATTAGACTCGCCACGTGTGACAGAGCACGTGTCAATGTGAGCTTCCTTGTGTGTTTGAGATGTACTGAAGATTTTTATGAAGTGGAAGAGTCTAGAGGGGACTTGAATGCTTGTTTGGGGACCACAGAGGACATGTAATGTTTAAAATCTGTTAGAGATTGGATCCCAGTGGGAACATAGCACTTCCTGCTTACCTCGATTAATACCCCCATGATGCTCCTAGCCAAGTGGATGGCTTCTACCGTCACACCACAAGGAGCAGTGAAGCACAGTAGGGCATTTCTCCTAAGGGATAACTCAAAATACATGGTTCCCATATCTACGGCACAAAAACAAGTAGCAAGCCAGGAAGACACCCCACTATCTGCCAGATAATGTCTAAGCCACTTCACTAGGTACTTAAAGATCCAAAGTCGTCAAGGTCCCTCATGGTCAAGACCCATGTACTCCCTATTCATCTTCTAGCTCTTCTTTATTACAAATCACAGGCCAATCTCATTCCCCCACACACACAGTGTTCTCTGTCCCACCTTGCTATCGGTTTGTTTACTGAGGCACTTTGTAACCTCACCAGCTTTTCTCTAGCTCATGAGCTCCTCTCACGGGTCCAAAATGGATTCCCAAAAGCCATCACCTATCTTCCACCTAGAAATCGACTCAGGTGACATCGGGAGATTGCCTTGCCTTGGGTAGCTGGTTCAAATATGCTTTCTAGAAGGGCGGGAACTCTGTCTTACTAAGTTCTTGAAGTCCCACCATCCATTCTGACATATGGTGGGTGTTTCATGAATGTGGGTGGAAAAGGAAAATGCCATTCAGTGGGCAGGGCTACTTAGAACGCCTAGCAGAGAGGAGAGTAGGGTATGTGCCAGGACATCACATGTGCAATTCAAAGACTGTCAGGAACAACACAGCACCATGTTAGTCTGCCTTCCATCATGCCCCACGCTCATCAGGTACTAATCCCAACTAGTAAACACAACACTAGTCTCTGAGAGATAATCGTCCCCACTCCACACTGACCTGGCTCCCCCGTTACCTATGTGGGAATTCTCAGCCCAAACAGCCTTGGAGTTACTGCTTTCCGAAGTTTGAAACAAATCCAAGCACTGAACAGACACCCGTTGGCAGCTTCAGAGACCAAGTTCTGCATGAAGGCATGGCATTAAATAAGCATACCCAGAGAGGAATTATATAATACATAGAAATTAGTCCAAGAAACAAGTTACGTTCTACACAGGCTAGGATCCCAAACACAGCACAAGTTGGAAACAAGACGTTCGCCCAAACTGGGCTGAAGGTTGCACTGGTTCATCAGGAACTTAAGCTGTCACTTGACACAAACAGCTCCTAGTAAAAAACGATTTTTATATTCCATCTCATTCTGTCTTCACTTGTTCAAGGGCCTAGCCTGATCTTTAAATAACAAAAATCTTAAATGCTGAGATGATTTAGACACTAGTGAGACAGGACTGATAACATAATCCGAGTCCCAGGGAGCCAACCCCCCACCCCACACACACACCCAGAGTCCCAGGAGCAGGAGGGGAAGACCAGCCTGCAATTACTTTGAAGTCAGTTACTGACAAGGTTGTCCACTAGGCTGGAGCCCTACTTTGGGCAGGATTTTCCAAATGTCAACGCTAACGAATGAAGAGCCAAAGGACAAGGGAGATGCTTTGGAAAGAAAGCTCCCACCCTTTTGTTTTAAAATTGAAGACTCTGGAGGTGGACAGATGCATGATAAACTTGTGCCGATGAGGGGGACTTCTTGGATCCAGGCACCAGTGAAACCCAGGCTGCCTCCTGCTCTCTGCAGCATGTCTGACCTGGAACTCACAGGGGCTCTGCTGCACCAGCCCTCGCTCAACAACGCCTCTGAAAAGAACAAAAGCACCAGCCAAGGCCAAAATGTGGCATCCTGTGACTTGCCCCCCCCCCAGCCATCCCAGAAGTGGGACAGAGCTTCCGAAAAGGACCCTGCCTTCATCCTATCAAGGATGTGTTCTCCATGGAACAGATTCTTCGCCTGCTCTTTCGGTTTGCGTGTGGTTTCAGTAGACATTTTGTATTGTTTTAATATGTTTTTGAATGTGTCTAAGACAGAAAACTTACATAACCTTTTGGACCACTTCCCTTAGGAAAGGAGAAACCGTAAATGTCAAATTGCAGCTAATGAGGAGCAGGCACTCCTCGAACAGGCTTTGCTTCACAGGTTGGACCTCAGCTGGCCACAGTCGTGAGACAGGCCAGCTGGTCAGCCACAGTGGGAGGGGCTTGTCTCCCAGGATAAGCATGAGTTTGCCCAGCATCAACTTGCAAGCGCTTCTGACTTCAGCTAGAAATGTGGATTCATGGGCACCTTTGGTCCTCTGGAGAAGCAGTGTTAAAGAAGTAGTAACCCCACATTAGTTCTTCTGCTACCACAAGCAAATATCCGATGAACACAGCCTAAGGAAAGACAAGTTGATTCCGACTCCCAGGTTCAGAGGACTCAGTCACCAGGCTCTGTTTCTAGGCTAGTCTTAGAGCAGAACACTGTGGCAATAAGGGCCTGACAAAGATTCTCTCACTCCCTGGCAAACAAGAAGCAGAGGGAAGTGCATGGGTGGAGGCCAGGGCGTGTCTTGTCACCTGTGACTATTTCCTCCAACCAGAACCCCTCCCTGCCTTTGCTCACTCTCCAATAACCTTCCAGATTGTGGACCCAGCAAGGGTTAACCCATCCATTAGGTCAGAACCTTCAGGAGACATCCTCACAGAAACACCCAGAACTGCACTTCACTAACCTCTGGGCACTTATGGAAGCAGTCAGTTTGACAATTAAGATTAACCATCACCTTTCTTACATCGAGCTAAGAGCTCATTGCCCACATCTTGGATTGTGTCAAAACTCAGCCCGATTTCTGCAGCGTCTTGTGAGACTTAACTCCAAAGACAAAAGGCACATTTTAAAAGACTACTTATAGTGATGTTATTTTTCCAAATAAAGACATCAGGTGTCACAGGACATAAGGATCTATCCCTAAGTGACCACACAGTGTCTGCCAGTCCAGGGACGCTCAAGTCATCTCCAATCTAGGTGGTAACGCTTACTTCTCCCCCTTGCTCTGTACGTAACCACCATGAATGAGTCTGGGTGCTACTCTTTTCCAGGAGACCAAGAAAAGCGTACCACGAGGTCATATGCAGAGGAAGAACACGATTGTGGTGACACCCGAAAAGAACTGTCACTGCCTTCACTCACATGTCAGTAACAATTCAGTAACAATCCTCCCATGAGCCAAGAGAGCCAGATACACCTGGTAGCCAACAAGAGGCTCTACATTAGAGAGTATCCTGGAGAGGGGCAGGGTGTTGACTGTTGGTCCCCACAGCCCACTGCCAGCTCTCGCCACAGCTACATTCTTGCTTTAAATGTCTTTGTTTCAATGTTACTCATTTCAAAACTAAAAGATGTAGACACAGCCTGCCTATCTCTTAATCTATGCCTGGTTTTAACGAACGTTGCCAGGTAGCTCATGGAGCTCTCAGCCAAATTGCAACGTTGGCTAAGCAGCACAAAACACTGGCTATGAGCATGTCCCAAACAGTGCCCGGGGCCTCGGTGCACTAGAAACTATCCCTCTTTATCAGATATTCTAGTTACATGGGGCTTCCCTGGGTGGGGAGGCTGTGACCTTTTGTTTGTCTGGAGTTCTGTTTCTGTTTTTCCTAAATGTGACAAATATGTTAAATCTTAGAGAAGAGGGGACATTATCCTACCCAGCAATGCACAGAAGACAAATATTAGAACAGTCAAAGAGCATATAAGGCCTAAGGAGTGTGCTTTCGAAGGTGCACTGGCCACACACCCTCACAGGTAGGCCTCGGGGGAGGGGGTGTTCCTATGTCCAACAACACTGGCTTTACTGAACCAAATTCAGGATAAGGCTCCAAGGATTTCTTTCTTTTAATTTAATTTAATTGTGTGTATGTCTGTATGTGTGTCTATGTGTCGATGTGTGTGTGTGTGTGAATGTGTATGTCTATGTATATCTCTCTGTGTATCTGTGTGTGTGTCTACCACTGATGTACAGGCTCCTGTTGAGTCCAGAGAAGGTGTCAGATCCACTGGAACTAAAGTTATAGCCAGTTAAGAGTCATTCCACATGGGTTCTAGGAACTGAACTGGGGGTCTCTGAAAGGGCAGCAGCCCGTCTTAACTGCTGAGCCATTTTTCTAACCTCTAGCTCCCATTTTGATTGGCCCTCTCTGCAGCCCTCCTGTGGGCCCTCTAAGTCCTTACATGAGCTAAGGGGACAGTAGCCTGCTGCTTCTGTCATGCACAGCAGCCCTGCCAGAGGTCCCTCCAGATCAGTCGCTCCCTGTACCAGCATTACCATGAGCAGACAAGGCTGGTGGCCTGCACAGATCCAATGTCTCTTCCTCCCCGGGCACAGTGCATGTTGGCTTCAGCCTATCATCATGCAGGATCCAGGCTCAGTTCCTGCTCAGCTCTCAGCCCTTGCTCCATTGCACCCCACACATGGTACCCCTGACTTCTCCTGCCACACAGTCTCAAGATTCTGGGGAAAGCTGAGGTACAGGAAGTGACCTTCAGATGAAAGCATTCACCTATGGTGGAAATTTCTACTGTTGGCTGTCCACATCCACTAAAGAGATGCAGAATTGGGACAGAGACACAAGGAGGGAGGGAGGGAGAGGGAGAG
>JAQHUG010000470.1:219419-239981 GCA_028555095.1 Dicrostonyx torquatus | reverse complement strand
GTGTGTGTGTGTGCATGTGTGTGTGCATGTGCACTGGGGGCTGGCATTACAGGGTGTGCCTAATTTCCCGAGGAGGGTGGCAGCTGAGGCTGACACTTACTCGTCAGTTAATTCAATTGTGCTTAATTATCTTGTTGCTTTGCAATGCAGCTCTCTCTCCCGACCAACACCAGCCTCAGGAACATTCCTCATAATTGCAGAACAGCCAGGTAGAGGAGATGAGTAACCCTCCCTCTCCACTCTTGCTTTCTGCCATGTCCCTAGATGCCTCTCCAGTATGGGGGGGGGGAATCTCCGGAGTCCAGACCACTCCAAGCTCTGTGAAAATGCTTTGGCAGTTCTTCCTACCAGCTTCATCATAAATAACCAAGTGACACCCGGTCCAGTTAGGACAGAGTGCCTTATCGCAGATGGTCCCCATGATGACAGGGAAGAGAAGGAATAAGCCATCTTCAAATGGTTTGCAATACACTCAGATGACCTGCTGGCCTTGGGTGGCTGCTCTGGATGTGATATGGTAGGATGTTGTTCTCTTCTGGTTGTGTTTGTGAGTTTGTTTTTTTAGGTGGATGTGTTTGTTTATTTGTAGCAAATTCTCTGTTGTGCTTATGCTGTTTTCTGTACTTACAAAATTTCCCAACACTCTAAAACTTCAAAATTATAGTATATCTAAAGTTTTCAACCAAATCCAGGGCCCCTTTGGTCTGCCTCTATCAGAATTTGGTTTGGGAAAAAGTAGTTGCAGCCATAGCCAAGAAAGTTGTCTTCAGTGTTCAAATTGTCTCTAATAAAATGCCATTTTTCCAACAAATAAGTATCTCTGTGAAATGTTTTCTAGTAGCGAGCTGAGTACAAACCAGGTGAACTCTACATTTAAACATGTGCCCAACAGTGCTCCTGCCCAAAGCCTCCTGAATTCCTGGGATCCTGACTTCTCTGGTGTCTTCTAGGTCCTGGAAAGAGACTGGCCTCCAGGTACTTAGAGGTCAGTAGAAACTGCTTAAGATCAAGTAACAGACCCAGGGAAGAGCTTGGTGTTTTAAACATAAGTGAATAACCAGAGCAATAAGGAGTAAAGAAGGAGAACTTTCTAGATCGAATTCTCAAAGTATCAAATAAAGGAAAGGAGAAGGTCCCTAACTCAGGAGGCTTAACATCAGATGGGACAGAATGAAGAGCTGACAAAGTGTTTTGACAAATATACCTGTTCACTACTCTGACTTCACTAGCTACTTCTCATCTATCCAGAACTTTCTGTCACTGAATGGCAAGGTCCCTTGAGAACAGCCAGGGGTGTGGAAAGTGCTGGTCATCACCTTTTCAGACTTGCCCTTATTCGCAACAGCACAGGCCATTTACCTACAGAGTGACACTGAGTAAGAATGAGTCTCTGTGTCTCAGTTTCCCTCTTCATACCATGTCTCTAATAATAATCTTAGTTTTTCTTATGGATAAGCAAGTGAGCAGAGACAAGTAAAGAAGGGAGAACCGCAGCTGATGGGAGAGGTAGCACCTCATTCAAACCTACGGGCACTCTAGGGGAAACCCCAATGTGAATGGGTTCTCTGTGAGCTCACATCTTGAATTGATCTAGAATTGCATGAGAGGAAAAGACACAAGATCAGAACTCTTCCAGGAAATCCACCAATAACCAGTGAGTATGGTAGAGCCAGAATATTGGCTGGCATTTCCACCAACATTGCCATCAAGGATAATTATCAGTCCCCTGTCACAGGAAGAGAAAGTGGGGCACAAAAAAAGGTCTAGGATTTGGGCTGCACATCTGGAGAACAACTGATAAGCAAACATTGGAACCCTGCACCAGTGATGACCTAGGGAAAGCTCACAAATGGAATTGCCACATAGCAATGGAACTCCCCTGACCTGGCTGGAGCTCAGAGCCCAGCTCTGGGGAGCAGCTAACCACCTTCTAGACTCATGGAATGACGCTCATCACATCACAGAACACAGCAATCCCCGCTTGAACCCACTCTCCATGCTTCATCTGCATGGACGACAAGCAGAGTCCCCCAGGGAACTGACACTGGAATGGTGACGTACCACCTTCTAGAAGAGGCAGGAGCCAGGCTAGCACTTGACCACCTGGCAAGGAGAGGCACTGGCTGAGTACCTGAGCCAGTCCCACTCAGAACTCATCCCAGGGACTTCCTACAATAGGTTCAGAGCCTCCGCTAGGCAGGGGGTGCCAATACAACAGTGCCACAGTGCGAGGCAAGGCGAAGGAAGAGGAGAGGGAAGTAGAGGAGGCTGTCAGCCCAGCTCTTTTTCCAACATCTTGTATTTAAACTATCAAATGTTTTAGCCAGTCTGCAGAAAATAAATTCTTTGCACAGGGGAAGAAATTTGGCTCTGTCTCTCAGCAGAAGGCCCTGCTCGCGGTTCCCCATTTCTCCCAAGCGAAGGCAGGGCAGCTCTCTGCAGCTTCCCCACACCGCCCTGTTTCTGGGATTTACATAATCACAGGCAAATAAAACGATAAAGGCATACTCTTTCATAACAGACATATTGTTACTATTATTATTCTTAAGGCAAATTAGCTTCTGATTATAGGGATTAGTCAGCCCCGATCCTGTTGACTGAGATAGGACCCAGTCTTGCTGCCTTTCTTCTTTTTTAACGAGGAGGAGAACTGTTGTCTCGGTGTCAGGAAATTACATAAAATAGTACTTGCTCGGAGAGAGAGCGCCTCTGAAAGTCGTCTGATTATCAAATATTTTACCACCAAGTTTATTAACTTTTTGTTGCATTTTATTTAACCTCTTCCTCTTAGAAGTATCTCTGATGTTCAAGTACCTATTTTCTAGATACTTCTGTGTGTCTGCAGGGCTTTTTCATCATTGAAGTAGTTCAGAGCTCCTTTTAACTAAGCAGATGCCTTTGTTTTCTCTCTCTCTCTGTCTCTCTGTCTCTCTGTCTCTCTCTCTCTCTCTCTCTCTCTCTCTGTGTGTGTGTGTGTGTGTGTGTGTGTGTGTGTTCATTTTGTTTGTTGGTTTAAGGCAAGATCTCACCAAGTATTCCAACTGGCCTCAACTCATGGTGGTCCTCCTGCCTCAGCATCCTAGTGCTGGGATTGTGGAGATGAGCCATCACACTGGTTCCTGCCATTTTTCTTGAAGAGGCAACAAGGAAGAAATTGTCTGCCTGCCCTTTCAGTGACCAGAGACCCTGCAGCCCAAATCTGTTAGGAGCCTAGAACAAGACATCACTTCTCTGGTGTGTGGGAGCCTGGGGAGAATCAGGTTGCATGCACCGGTCCCTAGGTTCCCAGCAAAAATACACATCAAAAGAGGTACCATGTGACTGTCTATGGAATAAGTCTGCTTTCCTCACTTTGGATGTCCCTTCCAAGGGACCTTTAATAGTGTTTGGAGATATTTTGAGCCATCTGAATAGGAAAGGTGGTAGAGAAGGCCTCACTTGGTACTGTAATTTAGTGGATCAAGGTCATGGGGGCTTGCCAGTATCCCACACTTCAAAGGACAGTCCTCACCCTTCCCCCAAGAATTCCCTGCTTCCATGTCAACAATGCCATATTTGAGAAACCTTGGCCCAGCTGATGGAAGATCTTGTGAATGTCATTAATAGATAGCAACAGGGAATCAAGAAGCATGCACGGATGATAGATAAGACACATGAATAGATAAATGGATGGATAGATATGATGGATGATAGATAGATAGATGACAGATAGATAGACAGACAAACAGATAGATAGATAGATGATACAGATGATTAATATATGATAGATATTAGATAGACAATAACAAGCCAGTAGAAAAATATGGTATGTAGGTATACAGATAATTATTGATAGTTATTCATTATCTAGAAGACAAATAGGTATAACTGAATAATAATGATAAGCAGATACATGACAGGTAGATGACAGGTGACAGAGAAGTAGTAGATAAATAGACAGGCAGATCTCTGGGACTGGAACCCTTTGAGTGTTTCTGGAGACTATGTTCAGACCTAATTCCTTTTGTTCTCAGTTATACTCATTTTCATAATGTCCATTTGAGTAGAATTAAACCAGAAAAAGGCAAAATTTATATACCTGATTACACTGAATGCATGCATATAACTGAATTTAGGGAGACCTTCCAAACAGAAAAGCACCTCCTACGGTGTGTATGTGTATAAACATATAAACTTTCAGTGACACAGGCAAAATAGGAAAATGGGGCTTGGTTCTCTCTCTCTCTCTGTGTGTGTGTGTGTGTGTGTGTGTGTGTGTGTGTGTACACGCATGCACATGCTCAAGGAAAAATGCACTTGCCACGGCCTATGTGTGGCGATCAGAGGACATCTGTAGGGAGTTGGCTCTGGGGATTGAACTCAGGTTGCCAGGCCTGGGCAGCAGGCAGTTACATACAGCCCCAAATATGGGAAATTTGACAGGATGTGTCAGTGTCTCATTTTAGATCCTCTCCCAGGTGTCACTGACCTGATGAGAGGAACTCATTAAACTTCAAGTATAAACTCAGAGTTTGCTACACAGGGTAGTCTCATGCCCACCACAGGGTGCTTCGGAGATACTTTCTTTTCCTTCTTTCAGTGTGTTGGAATAAAAGAAAAAAGAAAACACAGTTCTGTGCTCCAGTCCTCAAAGAATTAAATATGCCAGCACCTCTCACAGCAAGGGTATTGGCAACCTTTCTGTAAGAGGCAGACAGTAAATATTTCTGCCTTTGCAGGTCATGTGGCCTCTGTGGCAACCACTCAACCCTGCTGTGCCATCAGAAGCAGCCATAGATGATATGGAGATGAGTGCACTTGGCTGTGTCCCAATAAAACTTTATTTACAAAGCCAAGGCGTGGGAGGGGCTTGGCCCTGTGACTGCAGTCTGCTACGTTCAGCTTACAACACAGAGTTCCTGAAAATCATGAGTGTGGGCAGAAGGAAGAGGGGAAAGTTCAGAACGTGCGTGCTGTAACATGGCAGCAGCAGTTGAGTGAATTAGCCTGAGCAGAGCTCACTGTCAGCCCCAGGAAGGCCAGGAAGCAGGTGGAAGCGAGTTCTAAAGGTCAGACGCAAGTCACCGATACAGGCATTGCAAGCACACGGCCAGGAATCAGTAAGGCAAGGCTTACTTTCATTTCCCACAAATTTCCCTTCCACTTTAAAGCAGGGTTTCTTTCTTTCTTTCTTTTATATTTATTTATTTATTATGTATACAATATTCTGTTTATGTGTATATGCCTGCAGGCCAGAAGAGGGCACCAGACCTCATTACAGATGGTTGTGAGCCACCATGTGGTTGCTGGGAATTGAACTCAGGACCTTTGGAAGAGCGGGCAATGCTCTTAACCACTGAGCTATCTCTCCAGCCCGCAGGGTTTCTTTCTTATCAGTATTTATTAACTATACCTAGTGGGTTTCCTAATGATGCTTTTGTATGTGCATATGACCACACTCACCCACACCCCCAGTATCTTCTCATCCCTTCCTCACTCCTGCTAAAGGCCATCTTCCCAGCTAGTCCCCTTCCACTTTTTCATGTCTGTTTTGAGTATGTGTGAGCCAGGAAGTTTAATTAGGGCTTCTCACGGGAGTATGGGGAATGGTTACACCACTCAAGAAAGCATCCCTCCCCACTTCCAGCAACCATAAACCACTTACAGCTCCTCAGGCTAGGGTAGGATCTCGTGAGTTTCCATTCAGAAACTTCAGCCTTCATTCACACAAGCACATGCAAAAGGAACCAGACAGCTGGCCCTGCAGGGGCTGTGATGTCCACCTTGAGTTCGCCCTTGACAGCAGCCATGGGCAATGGCAGAGAAGGTCCTTCCGATCAGAAGCCCTGAGGAAGTACTTCAGGAACTGCTAAAAATGGAAAGCAAGACCCCTCCACACTCCTAAGTCCTGTATTCCTAATAGAACAACCAGTAGCTAACACAACCAGAGCCTGGGGCCACAGAAAGCAGGGCTCCAACTACAGGGCAAGGTAGGCCTTGCAGGCAGTGGCAAGGACTGTGTGCCCAGTTTCCTCCCAGGAGGCAAGGACCTGGCTCCAACTACACTCAGTTATTGGGGCCTCTCTTTCTCTTTTACCATATTAACACATATAAAAACAAACTTTGGATCTTAAACATTTTCAATTCACAGTTCAATGGCACGAAGTACTCAGGTTACTGGACACCTGTTACCCTCATCCATCCAAGTTTATCTTCTAAAACTGTAACCCTGTTCCCACTCAACGGGAACATCCCGTGCCCCTCCTCGCCACAGGATTCATCAGCCACTCTGCTTTCCGTCTCAGGGAACGTCACACAAGTGTGCTCCTACTGCACATGTGACACTCTAAACTGGTCCTTCAGCATCCCCCATTGCACCAAGAGTCAGGACCTCCTTCCCTGTAAAAGTGGATGCTGGTCCAAGTGCCTAGACAAGGCTTTCCCCGTGCATCCCTCCATGGGGCGCCTCTACTGTCTAACAGGTGGCAATGGGTCCTTGGCATTTCCCCTTTCTCCTTGAAGTTCATGCCTCACCTGCTCCTCCCAGGCTCCCATATCATCTCCCCACCACTCCACACCTACTGCCAGGCTCCAATCTGCCTGTCTCCTAAACCTGCCGGGATCCCAATCTCAGAAAAAGAAAGTCCACTACCTACAATAAGATGCCAACCTTTCCCTGCCTCCCAGTCTTTGTCTCTGGTGTCAATCTCTCCCATACTTGCCTTGCAGACTGATCCTAATGTCTCCACTTCCCTGCCTCAGCCTTGAGGAGGACGTCACTCTTCCTCTGGAGAACTGGAACTCATCCTTCTAGAAACAATGAAGCAGCGCCTCTCTGCAGTCTCTACCCAACCCCTTTTCTCTGGGTAGCAGACCCCGCCTCCTGGAACCTCAGGAAAGGGCCTCACAGGATGACTGCCTGAAAATACCAAAGCAAGCCTATAAGCTGTTCAGGAGATTCCCAGGAAGCTATGGGGAAATAAGAATGGAGAATGGGAATGCAAGAAAATGTGCCATGGGGACTCTTCTTGAAATGAAACTTAGAACTTAACAGCTGAGAGGCTGTGATAGTGGCATCTATGGCCAGGAAGGCTCCTCAATGGAAAGACCTGATGGCCAACTATGCAAACAGCAGCTGACCTCTGGGACTGCAGCAGTCTCTTGGCAAGATACTGGCAGCATCCGAGGTGACTGGAAAGATCCCACCCCTACCAGCACTTCAGTGGACTTGTAGACTGTCAATAGTGCCTACTTTGCCCACAAGTCTCTGAACTCCTCGGTCCCTCAGAGGTGGAGATGTCCAAAACATGTTGCCAGTCAGTCCACAAGTGGTCCGGAGGGAGACAATGTTTAGCTCTTTGGAGAAAGGGAACCTGAAGGGAATGTCACTCAGAGTAGAAGACCTTAGCAGGGGCAGGTAGAACACAGTGGCCACTGTCCAGCCCCACCCCTTTCCCACACAGAGCCCTATCTGTTCCCATGTCCAGTCCTCACCCCATCTCACCTTCCCACCCTCTCTGCTGGCTCCGGAGGCAGTCACACCTTACCTAGCAACTGTTGCTACCAAGAACCAATCTTCTTGAAATTTCTACAACAAAGCCTACACTGACAGAAAAGAAAGGCAGGTTGATTTTAAACTCAGGCTGAAGGGTACCTGAGTTCCTCAATGGGTTGTAGTGCACTAAATGACCAACCGGGCAATGCCATAAATGTTCAGCAGGACACTGCCAGGAGCAGCTTGTCAAGAGAAAAAAAAAATCCATGTTCTGCAGCCCGTGATGGTCTCTATTCGTAAAATCCCTGCTAGTCCCTGTTCCCATTCAGCTGCGTCAACATGTGCCTGTAAATTCCTCCCAAAAGGGAAATCTTAACAGCAACAGCAGCCCCAGAAATGACAAACAACTCAAGTATGGAAAGGCAGTCGCCAAGTATTCAACAGTGTTCTCGCACTGCACCAGAAAAAATCAGATAAGAAAAATAAACCTAGCTCTGTGCATAGTTCCTTAAGTATGTGTCGCATTTTCTGCTTCCAGTCTTTGGTGTAATGGATACGTCCATTTGCCAGGGGTCAGGGAACAGCAGTCCTACAACATTAACTTGCTGGTGAACCTTACTGCTCTCAGAGCACAAGATTGGAAACAGAAAACCCCTGAAATCAGTGTTCATCCCATGACCTGGGTCAACTCCTTAGCCCACGTCTGGCTTTTCCCCTCGTATTTAGCAGGACAGACACTCATTGCAAAATTCTCGGTCTGCCTCAGGGCAAGTGCAAGATCCTTGGGATGGTTTGTATGCATGTACACGTATATGTATAGGTGTGCACATGTATACCTGCACCGGGAGACCAAAGATAAGTCTTGGGTTCCCTACCTCTGTGAGACCGGGTCTCTCGTTGACTTAGAATTCACTGATTTGGCTAGGCTGGCTAGCCAGTGAGTCCCAGAGATCCTCCTAGTTCTGCCTCCCCAACATTGGGATTAAAAACATGTACCACTGTGCCCAGGAGGTCACATCATCAGGTTTGCATGACAAGCACCAGCTGAGCTCCTCCCCAGCCGCTGTTGTATCTTTCATACTACAAAATGGCTATAGAACTCAGGAGCTACAGTGGGGACCTCTCTCCCTCTGCTGGAGCCGGTAATCTCCACTGTTAAACGACACTTGGATGGGGAAGATAGCTAAGAAGGCCTGGACACAGGCATGTAAGTGATAATGGACAGGACTCAAGGCTGCACTGCTCAGGAATGGGGGCTAACTAGAGCATCAGAGCCTTTGCCAAACTCTCAAGGCTACTCTTGGTGTGACCACAAAATCCACAGCCACAAACAGTAATGAAGCAAGAAAAGAAGATGGCGAGGAACCAGTCTGCCTTTGCTTCCATTCTGGAAAACATTTCCCCTGTCACCAGAGACAAGAAGTCAGAACCCTCAGACAGTAGCAGCATCAAGCATCTACTCCAGGGCAGACCCATCTTCAGGAAGCTCGTCCTCTAATGATGTAAACCAACATGCTGACAGAGTGACTCTGCAGGCAAGGAGGAGCAGTCCAGATGATGGAAGCTGAGAGAAAGGTCAAAATTCAACCTGAGATCACCATCATGAACAAAGGGAGACAGTACCTGCCCCAAGCATCTCTGTTTGGATTCCCATAACCTGTGACTCTGGGAGACAGGTGTGTAATGCACAGATAGATACAGAGCTGCTGTGGCTGGCACCTAAACTTTAATCTCCCCACGGCTATCACAACCTTCCTGCTACTGAGGGCCAATGCCACACATGCCTTCTTCTCAAAAAAACAACTCTCCCATATCCCCATCTGACTGCTGGAGACACAGGACTTCTAGCATTCAGGCAGCATTTTTACAGGTAGCTGAGCTCAGATTCCCCAGGTGGTACAGACGGGCACCCTTGAGAGTCCAGTGAGCCCCCAAGGTGTGTGAGTTTCCTTCCTGTCTTGTTATGACCCCCGGCTTCTGGCTCATGGGTTATCAGTTGTTCCCCAAGGTTTGAGATAGAAATTCTGTTTTCTTCCTAATGCTGTTTACATTTGAGTACACTTAACTTGTGTGTCTGTGCCCTGCTCCTTCTCAAAGGGACTGCAGCTCCTGTAGACAGAATATTCTTCTTATAGAGTTGAAGGGACTTGGGGAGGTTTGGAGACTGCTGTTGATTGGCACAAGGAGTTGTGAGATTTTAGTGCTTGCGTGCGTGCGTGCGTGTGTGTGCACGTGCGCACACATGGGAATACCACAATGTACCTCTAGAGATCAAGAGATGACTTTGGGAGTCAGTTTTCACCCTCCCATCACTTCTGTACTGTGCTTTGTATTCCAGGCTAGCTGGCCCTTGAGCTACCAGGCAATTCTCCCGTCTTCACCTCCCAGCACGCACTTGGAGAAGAGAGATTGCGGAAGCACACTACCATATCCAGCCTTTTGTTTTTTATGTGGTTCCAGCTGGAACTCAGGCCATCAGGCTTGTGCAGCCTCTATCTGCTGAGCCATCACCCCAGCCTGGTGGGACTTAGCTCGCAGAACTTGTCTCTTCTCTGCTCTATTGCTGCATCCTCAGCCAGCTCTTTGTCCCAGAGTATTTTCGGAATCTACATGACATGTTTAGAGTAAATAAGGCCAGGCATTTGAGGCACTTGCTCGACTGTTGTGATGACAGAGAAGGCCATGATTTCTGAAGTGTGTGCCAGAGCTGTAGTGCGAATTCTAATTGGTCTTAATTCTAAAAAACCCAGAGTCAGATATTAAGGGGTGAAATCTGAAAGATCAGAGAAGCAGAGTGGCCAGCTACTAGTTCTTACTTCTATGGAATTCTTCAACTGAATGGGGTGTCCTATCTCTACAAGTCCTCAAACTCAATGGAATGAGCTCCTGTCTCCTCCCACCTTAAGTTCCTCTCTCCACACAGCCATATGACTTCCTTTCTCCACCTTCCTAGCACCGGGATTAAAGACACGTGACTCCCAAGTACTGGGATTAAAGGTGTGAGCTATCACTGCCTGGCCTCTCTGGCTAACTAGTGGCTTAGTTCCACACCCTGATTGTCAGGCAAGTTTTATTTGTTAGATCACAAACAAAATATCAGCACACAGATGCTTCTGGGGGGTTCTGTGTTAACTACCTTGGTTCTTCGTGTGTTTGCTACCCCATTTACTTCTCATTTAGGAACTTGGGGTACAGAGATGTCCAATAATTTGCCAGAGTTAGAAGCAATGGAGAGAATCTCCATTGAGACCCAGGGCTCAGTCAAAGCTCCTGCTGATCCCACAGCACCAGAAGCCACTGCCACTTCTCCAGTGAGTGCCCCTTTCAGTTCCACAGCCACACACCATGGCTGCCTTCACTTTGAGCACAGTGCTTCACAAGCATGTGCACGTCGATTCCGCAAACCCTTTGACCTGACTGAAACCATCTCAGGGTGTCACTAAAGCCAACGCTAGCACATCCCACTCTGTCTGAAAGATGGAGTCCAGTCTTGAGTACCGTTTTACCTGGGATGGAAGTTGGTATCTTACTGTTCATAGTTGTACCCAAGAAGTGGACCAGAGAGAAGACCTGGGCCTCAAGATCAGCCACAGGCCTCTTCGTCAAGTGAACTAGAGAAAACCAGCCAAGTCCCTGTTGTGTTCGGCTTACTCCATCCAAGCAGACAAAAAGAAAGATAGAAAGAAAAGAAAGAAAAGAAAGAAAAAAAGAAAGAAAGAAAGAAAGAAAGAAAGAAAGAAAGAAAGAAAGAAAGAAAGAAAGAAAACCGAATTGGGCAACCCTTGACCAAAACTACCAACAGGCAAAGGCCCAGAGGTGGAACAGGAGACATAGATGCCAAGTCCCCCACACCCCAACTCTTAATTCTGCTTCCCCAGCTTTTCCTCTGCTTAGCCACCATCTGTTTTCAGGATCAGAGAGTCTAACAGCCACTGTGTGTGTCTGCTACAAGTGAACTATAACTCAGGGGGTATCACTCAACATGGGGAGCAACGAAGGGCCAGATGTCCGCGAACACTGGCATCTTCCACTCAGTCCCTCTGCTTGCAAGGCAAGTACTGTTGTCCTGAGTCTGTCCAGAGCCAGAGCCGAGGAAGATGGCCTCTCCTGCTGTGGCCAGGAGTCACTTGGGGTACATTGATTTTCAAGAGGCTGCCTCTGGACACAGCCTAGGACTTCAAGAAGACCATGTTTGCAGATTCCGGGATTTTGGTATTCATCGGTTTTACTGATCAGAAAGCGGCCTCGTCAGTTGGAGTGAGCCAAATTCAAACTTCAAGTCCACATCGATTTCCTGACCACTTTGCATTTGATGGACTCAACACCGTGCTGCAGTCCTTTGTCAGACAGAAGATGTCTCAATTCTCCAGCGCACCAGCCTTGGTCTTAATAGCTTCACTAAGTGAACAGCCATGCAAACACCTCTTTTGTGGGGTTTACTTTATTATGTATTGCGCTGGTTAATCCCTTCTCTATGGAGTGAACAGGTGTTTGTTCCGCGACTTAGGGGACCACAGAAAAAGACCTCACCAGCACCATGGCATGCTTAAATGGGTAAGCAATTTAAAACTCCACAATAAATTGTAGCTTATTAGGGATTTGTGACACTCTTAATAATGCACATTAACTGGAGAGCAGGCTTGCGAGCCATGGCAACGCATCTCCCGCCTCCCCTGCTGTCACTGCCAAAGTCCTCATCGGAACCCAGTTCATAAACACAAGCCAGCCCTCATCTTTCCGCAGCCTTGCACGCCTAGAAGATTGCAATAATATCATCTGATGAACCTTGGGAAATTTGATTCTGGGGCACTTACGGAGAAATAGGTTGTCAACTTGCCGTTCATCCTTGCCTAAGGACCGGTGTAGCATACCTACATCAGCCTGTAACCTTTTTAAGGAAGGTAAAATTGAGACAGAAAGGCCAGGAGTTCCCTCTAAGTGAAAACAGACGTTGGTTGTTTAAGAGATTGCCTAAATGCTGCTGTTGAGACTTTGTAGACTCACAGAGCTCTATAAAAAGAAGGGTCCCTGCTTCCACACCAATTACCGTATTGACCCTGTGACTCTTTAAATGTTGAGTCGCGTGTGTCTACATCACACTGTCCAGGGCAGAATAAACCAGATTCAAAGACTGCTTCAGATGGTCTGATGCTGGGGTTGGGGGTAGGAACTTGATGAGAACTTTGAGTGGTATGGGGTGTCTGTCTGTCTGTGTGTGTGTGTGTGTGTGTGTGTGTATGAGCATGTGTGTGATGTGTGCATGCGTGGGTGGTGTGTGTGCAATGTGTGTATATGTATTGCATGTTTGTGTGTGTGTGTAATGTGTGTGTGCGTGGGTAGTGTGTGTGCGTAATATGTGTATTGCGTGTGTGTGCATGTTTATGTGTGTGGTATGTGTATGTGCATTGTGTGTGTGATATGTGTGCATGTGTGTGATGTGTATGTGCATGTGTATAGTGTATGTGAGATGTGTGTGTGTTTGCGTGTGCCATATGTACATGTGTACATGTACACCCAAGTACACACAGGATTGTGTGTCCTCCTCTATCATTCTCCACCTTAGTTTTTGGGGCAGAGTTGCCAACCGAGCCTGGAGTTCACTGTTTTAGTTAGGCTGGCTGGCCAGCGAGTTCCTGGGACCCGCCTGTCTCTACCTCCTAACACTGCAATTACAAACCAATGTGGCCATGCCTGGCCTCTACATAGGTCCCAGGGATGCAATTTCAGGTCTTCTTGCTTGCTTATCATATGCTCTTACCCACTTATCCATGGCCCTACTCCTCAAAACTGGCCAGTTTTTTTTTTCAATGAAATTCTGCATGACCCTTTTCAAACTGTAAACTACCAGGTTATCAAAATTCAAGACGCTGGAAATGGAGATCAAAGAGAGGTAGGAAGACCTGGGTGGCTGGTCTTCTTAACACAAGGAAGGCGTGACATCATCCTCTGTGGTAAGGAAATATTCCCAAGCTATGGGGGGAAATAAGAAGTGTTGACAGCCGGCCATGCGGCTCAACACATAAATCGTCCTTAAGGAATCAGATTGGTGGGAGTTCAGTGACCTTCAAACTGCTGTCAGGTTCCCGTTATAAAAACAAACGTTTGAATAAAACAATGGTTTTAGGGCAAAGCTCCCAATTTCCATTGTTTTTATGCACAAAATTTCGCAAGCCATATTTGAAACGATGGTGGGTGGGCTGGTGATGGCTTCTGAAAATTGTCTTACGAGCTTACAGAAGAACATGAGATGGAAACCCATTTTCCCTTCAGAAAGTCTCCTTGTGAACCCTACCCTTTCCTGCAGTATTTTGTGCAGCTGGTGTGTGATTTAGAGCTTTCTTGTTGCCTGTATGGCATTTCTGTATCCCTGAACATACCAAAGAAACCTAGAGAAAATGAAGACTGACGTGCACAGATCTGTCTAAAATGTAGTGGTACAGGGATGCTTTTGCTGGGGGCCCTCGGGTATTTAAGACATTTAAAGTAAGTCTGATTACTGCAGAGACCCTGCACTTCTGTGTTTGCTGTGGTTCTGCTCACAAGAGTCAGGTGATGGATGCAATCTCTTCTCCGCTGACAGATGAATGGGTAAAGAAAATGTGGTGTATACACAGTGGAGTTTTACTCAGCCACAAAAATGAATGAAATTCTGTCACCTGTAGGAAAATGGGTAGAACTGGAGATCATTGTGTTAAGAAGAATAAATCTAACTCACAACACCAAAAACTCAATTTTCCCTCATATGTCAATCTGGGGGCTAGGAGGATATGTAAGCAAACAGGGGACAATAATGGATGTTGAAGGAAGGGAGGAGGGATGGTAAGGAGGGGGTATTGTGGTGGTTTGAAAGAAAATGGACCCCAAAGGAAGAGGCACTATTAGGAGGTGTGGCCTTGTTGGAGGAAGTGTGTGTCACTGTGGGAGCAGGCTTTGAAATCTCCTATGCTCAAGCATGCCCAGTGTCATAGTTCGCTTTTTGTTGCCTGCGGACCAAGATGTAGAATTCTCCACTCTTTGTGCAGCACCGTGCCTGTCAGCATGCCGCCATATTTCTCACCATGACGATCATGAGCTAAACTTCTGAAATGCAAGCCACCCAAACTAAATGAAGTTGCTGTGGTCCTGGTGTCTTCCCAGTATTTAAAGCCTAACACAGGCATAGAAGATGGATGTGGTCAGAGAACATTACAGCCGCATATAGGAACATTGTAAGGAAACGTTGTACAGTTAGACCGATGTTACTGTTGTTGTTTGAGACAGCCTCCTACCATTTAGCCCTGGCTTACCTGGTACTCACTACATAGACCAGGTTGTATCTGAGCTCATGGCGATCCCTCTATTGCTTCCTCTCAAATGAAAGGATCAGAAGTGACACCACCACACAAGCCGATTGATTTTTGTTAGTGCCACAAAAAAACGTTCATCTTTGCTCTCTGGAGACTTCTGTAGTCTTTACATTTTCAGCATTATTTAATTTTCTGGTTTTGTTACATAAAATAGTGTCCCCTAAAATGCATATCCATGAACTCGGTTTTATTTGACAATAGTGTTGGTACAGATGAAATCAAACAAACAAAGTCATGGTAGGTTAGGCTGGGTCCTAATTCCAATGACCAGACTTGCCACCTGTTCACACATGTGTGAAGAGAGATTAAAATGTGCCAAATGACCCAAGTTGTAAAATGCTTCAAAGTGGGTAATTTCCTGCATTGCTTCTTAATAACCTAAGGAGGGCTGTTGAAGTAGCCTGGAGGTAAAGGTGACTGCCACCAAGCCTGATGGCCTGAGCTTGATTCCGGGAACCCACACGGTGAAGGAGAACACTGATTCCTAAAAGTGATCATCTGACCTCCAAATGAGCACTGTGGTGTACACACGCACACACATCCCACTCCTCCAGCTAAGCGACAGTTAAACCACAAACTCTGGAACTAGATCCTACATGTTTCCATTTTCAGAGACAGGATCCCATGTGCACCAGACTAGCCTCCACCTTCCTACACAGCTGAGGGTGACCTTGAGTGTCTGGTAGCCCTGCTTCTACCTCCTAAGCACAGGCATACAGGTGTGCACCATCACACCTGGTTTATGTGAGCTGAAGACTGAACCCAGGGCCTCAAGCACGTCAGACAAACACTCTACCAACTGGACTGTAAACTCTGCCCATACATGTTTTAACCCTCTGCGGATGATGTCAGTGTGCAGCCAGACATCAGGCATCCCCGATCTGTAGGGCAAAGCTGCATCCAGGGCCAGCTTCAGAGTCAGAGCAGTCTTTGCTTGCTTTCTGTCTTTGCCACCTCCCACTGATGCCCTAAGGCAGGCCATTTAACTTATCTGATACTTACTTTCTCCAATCTCAAAGGAGACCATGTAGAGGTATACCTTTACATCACTTCACTGTGTAAAACACCGCAAAATGCCTGCCTCGAGTACAGTTATCAAATAAGTGTCGCTCTCTCTCCTCTCAACACGCAGAGAGGATGCTCAGCGCTTACACGAATCCAGGCTGGGGACTGAGACTGGAACACTTAAATCCTCACACCCCTACAGTTGGAAGCTGCAGGCATGGTTCCACATTCAGTGTTCTTAGCTGTTGAACAGCCTCAAAGAGCCATTATGACATTTGCTTGAGATAATTATGAAGTTTACGTGAGATAATAAGGTAATGTGATCCCCATAAGCACTTCAACAGTACCTGGCGCTCATAAGCAAGTGTTAGCTCATCCACTAGACCTGATCTTATAACCTGCAGACGGTCCCTTGATATGACCAAACTCGCCTAGCGTCGCGTCCCTCCGCAATCAGACACAATGTGGTATAGATCAAAGAACCAACCGGATTAGATGGAGCTGAGACTCAAGTTCTGAGCTCAGGTGAGAAGCTAGCCAGCCTTAGTAGCCCAGATTAATCCTCATCTCCACCCCAGGACTCATGGGGTAAGAAGAAAGGTTTAATAAATGACTCCTATGGTACCTCCTGGCATCAAACAAATATATAATTACCTGAAAATTATAAAGCAATAGAAGGGCCTGGGCTGCATTTCACAAACAGCCCCAGTGCTGTTGTGGTTAGGGTTTTCTTTTGAGTCTCACAAAAATCTATCATGGGCAGACAAGGGAATAGGATTCTGCTTTATCGAAGCAGAGGAGAATCCTGGGGCCTTTTCCAAGAAGGCTGATGGCCCTGGACCCCACTCTGTGACTGCCAACTGAAGCTGGAGGCAGGACAGCAGCTGGATGTTCATTCTAAAAGTTAAGAAACAGCGAAATGTGATACAAACACTCCAGTGGGAAATGAGGTAATATGGATTGATAGCTTTAAAACTGCACTGTGATTACGTTTCTCGGCATCTATCCTGCGGAAACACAATTAAAATATGAAATTAGGTAATGGGGATTAATGGTCTCAAAAATACTCAGAAATTGAATTGCTAAGAATCTTCACGGGGGAAATAGGGTCTCCTTTTTTTTTCACAATTTTGGGATTAGCAGTTGGGACAACCTGGTCAATTCAATGAAAAACCAGTTAAATCAGAAAGCCTCAAAACTGTCACAGATGACCCAAAAGCAGTTGTCTAAAAGATACAATATAAGCATATAAATTCTCTCTCACCCATCTTACAGTGAAGGATTAAGACTCCCTAGACCCTTAGCGACATCCTTAGACCAACCACTCCAGCAACCCGGGCTTCATTTTGAGGTCAAATGGAGCACCAACTTAAAGACGTCAATCTCAAAGTTAGGCTTCTTGGGCCAGTGAGATGGTGTGAGTGTGTAAAATGGGCCAGTGAGATGGTGTGAGTGTGCAAAGACACTTGCAGCAAAATCTGATGACCTGAGTTCAAGCTTCAGAACCCACTCAGTGGAAGACAGAACTGATTCCCAAAAATTGTCCTTTGACCTCCACATCCATGTTGTGGCATGAGCTCGGGCTTGCATTTGCATGCCATACATGAGCACGTGCAAATAACTAAATAATAGACTTCTACAGTTTCCATTTTATTTCTGCAGCTGTCTGGCCAGGAACTAATCTCACAGCAATTTTATTTTTCTTGCACTTCACCGAGTCTCTCCTAAGCACTCGACTTAGCTTTTCCCCCTCTCTTCTGACTTCTAATCAGTAAGCGAGCATTCTGATCACACCACAGTTATGGCAGCATAAACAGGTTTGGGATCTCCAGTGTTACTCTGGAGTAGCTGTAGCACAATGGTCCCAGAGATAAAGCAGAGCCACATCCACCATGGCCCAGGAGTAGAGCATCAGGGAGGGGCCCGGCAAGCTAGAGCCCCCAAGGCCACACCACCAATGAGCTGCTTCTCCCAACTCAACTCCATGGCCTCTTCCTCTCTGCTTCCCAACAGCGCCATAGTTTTATGACTCCATCAAGGAATTAATCCATTCATTAAGTCAGGGCCCTGGTGATGTATTTGTCTCGGAAACTCCCTCAGCAGATATACCCAGAGGTATGCCTGGCTAATATTCTAAGCATTTCTCAACCTAATCAACTTGACAATCAAGATTAACTACCACAGAATCATGCTCTTGGTTAGCATACATCAAACAGTATGAACAGAGAGAGCTCTCCAAAAGCAAACATGACCAAGACAGAAAGCAGCAGACCAGCAAAGTGGTCCAGGCTGGAGCACTTAGAAGGATTTCCTCTACAGTCAAAGATTTATATGCAAAGATATCTTATGGAAAAGTACCTGATACTGGAAAAAACATGAATTTATAATAACTAAGTTGTTTAATTTGTACCCATATAACAAAATGTTATGTGGACATTTAAAACTGTCTCTCTCAAAGACTTTTTATGACATGGGCCATGCCCATACACAGCAGAACACAGAGCAACAGAACACATTGTAAATGAAGAAAAGATTGTATCCTTCTTATGCAATTAAAAGTGAGCCAAGACTTAATGAAATCGAGCTGATACCATCTTGAGTCCTCGTTTACTTTGACGTTGATTCAAGGGAAGTTAAGACGTTATTTTTAAGAAGACATCATGTCCCATGCAGGTTGCCTAAAATCAAAACGTGTTTAACCTTAAGGAGCCAGGGAGCTAGGGAGGCCTTGTCCTACCAGGAGCAAGGAAGTTCCTGGATCCATCTCTGCTGGAGAAAACAACAGTGAAACTGGGCATGGTGGCTCATGCCTTTAACCCCAGGAGGCAGAGGCAGCGAATCTGTGAGTTTGAGACCAGCCTGGTCTACAGAGTGACAGGTTTCAGGACAGAAAGAGTCCTGTCTCTTCCCCCCACAAAAAGTCCAACAACTATGAATCCTGGAGGGTGGAGGGATGAAAACCAAGACTTCCACTGCAAATAGGCAGACACTAGAGAAAAAAAAAACCTAAAAGGCGTGTTAGCTGTGACCAAACACATAGCTAAACATCTGAAGAAAATCTGTGGATTTTCTGCCCCGAATAACTAGAAACAGAGTTCAAAGCAATAGGGCCACTGGAGAGTGTGGACATGATTCTGAACTGGGGTACTGGAGAATGCGGATGTGATTCTGGAACAGGGGTACTGGAGAGTGCGGATGTGATTCGGGAACAGGGAGTGCGGATGTGATTCTGGAATAGGGACTGCGGATGTGATTCTGAACTGGGGTACTGGAGAATGCGGATGTGATTCTGGAACAGGGGTACTGGAGAGTGCGGATGTGATTCCTGGAACAGGGAGTGCGGATGTGATTCTGGAACAGGGAGTGCGGATGTGATTCTGGAACAGGGAGTGCGGATGTGATTCTGGAACTGGGACACTGGAGAGTACAGATATGATTCTGGAATAGGGGTGCTAGGGAGGTGCCCCAAATTCTCTACCTGAAACTCAAGTTTCATGTGAAGAGATAAAATCAAAGAGCTTAAAGTTAGAAGTGAACTGACCTAAAAGTTTTAGCTGCTTCAAGACTCAGTTTAAGTACAAACAAATAATATTCTGCTTTTTGGTTTTTTTGGTATTTTTTTCAAAACCAACATTCTTCAAAGAAATATAACAAAATCCAGATGGAATTCCTGATAATCAAGATACAATTTAAGATTACATGAACTAAAAGAAACTGAAAGTATGATTTATCTACAATAGAAAAATACACTAGATGAAGAAGAATTTCAAAACAATGCAAATTTTTAAATTTCAAAGATGGAAAAGCACTGACAGAGATGTAAATGTTCCAGGTATGCTTGTAGAGACAGGATGTGTCTATAGATAAGTAGAAACCATAAAAAGAAATTAAAGGGAAATCTGGAACATCAAATAAAATGTACGACACTGTAACATTTGATACTTGTCCATAAATATCCGTCACCCCATAGCAGGAACACCAAGAGGGAACTCTCGTGCACACAATGGCTTTAAATGAGAAAATGTGCCAATGACATTCCCCAGTCATCACAAAGGAACCTCAGTGAAGAATGTTGATAACTGGGGGGTGACTGTGCAGTCAAGGGTGCCAGGAGATGAAAATGCCTGAGCCTTCATTTGACTCTGCTTCAGGCCTAATGCTCCTCTAAACTTCTCAGTATTTGAGCTGGGAGGAATGGCTCAGTGAATAAAGTCATAGCTTTATGAGAACTTGAGTCCCAATCTCCAGAAGCCACATACAGCTGGAAGTGGCAGCACACACCTGTGACCCAGTTATCTTCTAGCAGAGACAAGAAAACCCCAGAATCTCACAAACTCACCTGCCAAATGCAATAGTTAACAACAGATAGACCATGTTTTAAATGAAGTGGAAGGCAAAGTTGGATACCCGAGGTTATCCTCTGACCTCCACACAGGAATGTGGAATGCGTACACGCACATTCAAACACACATATATATCATACACAAAATGAAAAGAAGTTAATTAATTCTTTTTAAAACTACATAGTAAATAAATTAGGCATAGTGGCATAATGGATATGATGTAGGAAAGACACTACTGAACTTGAAAATACTTCAAAGAGAGATATTCAACCTGAAAAATATAAAGAAAAAGACTTTATAGTTAACAGGGCTCTGTGCCCTATAGGATGATCCCAATTGTTGTCTGAGGTTTTCTGTTCCACCAGGTCCCACAGCCATTTAACCCCAAAGAAAT
>JAQHUG010000470.1:185342-204056 GCA_028555095.1 Dicrostonyx torquatus | reverse complement strand
CTTGGTCGGATGGTATGACTATTCCAAATCTCAGTATTTTTGTTTTCTACTCTGTTAACAAACTAACACAATCAGGGGCTTAAAACGTCTCCCAACTGTCACCTGACAGCTTATTAGCTGAGTATGTAAGGACTGCCTCCTTGAGTTCTCCTCAGGATCCATGAGGTTACCTGTGACAGCAGAGAGGCTACAGCCTCACTTGGGGAAGAATCTACCCCAAGATCTATTAGACCCAAGACTACCATCTAGAGACAACCTCAGGTCCTAGGACCTGCAGTTCCAACAAGGTGCCCTCGGTTCCTCGGCCTGGGTCATCTCCAACATGACATCTGATGTCCATGAAGCCTTGAAAATCTCTGGTCTTGTTCGTTAGAACAGCAACACTGAGAAACATTACTTTGAAACTTTCTACCCTCTTAGGTGGGGAGAGGACCCGGGAGACACACCATTAGATGCCTCTAAGTGGCAGGATGGCTCACCTTTCAATCTCTTGTGCAAAGGTTGTACCATCACTCCCTTGGGTTTCTTTTTTCCTAGACCATGCCATTTTAACATCTGTTGCTAGGCACACCCCTGCATGTAGAGACCAGAGGACAACCGTGAATGTCATTCCTCAGACCACACAGGGTCTCTCAGTGGAACTTGTCAAGTAGGATAGCTGGCTGACCAGCCGATCCTAACCATTCTCCTGGTTTCTCAGCCCATGCTCACTTTTTATGTGGGTTCCGCTTGCTCTCCGCCAAGCACTTTACTGACTGGGCCATCTCTCCTGCGTCCCTTCTTCCTTTTGCTTCAGTAGCTCTCTCCATCAATTTCTCCTTTCATATTTTACCATCCACAGTCAGAAGACAGCAGAAGAGGACTGGGCATGGTTGCTTCTCAAACAGCTAAGGATGTTGGCAAACTTTCATCTGCGGCATCCCAAGGACCACCTGTCCCATTTCCAGCTACACAGCTATCACCTCTCTGTGCCCTGACTTGCAGCGCCCCCAAAGCCCTGGTTTCTGTTCCTATCTTTTTAGCGAGCGCGAAGCTTTCTCTTTCATGCTTGGTGAGTTCCAAGATTGCCCCAAATTCTCTCATGTTTGTTACAGTGACACCCCCACTTCTCCAAGTGTTAATATTTGCATTTTTCTATTTTTGTATAACAAATTCCCACACACTCGGCATCCTAAAACAACACAAGCATCCACTGTCTCGGGGTCATTGTAGGGGGAATTTCTGGCATGACTTCCAGGATCTCTTGCACAGTGTTGTGAAAGTCTGCAGCCTCATCTGGATGCTAAACCAGAAAGAGTCTCCTTCTAAGCTTCCTCTTAAGGTTAGTTGGGATTTTTTTCCCTTCCAGCTAACAACCCAGGGGCCAGATCCTTGCTGGGTATTGGCTGGGGGTCGAGCTCAGGTGCTAGGGAGTCACACTCAGTTCCCCAACATGTGGACTTTTCTGATAGGGCCCCTCATGAGGCCCACACAGTCTCTGGGTTCTAGTCTACTAACAAAAGGGAACCTCAGGTACAGGACCTGCAGGATGCAAACGCCAGGGGGCGAGGATAGGGGCTGCTGTAGTAGGTATTGGTCATACTCAGGGAATAGATCATTAGCTCTGGGCATTTTACATTCAATTAAAGTGGATTGAACTCTAGATGTATACCCCGGGTTGTCTGGAGAGGAGTATGCAGAAACACATCCAGAGAAGAACGTGTGTATGTGGAAGGATGGAGGGATGACCGGGTAGATATCTAGTGATGCAAGCATGCTAAAATGATAAGGATTGGGTTCAGCTGTAAGGATACACACTTCCTGAAATTTTATTCCAATGTTCCCACAACTTTGAGATGCACACCTGGTAAACAGCTGACTGGCTCAATCGTATACCAGTCTTGTGCGGGCAACCACAGCTGCCGCCAGAACCCGACCGAGTTCAGCCATCCTGTCACGTTCAGAAGACACACTGACTCTGGATTTTACAATCCTTCTGTCCCTCTTCGGTGATAATCCCTGAGCCTGGGGGAGGGTATTCTTCAGATGTCCCCTTTGTGACTGAGCCCTCCACAGACACTTATGCTCTGTACTTCCAGCAGTTGTGAGTGTCCACTGTAACTGCTGTATGAGACGCAAAGAAACTTCTCTGCTGAGGTCTGAGCGCTGCACAGATCTACTGGCATACTTCTTCGTTCTCACCAGCGCTGCCTCACTCTGTGACAAAAGCATGGGTTTTGTGGCTAATCACGATTGGGAAAGTGTATTTAACTGACAAGGTAGCCAGTGTGTGAAGCCAAAGCTCCCTCCACCGCAGTGGATCATTGTCTTCCCAGGAACCAAGCTCCAAGAGAGCGGAAACTGACACCCCCAAAAACATTCTTGAGTTTTCCTAATAGCCAGTTGTGGCCGGACCACGCATGATCTCATGAATGTTCGGGGAATGCATCATCTCTTGGGTACAACGGTTGCCTGACAGCACCCTAAGGTATGCCCGGTGGCTCTTTCCATATGTCCTAAAACTACCTTCTCCTCTCAGATTCTAATGTTTCCGAGTTTAATAAAAACAAATCTAAACCCATGCTAATCTTTATGGTATAGATTCTTCCACAAAAATAAATACTTTGCAAAAGCGGCATGTACACAGCAACACAAACTGTGTACCTAGCACACCTACTAGCGCCATGCTGTGTAGGTGAATTAATTAGTCATTATTATATAGATCATGTCAGAGCGGAGCCAATAAAAACAACAGATGTTCCGGGAATGAAGTAACTAGTGTAAGCAGGCCTAGACATTCGCTTTTCTGTTTTCACTTTTTACTGGAGTGATGGCTCTGCCTGGTCAAGCACGTCGTGAAAGCATTCACATTTAACAAGCGGGTCCCAACTGAGGGGAGAAACGGCCAACACTACTTGTTAGCTGTTAATAGGTTGCTTATGCTCTCCTCAGAATCAGCTTGGGGGTAAGCATCTCCTCGGTGTGAGCTCCCTGCTAGAGGCAATGACACAGACGTGGTGTGACACATATAGCCAGAGAAGCATTAGAAGGTGTGATAGAAGAATACGGCCTCAATTAGGCTGGCACCAACAATTAGCAGAAAAGGCCAATGCTTCTCCCACCTCCAGGAGCTGGGGGACTGAGCACACAGTGAAGATACGGCCTGTCAACAATTTCTGCTAAATGAATGCAGCCTTAGAACACAGAGATGGTAGAAATTAGTAGGCACGAAAGCCAAGATCTCTAAATGGTGGGTTGAAACCGAGGACTAGCCTTAAAGATGCTCGTTAACTGTGGGCAGAAGCAATAGCAACAACAACCCACTGTTGTGCTAACGATGACCTGGTTGCCCCTGAGGAGCAGAGCAAATTCAAGCCACAGCTTAGGGTTTGGGGCACAGAATGTCTCTTGGGACCCCAGGAATCTGATGAAGACAAAGATGAGAGAAGAGTGGCTTTGACTCTTCAGCAGGAGCTTCAGTAGAGCCTTTATGGGCATCTCAGAAAATCTCAGGGAATAATTCAGCTGGCCGTATTGTTTGGGTGGAACTATTCAGCAACTTATAAAGGGTGTGTGCTGTCCTGTATATTTTTAGGTGTGTTACACACACACACACACACACACACACACACACCACACTATCTGAGATCCTCACTACACTCTACACAATAAAAAGTACACCTCTCCTTCTCAGCAAAGGCAGCCTCTTGCCCACTGTTTTGCCCTCACCCCAGACCTGCTCTCCAGGCCTGCAGACATCAGAAACTCACCCCAGTTTCTGCTGCTTCCACTCAGCACAGTCATCTTGAAATCTGTCCATGTTGTAGCACTTGGCATCACACAGGGAGGACCTATTCCTTTTTATTACTTAGCCATGATCTACACTGGGTGTCCCACAGGTGTCCCACTCCCTATAGTGACATTCGCACTTCTTCCAGATACTGGTGGTTACAACTAGAATTGCTGTATCTGTGTCCACGTCTAGCCGGACAAATGTCACATATACCATTGCTCTTAGGTGGAGTGGAATGGTCGCCAGACTCTCTTCCTACATGACTTGCTCTTCCCATAATCTGTGTGAGGCATAGGGGAGGTCCCGTGGCCCTAAATCAAATGTGTACCTGATATTATGTTTTGAATTCATAGTTCTCTGACACGGATGGGGTCAAACATCTTTTCACACACTAGTAGGGGTTACTACTGCTGTGGTGAAACACCATAATCAAAATAGCTTGAGGAGAGAGGGTTGATTTGGCTTATGCTTCCACACCACTGTTCATCAGTGGTAAAACTTAGGACAGGAACTCAAACAGGGCAGGAACCTGGAGGCAGGAGCTGATGCAGAAATCATGCAGGGATGCTGCTTACTAGCTTGATCCTTGTGACTGGCTTTCTTACAGAACGCAGGACTCCTAGCCCAGGGGTGGCACCACCCACAATGGGGTAGATCATCCCCCATCAATCACTAATTAAAAGAATACCCTACAGAATTGTATGAAGTCCGATCTTATGGAAGCATTTCCTTGAGTTCCCTCCTCTCGGATGACTTTAGCTTGTGTCAAGTTGCCATAAAACCATCAAGCACACACTTTTATCTACAACCTGTGTGCTGTTTCCAGTGAAAAGTCCATTCATTTGTCTTTGAGTGAATTACAACATTTATTTTCTCACATCTGGGTTACCACCGCCCTTCATATACCTCAGATAGAGTCTTCATCAAAGAACTTCCTCCCGGTCTTCTCAGAAATGTCTTTGGAAGAGCACAAGCTTTCCCAATTTTTTTGGAGTCCAGTTAGTCCATCTGATCATTATTAGATCATGGTTTGTAGCGTTTGAAATTTTTGCCTAACCCAATGTTGTGAAGGACCCCTCCTGATAAAGGATCCCCTTTTTTTGTTTTCCTTAAGCAAGTTCTTGGGCACTCTATGGTTAGATTTAAAAATCACTTCCAGTTAGTTGCTGGTATGTGATTAAAGTCTGAGCACCAGCCGTTGGGAAGTCTTGTCTTATCTCTACTGCTGTACTGAAGTGACCACACATGGAGGTGTCCCCCAGTACAACTCTGTTCTACTGGTTTGCCTTTTTCAAGCCAGTGCTACACCGGCTTGACCACCTTTATGTAAAGAGAAGCCTTGAGGTTGAACAATGTTGATCTTCATGTTCAAGCTTACTTCAGCCTTTCTAGTGTCAGTTTGTCAATACAAAAACAAAACAAGGATATCCCAAGCCAACAACTTTGGAAGAAGTCTTTGGCTTTACCAGAGGTGAGGCAAGATCTAGGAACTCAAGGAAAGATACCACCCACCACCTGCTAACACTCCTTAACACCCACCCAACAACCCCAGACGGTGTCCCTCCCCTGGGCTCCATATCCTGGTCTACAACTTCAGAAGAAGACTTAAGCTTTACCAGAGGCCAGTCTAAATCTAGAGACTCCAGACTCCAAAACCCCAGTAGAGACACTCTATTGGACCTGAAGACTCACTAGTCACCAGAGCCCTTGGCCATTTAGGTCAGAAGACAAGAAAAAAAAAGCAAAAACAAGAGCCAAAATACTCATCCAACCAAGACAAGCACTAGACATATAATCATCCTAAATCCAGATGTCTAAAATCCAGTGTAAGGACACAATCAATAACGGAAAGGGTAATATGGCACCACCAGAACCCAGCTACCCAATGACAGCAAGACCTGAACAATCCAACTCAGCTGAAGCACAGAAAATGACCTTTAAAATAAGTTTATGAAGATGACAGAGGTCCTTAAAGAGGAAATGAAGAAAATCCTTTAAAAAAATTGAGGAAAAAACAAAAAAAATGGATGAAATCAGTAAATCTCTAAAAGAATGCCAAGAAAGTCAAGGGGAAAAAAAACAAATAAAAAGGTGAAAGAAACAGTTCAAGACCTGAAAATGGAAATAAAAGCAATAAAGTTAACACAAATAGAGGGAATCCTGGAAACAGAAAATCTGGGTAAGTGAACAGGAACTACAAATGAAGCATCACCAACAGAATACAAAAGATGGAAAAGACAATCTCAGGAATTGAGGAAATATATTCATCAGTCAAAGAAAATGCTAAATATAAAAACTTCCTAACATAAAACATCCAGAAAACCTGGGACGTTGTGAAAAGACAAAACCTAGGAAGAGAAAAAGGAAGAGAATCACAAGCCAAAAACCAAGAAAATATATTTTTAAAAATCATAGAAGAAAATTTCCCTAGCCTAAAGAAGAACATGCCTACAAAGATTCAAAAAGCTTATAGAACGCCAAATAATTTGAATCAGAAAGAAAATTCCCATACCACATAATAACTAAAACACTAACCATACAGAACAAAGAAAGACTATTAAAAGTGGTAAGGTAAAAAAAGAGCAAGTAACATACAAAGGCAGACCAATTAGAATCACACCTGACTTCTCAACAGAGACCCTAAAACCCAGAAGGGCTTGAACTGATGCCAGCACAGACTCCTATACCCAGCAAAACTGCCAATCACCATAGATGGAAAAAACAAGATAGTACATGACAAAGTCAAACTTAAACAAATCTATCCACAAATCTAACCCTACAGAAGGTACTAAAAGGAAAACTCCAACCCCAGAAAGTTAGCTGCATCCACAAAAACACAGGCAATAGATAATCTCACACCCGAAAAGCCCAAAGAATGGAAACAGAGACAGACAGACAGGCACGCATACACACACACACACACACACACACACACACACACACACACACACACACATACTCTTCAACCACCACCAACAACAAAATAACAAAATGACAGGAATTGTCAATCATTAATACCCCTCAATATCAATGGACTCAATTCACCACCAACAAAAAGACATGTGCTAACAGGCTAACAGAATGGATTTGAAAACATGATACATTATTCTGCTGCATAAAAGAAACATATCTCAACATCAAAGTTCGACATTACCTCAGAGTAAAGTGTTGGAAAAAGATTTTCCAATCAAACGGATCCAAGAAGCAAGCTGGTGTAGCTAATATCTAACAAAATAGACTTCAAACCAAAATTAATCAAAAGAGATTGAAAAGGTCATTTCATATTCATCAAAGGAAAAAATTCGCTAAGATGATGTCTCAATTCTGAACATCTATGCCCCAAATGTAAGAGCTCCCACGTTTGTTAAAGAAATATTACTAAAGTTTAAATCACACATCAAAGCCCACACAATAATAGTGGGAGACTTCAGTACCCCACCCTCCCTAAGAGACAGGTTATCACGACAGAAACTAAAAGGGAAATAATACAACTAACAGATGCTTTGACTCAAATGGACCTAACAGATAATCTACAGAATATACCTTTTTCTCAGCAGCTCATGGTACCTACTCCAAAACTGGCCATATACTTGGCCACAAAACAAGTCTCAGCAGAAACAAACAAACAAAAAAAAAAACTTGAAATAACCCCCTGTATCTTAATGGTTTAAAGCTAGATTTAACTATGACAGGAAGCCTACAAACTCTTGGAAGCTGAACGTTCCACCCCAGCAGCAACCTGTAGAAAACTGATGTGTGAATAACATCAGTCCTGCCCCTGGAGTTGCCCGTGTTTGTGCTTCATGATGTCTTCAATTTCTCCAGCAATATTTTCCTATTTCACTGTGCAGTTTACACAACTTTGTCCAATGTGCCCTCACATATTTCATATTGAATACTAGTACAAAAGAAATCTTGGGCTGGAGAGGCGGCTCAGTGGGTAAAGGCTTTTGTCGCTAAGTCTGTTGACCTGAGTTCAATCCCCAAGATTCACATGGTGGAAGAATAAAACAGACTCCCAGAAGATGTCCACTAACCTCTTTTTGTAGGCCATGGCATGAGTGCACCCATAAGCATACACAACACACACAAAACAACAATAATAAAAAACTCTACATTTTGATATGTATTTTTCTAAATGTATAAGCATACACTTCTGTCATAGCTCACAACTAGCCACGTTCACTCATTTGGGAAGGTCTATGTAAATTGCATCAGTTTCTCTTTGATTCTGGTGATCAAACCCAGGACTCTACCCTGAGCTTTAACCCATGCCCAAATTTTGAACATAAACAACCACAGCATCTGCTTCTAAGGGCAGTCCACCTTTTATAAAGACAGGGTCTCACTGGGTAGCCCTGGCTGACCTGGAACTTGCTATGGCAGTCAGGCTGGTTGAGGCCTTGAACTCATGGCAATTCACCTGCTCCTGCCCCTGCCCCTGCCTGAGTGTCAGAACTTAAGGATTGTACCACCGTTCCCGGCCTACCTTCTTTGCCAGATTATTGTTCAATCACTTTTTTCTTGGTGAGTCTCGCCGGCCCGAGAGCCTTCAGTACAACAACAAACAGTCAGAGGGAGTGAACACTTGCTGGTGTACTCCTGATGTAATGCACTCAGTCTTGATCGAACGTTTCCATGGTGTCTGTATCACACAGAGCACATCTTTTTAATTTATGCAGTCTCCAGTAAAGTCACTTTGGTTTGACATTTTTCACTGTGAGCACCGTATTTAACAGACATAGGTCATTTAATAAATACAGCTGCTTAAATTTTTTTGTGTGTAGGCATGTATATCTTCGTGTTTGCATGTGTATGTGGAAGCCAGAGGTTGGAATTGGGTGCCTTTCTTACTTTCTCTCCACTATGTTTACTGAGGTAGGGTCTCTAACTGAACTCGGAGCTCATTTATTTGGCTAGTCTAGCTAACTAGGTTACTCTGGAGCTCTTCTCTCTGCCTGGCGATCCTCTATCTCGGCCTGGTGTTACAGGTAGACTGCCACACCCACCCCAATGTAACATGAGGGGCCTGCTCGTTGGGGTTACTGTCCCGCCCAGTACCCCACAGCCGGCAAGCCCCACAGAAAATCACAGAGAGTCTACATCAAGTTATACACTGATTGGCCCATTAGCTCAGTCTCCTTACCAGCTCTCATAACTTATATTAACCCATTGTCAGCCACATGACCAGTACATTGTCTCAGCTGGGCTACTACATGTTGCCTCCTTGGAGATCAGCGCAGGAATGCCAGGGAAGCTTCCTGCTTCCCAGACTTTCTCCTCGCCCTGCCTCTACTTCCTGTCTGGTTGACCCGCCTATACTTCCTACCTGGCCAATCAGCATTTATTTAAAACATGATTGACTGAACAGACAAGTCTCCTGCACCACTCCAATTTTTTTCTGTGGGGGCTAAGAATCTGAACCCCAGTCCTTGCTCCTGCAAGGCAAGCACTTTCTCCACTAGCCCATGCCCTACACCTGAGCCATTTGATTCTTAATCAGTGAGCATTGGCTAACTCATATTTTTCAAGGCATTTGTCAATCCAACCAAGGTAGCAAACACATTCACATAAAGTTTTTCATGTTATTCTCTTTTGTTTTAAATAGCATACAATTTCTGGTGAGGCTGGTTGCCTTTCTCATCTCTAATAGTGGACATTTGTTCCTTCTCTTTTTTCCAGAAGAGTGTGCATATGGGTTTGTCAAGGCTTTTTACATCTATGTAAAGAACGATTCTCTGGTTTTGTAGATATTCTCTGGCTTTGCTGCCCTTGATGGTGGTGGCTGTTAGCAGGATCGTTTTCTTAATGGCTCTGCTCTGTTCTTCTTACTTGGAGTAACTCTACTTCACCCTCTTCATTACTGTTTCTTTTTTCTTGTGGGACAGATTCTTTTTACACTTGTTCATAATCCTCCTCCCTCCGCTTCCCAAGAGCTGGCTTAGCTGAAAATATGCAGAATCATGCATGGCTGTTTCCTCTATGTGGCTTTTACTTAACGTGGAAACTAAGATCATTAATCTGAGGCCTTTGTTCTTTTGGAGCACAGGGTGTTGGATTTTTTTTCCATCAGTGTCCCCTTGAGAATTCTCCCATCCACATCTCACAATTTGTTCGTATTTTCACTTCACTGAAACATTCTCTTGGTCCCTTTCACAACTCCTTTGACCATGGGATATTTTCAAGCAACTTACTTAGTTCTAAACACTTAAGGCTTGTCCAGATGTCCTTGTGGTATTAGTACGCATCCTTTGGGTATATGCCCAAGAGTAGTATTACTGGGTCTTACTGGGTCTTGAGGTAGATTGATTCCCAGTTTTCTGAGAGACTTCCATACTGATTTTCAAAGTGGTTGTACAAGTTTGCACTCCTACTAGCAATGGAGGAGTGTTTCCCTAGCTCTACATCCTCGCCAGAATAAGTTATCATTAGCGTTTTTTTTTTTATCTTAGTCATTCTGACAGGTGTAAGATGGTATCTTAGAATTATTCTGATTTGCATTTCCCTCGTGGTTGAGGATGTTGAGCAATTCCTTAAGTGTCTTTCGACCATTTGAGATTACTCTGTTGAGAATTCTCTATTTAGATCTATACTCCATTCTTATTGGATTATTTTGTATTTTGATGTCTAGGTTTTTTTAGCTCTTTATATATTTTGGAGATCAGTCCTCTGTCAATATGGGATTGGTGAAGATTTTTTTCCATTCTGTAGTTATGGTTAGGGTTAGGGTTAGGGTTAGGGTTAGGGTTAGGGTTAGGGTTAGGGTTAGGGTTAGAGGCTGCTGTTGTGTCTTGTTGACTGTGTGCTTTGCTTTACGGAAGCTTCTCAGTTTCAGGAGGTCCCATTTATTAATTGCCAATCTCAGTGTCTGTGATACTGGTGTTATATTTAGGAAGTGGTCTCCTGTGCCAATGCATTCAAGGCTACTTCCCACTTTCTCTTCTGTGAGGTTCAGTGTAACGGGATTTGTGTTGAGGTCTTTGATCCACTTGGACTTTGAGTTTTGTGCATGGAGACAAATATGGGTCTATTTGCATTCTCCTACATGTTGACATCCGGTTATGTTAGCAACATCTGTTGAAGATTTTTTTCACAGTATAATTTTAGCTTCTTTGTCAAAAATTAGGCGTTTATAGGTGTGTGGATTAATATCAGGGTCTTTGATTTGATTCCATTGATCGACCTGTCTGTTTTTGTACCAATACCAAGCAAGCTGTTTTCATTACTGTAGCTCCACAGTAGAGCTTGAAGTCAGAGATGGTGATGCCTCTCGAAGTTCCTTTATTGTACAGGATTGCTCTGGCTATCCTGGGTTTTAGTTGTTGTTGTTTTTGCTTTTTCTATACGAAGTTGAGTATTGTTCTTTTGAGGTCTGTGAAGAATTTTGCTGGGATTTTGATGAGGATTGCATTGAATCTGTAGCTTGCTTTTGATAAGATTGTCATCTTTACTGTATTGATCTTACCTATCCAAGAGCATTGGAGATCTTTCCATTTTCTGATATCTTCTTCAATTTCTTTCCTCAAATACTTAAAAATTTTGTCATACAGGTCTTTCCCTTCTTTGGTTAGAGTTACCACAAGATATTTTATATTGTTTGTGGCTATTGTAACAGATGATATTTCTCTTACTTCTTTCTCAGCCTGCTTATCATTTGTATATAAGAGGGCTACTGATCTGACTTTTTTGAGTTAATCTTGTATCCTGCCACATTATTGAAGGTGTTTATCAACTGTAGGAGTTTCCTGGTAGAATTTTTGGGGTCACTTGTGTATACTATTGTATCGGAGTTCCCTGGTAGAATTTTTGGGGTCACTTGTGTATACTGTTGTATCATTTGTGAATAGTGAAAGTTTGACTTCTTCCTTTCCAATTTATATCCCCTTGATCTCCTTTTGTCATCTTATTGCTCTAGCTAGAACTTCAAGTACTATATTGGAATAGGTATGGAGAGAGTGGACAGCCCTGCTTTGTTCCTGATTTTAGTGGAATAGCTTTGAATTTCTCTCCATTTATTTTGAGGTTGGATGTTTGGCTTGCTATATATTGCCTTTATTATGTTTAAGTATGTTCCTTGTACCCCTGATCTCTCCATGTACTTCACATAATTGGAAAATTTAAAGGATATGGGCAATTTTCCAATTATGTGAAGTACAGGATTTTGAAGTATGATCAGATGATTCTCTGGATTTCCTCAGTGTCTGTTGTTACGGTCCCCCTTTTCATTTTTGATTTTGTTAATTTGAATATTCTCTCTCTGCCTTTTGGTTAGTTTGGATAAAGGTTTGTCTATTTTGTTGACTTTCTTGAAGAACCAACTCTGTCTCATTGATTCTTGTTTTGTTTTCTTTGTTTCTATTTTGTTGATTTCAATTCTCAATTTGATGATTTCCTGGCATTTTGGAAGTCTTTAATTTATTTTTTTATTTCTTCCTTGACCCACGGTTGGTTGAGCATTGTTCAATTTTCATGAGTTAGTGGGCTTTCCGCATTTAGTATTATTGTTGAATACTTTAAGCCATGGTGATCCAATAAGATACAGGGGGTTATTCCAATTTTTTGTATCTGTTGAGGTTTGCTTTGTTACCAAGTATGTAGATGATTTTAGAGAAGGTTCTATGAGGTGCTGAGAAGGTATATTATTTTATGTTTGGGTAGAATGTTCTATAGATGTCTGTTAAACCCATTTGAATCATAACATCTGTTAGTTCCTTTATTTCTCTGTTAAGTGTCTGTCTGGCAGTCCTGTCCAATGGTGAGAGTTGGGTATTGAAGTCTCCCACTATTAGTGTGTGAAGTTGGTATGTGATTTAAGCTTTAGTAATGCTTCTTCTACAAATGTGGGTGCCATTGTATTTGGGGCATAAATGTTCAGAATTGAGACTTCTTGATGGATTTTTCCTGTGATGAATATGAAATGCCTTTCTTCATCTGTTTTAATTAATTGTAGTTTGAAGTCTATTTTGTTAGATATTAGGATAGCCACATCAGCTTGGTTCTTAGGTCCATTTGATTGGAAAATCTTTTCCCAACTCTTTACTCTGAGGCAATGTCTGTCTTTGAAGTTGAGGTGTGTTTCTTGTATGCAGAAGAAGGATGGGTACTGTTTTCATAATCCATTTTGTTAGTCTGTGTCTTTTCATAGGTGAATTGAGACCATTGATATTAAGAGATGTTATTGATCAGTTATTGTTAGTTCCTATTACTTTTGGTTTTGGTGGTGGTGGTGGTATTGTCTGTGTATGTGTTTCCTTTCTTTCTTTGCATTTTGCTGATGGGGGACTATCTATTGCCTGTGTTTTTGTAGGTGTAGCTAACTTCCTTGGGTTGGAGTTTTCCTTCTAATACTTTCTGTAGGGCTGGGTTTGTGGATAGTTATTCTTTAAATCTGGTTTTGCCTTGGAATATCTTATTTTCTCCATCTATGGTGATTGAGAACTTTGCTGGGTATAGTAGTCTGGGCTGGCATCCATGGTCTCTTAGTGCCCGCAGAATGTCTACCCAGGACCTTCTGGTTTTCAGAGTTTCTATTGAAAAGTCGGATATAATTCTGATAGGTCTGCCTTTATATGTTACTTGGCCTTTTTCCTTTGCAGTTCTTAATATTCTTTCTTTATTCTGTATGTTTAGTGTTTTGATTATTATATCGAAAGGGGACTTTTTTTTGTCTAACCTATTTGGTGTTCTGTAAGTTTCTTGTACCTTCATAGGCATGTCCTTCTTTGGGTTGAAAAAATTGTCTCCTTCGATTTTGTTGAATATATTTTCTGTGCCTTAGAGCTGGACTTCTCCTTTTATCCCTATTATTCTTAGGTTTAGTCTTTCCATGGTGTCCCAGATTTCCTGGATGTTTTGTGTTAAGAATTTATTGGGTTTAATATTTTCTTTGACCAATGAATCTATTTCCTCTATCATATCTTCAACTCCCGAGCTTCTCTCTTCCATCTCTTGCATTCTGTTGGTTATGCTTACATCTGTAGTTCCTGATCATTTACCCAGATTTTCCATTTCCAGAATCCCCTCGGTTTATGTTTTCTTTTTTCCCTCTATTTCAGTTTTCAAGTCTTGAACTGTTTCCTTCATCTGTTTGATTGTTTTTTCTTGACTTTCTCTGTTTTAAGGGATTTGTTTATTTCTCTCAATTTTTGTGTGTCTTTTCCTCCATTTCTTAAGGTAAGTTTTCATTTCCTCTTTAAGGGTCTCTATCATCTTCATAAAGTTATTTTTAAGGTCATTTTCTCCTGCTTCTCCATTGGAATGTTCAGGTCTGGTTGGTGTAGAACCACTACTTTCTGGTGGTACCATTTTGCTCTTGATGTTGATAAATGTATTCTCACATTGTCATCTACCCATCTCTTCCTCCAACTGGCGCAGGGGAGGCTGTGATTTAGGCATTCACTCTTCTCCAGGTGTAGGCAGGGTGCGATTCTGGAGGTTCTTGATGCGGCTGTGGAGGTTCCTTTCCAGGTGCAGTCAGGCCAAGGCTCTGGTGCTCATAGATGCCCTGGGGAATGGATGGTTGTGGGTTTGGGGAGGCTGCTCCAGGGTCTCTAGGACTTTGCTGTGCAGGGATGGGCTGTGGGATATGCCTCTAGGGGTTAGGGCCCTCCAGCTGAGAACACAGACACTCACCTCTCCAGGGGCAGTCAGGGCCAACAAGGCTCTGGTGGTCACAGATGCAATGGGCAGTGGTCACATTTTTATTTTTTAAAGATTTTATTTTTATGTGTTTTTATCTGTGTAAGCCTATGCCAGGTATGTATGGGGCCCTCAAAGGCCAGTCAGAGTTCCACACAGCTGTGAGCTACCCAAAATGGGTGCTGAGTGCCCAACTCAGGCTCTCCGAAAGAACAGCAAATTCTTTTAACCATGGAACCATTTCTTCAGCCCCAGTACACATTTTTATCACTGTCTTCAATGGATATTATTAGTTGATGCATATCATGAGTTATATATCATATACATTATGTCCTGTAGCATAGAAACCACACAGTAGTGTGCTTCTGTTTTATCACTCTGAATCTTTGCATGATTGTTTTCATAATTTCTGTTTATTTAAAGAGTCAACTATCATTCAATGAAATGTACACAATAAGGAAAGTATCTTAGCTGTCTGTTCACGCAGTTACCATTTCTGGTATTGCCCATTATCTTGTGAAGACCCACATTTTTGAATGTTATCAATTTCTTTCTAGCTGAAAGCATTCTATCTGTTGTTGGTGAGTTACTTCGTCTTTTGAATGTATTCATAATTTATGAGTCTAAAATAAAACTCCATTTTATGTATATATACAGGCTCTGGAGCTACAGTTTTCATAAAAATTAATTTCCTGAGGATATGCCTGCTGTATCAATGTAAATAAAATAAGATTTGTTGTATCTCTGAATTTGGCTACTGAATATTTTGGGGAAAAAATCATATCAATGATAACATCACTCAGATGCCATCCAACTGGGGTGAAGTCCCCAGTGGCTTCAGGCACACGCAGCTGCTTCACTGTGTCTCGAAGCACAATTGTCCCCTCCAGAACTCACATCTTATTTCATTATAAATTATTTTTCTGTTACTCACATCTGCATTAAAATGGGAGCATTGTATTTTTTTCATCTTTATGTACAGCAGCCTACGAGTTTCACACACGCTGGCATTTCATATATACTTAACATAGATCCTATAGTTTTCACAGAGAGTCACACATTGAAAACTATCCCAAACTTAGTGGCTTAAAAAATTAATCACATCCTTTCCCATAAAAGCTGTCTGAGTACATAGTTCCTTGATAATGAGTCATTAGATCCATGAAGCCAAGCCAGTCCTGGATGGCTGCACATTTGGCCGTAGCCCAGGGCATTGGCCCCTCCTTCCCATGGCTTCTCCACCCGACTATCTCAGGCTTCCTCCTGCGGTGCCCTGGTCATAAGGGACAAGTTGCAAAGCCTTTGAGGCTTTAGCTCGGGAATCACACAACACTTCTACTGCAGCCTGTCGGCCGCGGTTGGGAAGCAGCCTGGTTCAAGGTGTCTAGGAACACACCCCTCATAAGAACAGTAGAGTGGACTCATGCAAGACCATGGTAACCCTGTCCCCCACCCCCCATTTTCTACAAAGCATCACATGGGTCTGAGAGGACTAGGAACCATTACCACAGACAGTGTTCTCTCCAACTCAACCCTCTTCTGTTCCAAAGGACAAACATCCTGTCTCATCCTCATACACATGAGCAAGAATGTATCCTCCATGTTCCATGTTCCCTGCACAGGCTACAGCAATGCCGTGTGCTCCCGCCTGCTGGTAACCTACAGTAATTGGGTACTCTGCAGAGCACTTTCTACACTGTAAAAACAAGGTGCAATGAGGATTTGGTCATGACCTTTTCCTTGCTGTTGCTTTGTTTTGCATTTCTAGAAATAGACGAGCCAGAAAACTCACAGACCATAGTGAATTTTCAGGTAAAAGATCATACTCTGGTCTTAATGTCTGGGTCTCCCATCAAAGTTCAGTGTGATCATATTAAGAGATGGGATTTGGGGGATGTGATTATTCATAAGGGTGGAGCCCTCACTAATGGAATTAGTGTCCTGACAGAGCTGGCCCTACAGAGATTTTTTTTGAGGCATCTGTTACATGAGTTGACAGTAAGACAATGCAGAGAGCCCTCACCAGCCACTGAGTCCCCTGGCACCTAGACTTCCTGATCTCTAGTACTGTGAACAGTACGTTTCTGTTGTTTCTGCATTACCAAGTCCATGGGGTTCTTTATTTGTTTGTTGACAGCACCTCAAAAGGAATGAGACAGGGGGCCTTCGCTATAGGAAGGATGAAAAGTTAATTGGAAAGACGGCATGCTTACACAAGTGACGCTCACCTGAGGCACAGGGTGCTATTCAAGTGCAGCCTTGATAGTAAACTGGTAGAACCCCCACCCTGCATCCTTTCTACCTGAGCTTTGTAAAGAGTGGAGTAGTCAGGAATCCAAAGCATCCAGCCCACGAACACACACAGGCCCTACGACCAGGTTCCCTTGTGTTTAAAACAGTGTGTACTCTACACAGCTGAAGAACCTCGAACATCTCCAGGAGCACATGGTGTCCAGACCCAGGGCTTCCTGGCTCTCCTGTCATTTCCTGGTCTTTCTCCTCAGGACCACAGGGTTACCATCTACATAGCAAGGCTAAAGACAGGCCACAAAGCTATCAGGTATTTATTTTCAACCTATTTGCTTTTAATCATGCCACGGTGTGAGAGGCCAGGACAGACATTTATTTGACATGCCATAGAGGTCTTCACCTATTTCTAGAAACTTTTTCTGGGATGAAATAAGTCCCAGAGCCAAAAAATGACTTCAAACACAGCAAGCCTGCAAAATATTTAACAAAGGCTAGTTTGTGCTCTACAGTAACCTCGATGCTCCTAACAGTACCTGCTGAGTGCCAAGCAAACAAGGCCTGGAGAAGGTAGGCAGGCCTCTGCACCTGGAGGCACCAAGAAACAGCGCCTACTCTCCACTAAGCTTGGCACAACATCTGCCAAGGAGGAAGTCAAGTTCATCAGACACATAAAGGCAGAGGTTACATATGACGTGACCTACAGAAGCTGACCAAGGCTGCCAACACAGATCTAGGAAGAAGCAGAACCATCCTCCGGATCCCTGGTTTTTCTGCCAGAGTTATCCTAGTAAGCAGGTGATCTGCATGCCATTGTTCCGGAATAAAAAGCTTTGCTGAAAAGCCTGAACTTCAGGTCCTCATATGACTGACTGGTGGCCCTCCAGACCTTTTCAGCAGGCCAGTACAATCGCCACCTAAGACTGCTTTCAGGGTTCTGAGGAGACAGGAGCTTTCTGTGGCCTTAAAGCATCCAGGAAGCAAGCCTCTGCACTGCCTGGCTTCCTTCCACTTTCCTTTCTAGTCTCCTTGTTTCCAAGTGCCCACCTGGCAACAAGTTACAGAGTGTCTTGGGAAGGTGTGTTTCCCTAACAGAACTGGGGAAGGCAGTGAAAGAAACTGTGTGATCTGAAGAGGGAGGGGTTGGAGGAGGTGGTGAGAAGCCAGAGTGAGTCATGTGTAAGGGTGGATTGGCAGGGAGATGTGGACAGGAACACAAGGTAAGCATCATGCACACACAGATGTGGAGCTATCCTTGATGGTGCGTGCATAGTCCCAACCCCCAGCTCCCCACACAGATAGTCTTTTGTTCCAAAAGCAGAGAGGTTCAAATAGCAATGGCACCTGAGCATCTCTTGGACCCAAATCTTAGTTTCTGACAGATTTCTATTAATTTTTTTGAGGCAAAGGGTTAGGGAGCTGGGACAATGAGCAAAGTACTTGTCTTGTAAATATATGAGGACATGAGTCCAGATCCTTAGTACCTACATAACAACCTCAGCAGGACAGTGCACACCTGTAATCTAACATGCTAGTACATGCCTGTAATCCAGCATGATAATGCACACCTGTGATATAACATGATAGTACATGCCTGTAATCCAGTTTGATAGTGCACACCTGTGTTCCAGCATGCTGGTACATGCCTGTAGTCCAGTGTGATAGTGCATATCTGTGATCCATCATGATGGTACATGACTGTAATCCAGCGTGATAGTGCACACCTCTGTTCCAGCATGCTGGTACATGCCTGTAGTCCAGTGTGATAGTGCATATCTGTGATCCATCATGATAGTACATGCCTGTAATCCAGCGTGATAGTGCACACCTGTAATCTAGCATGATAGTACATGCCTGTAATCCAGTGTGATAGTGCACACCTCTGTTCCAGCATGCTGGTATATGCCTGTAGTCCAGTGTGATAGTGCATATCTGTGATCCATCATGATAGTACATGACTGTAATCCAGCGTGATAGTGCACACCTGTAATCTAGCATGATAGTACATGCCTGTAATCCAGTGTGATAGTGCACACCTGTGTTCCAGCATGCTGGTA
>JAQHUG010000470.1:156376-185022 GCA_028555095.1 Dicrostonyx torquatus | reverse complement strand
GAGGGAAAATTGGGACTCCTGGGAGAGAGAGCCAAGGCTGGGACAGCAGCAGGAAGCATAAGAAGCCTGGAGCTCCTTAAGTAAAATGTCAGAAAAGAATAAAGTGACCAGCAGGAGCCACAAACCTCACAAGTACCAGGACATCAGAGAGCAATAGACACAGAAGCCCACTTGATGAACCCCCAGCGGCCAGAGCTTCATCTGTTTAAGCAATAGAATAAATAGCATACTATTGGATCAGAGCCCAAAGCATGCAAATAAACATATCCAAGCCTAGTCTCACGTAACAGATGGAATCAATAACCAAGAGGGGCTGAGAAGATGAAGAATGCGAACCATCTATGCAGATGCTCTATCCTCAGGCAGGTGCCATATACCTGCCACCCTCTTCTGTGGCCTGTGTGTGGACCCTTCCTCCCAAAGAGGACACAGAAAAGGAGGATAAAGATTGGCAGCCTCTCAGTGGCAGCCCTACACTGCGTCAGTAGGGCAATGTGGGTCAACACAGCAGAGTCAACACTGGGTGACAGGGGCAGGTCATGCTGACAGTCTGTACCCTGGAGAGTGCTGAAGAAAATAGCCCTTCACCTGGGGCTTCCTCTCAAAACCTGGCTAATATCCAGAAATGCACCAGACAAATCCTAACAGGGCACAGCCCTTGAAATACTTGACTGATGGTCCCCAAACTATCAAGATTATTAACCATAAGGAAAATCGTACACACTTCTGTGTTAAATGTAACCGGGAACTGAGGAATGTGAGGATGTAGTTGGAGGAAAGAAGCAGGGACAGAGTTTGGGTATAATAATGTTGGTACTGAAGTATTCGGTAACAGTGGTCCCTGTTACTGTAATGTGTCATTGCAGGAGAAACCATAGGACATGGGAACACTGCCACGGCCGATGTTGAAAGTCTTCAATTCTATTCTAGACACAAGGTTCTGTTGTGTTATTTTGTTTGAGACAGGTCTCAGGTCATAGCCCAGGCTGGCCTGGGATTCACTATATAACCCAGCATGAACTTAATTATAGTGATCCTTCTGCCTCAGTCTCTTGCTGAGCTTATAAGTATGTGCCATTGTGCCAGGCAAAAGCTTTATTTTTAAAACATACATGATAAATGGTATAAGGGAATATCAATGTTGAGCCAGGTATGGTGGTGCATGTCTTTAATCCCAGTACTAGGGAGACAGGCAGAAGGATGTCTGTGAGTTTGAAGTCAGCCCGGCGCACATAGTGAACTCCAGGCCAGTGGAGCTGCATGCTGAGACTCTGTCATATATGTCTATAAATGACATAATTTTACACAATTTTAAAGATTGAAATAACACATATTTCTAAAAGTATTGGCATTGGTTATCAACTCATTAAGGCATCAAATTGCATTTTATAATGTAACAAGTATTTTTAAAGGCGGATGTTATAGTATGTCAAAAGTTACACACAGAATCGTATGGTAAAATTTTCAAATAGCTTGAAAATATTGTAAGAGAAACAGAATATATCTCTCCAAAAATATTTTAGGCTGTGACAGAACTCAGAGAGTGGTGGGGGCAAGACACCCCAACTCTGTTCCCCAAAGCCATGAGGAACTGGACAACCAGGTCGGTGAGCTGGGCTCTGTAGATGCAGAAGAATCAGGACTCTGGCCTGGCTGTCAGGACAGTCACTTGGACAGAGCTGGCTACATGCTTACTTGGTATGGTCAATGATACATTCCTGAAGGTTCTTCAGACATGAAGTAGAAATGAATAGGGTTTAAAATTCACCCAAGAGAACTGGTCAGCTCAGCTAACTAGTCCCTACTCCCAGTACACCCCTGCAGAGTTCCCTAGGCTAAGAGACCCAAAGAGAGGATAAAAACGTGGGGCGGATGTGTGGTCAACATTTGATGGAAGCAGAGCTTCATCAATGGGATGGTCCTGTGTGGCTGCACCCTGGGGTCACTGGGAGAGGGAAGCACCACGGTTCTCAGAGCAGGACCATTACACTTCATGTTTCCTGAACACATGAGCCGCCGCAATCTTAATCAATGCAACATGTCCATCTGGAAGGACCTAAATGGCTGCCCATAAACACGCAGTAAAAAGAAATGTGTTTAAAGTTACTAGCGCCTGCCAGTCAGGCCGTTCACGGTTTTAGTTACTAAAGTAAGTTTAATAGGGAATTTATTATTTTCACACCACATGTGTGCTGTATAGAAAAGGTGATTCCTGTGACAGCAAACCCAGACTGTCATTTCCTGAGTCACTCTGTCCCTAATGTTCACATGGCCACAGGTTCTTCTGTGCTCAGACCCTAATTCTCAGCCAGGGCGCTGTTAACATGGTAGGGGGTGTTACCGTGGGGGTCATCCTGTGTATCACAGGGCATGAGTCAGCATTCCTAGCCTCCCTTCCCAAAGTCATGACAATCAGAAACATCTGCAGAGCCCCTTGGGGGGGGGGGGGAAGTGGCCAACATCAGCCTGTTAAAATCAAAGATCTGAAAGCCGCAAGTATGGGAATGCTGCCCACTGCCTGCTTTTGCAAATAAAGCTTTATTAGAACATAGCCACACCAGGCTCTATTGTTTATGAGCATGTGGTCAGTTTCACAGTACTTGGCCAGAACTGAAGATCCCCCACGCAATAAGGAATGCGGAGCACACAGGCATGAAACATCCACCATCCCAACAGAAGGTTCTCAGCCTCTTCTCAGTTCTGCCATATTGAATTCCCCAACTCCATCTCTGCTGTGACCACCTGGCCAATCCAGATCTCCCACACATGGACTTCTGCAAGGCTCCTCAGAGCCACCCTCCCTCAGCACTTCCCGTTATCCTTCAGTTCACAGATAATTCTGTCATCACTTTTCTGTTTAAAGCCATTGAGGGCCAGAGTCTTATATGGCCCAGAATGGCCTCTATTTCCTCTGCCTCCCAAATGTTAAGATCAACAGACACGTGTCATTATGTTCAGCTATCAGTTGAGTCTTTTATTTTATTTGTTTGTTGTTTATTTATTTATGTATGTAATTGAATGTGTCTGTAGAGTGTGTGTGTGTGTGTGTGTGTGTGTGTGTGTGTGTGATGTACTGGGTTGCCTCCTCTATCCCACTCCACTTGTTTCTTTGAGGCAGAGTCTCTCCCTAAACCTGAAGCTAATGTTTTCTCTTCTTTCTGAGCAGGCATAGGTTGCCTGTCTTGTTAGGTAGGTCATGGGATCTTAATTCCATTCAGCAAATGTCCTTAGCTGTTGGGTCTTCTCTGGAGCTTTACCATGGATTCTGAATGTTCTGGGTCATGAAGACATTTGACCGTGAGCACCTTTGCTTTATCCACTGGCATCTTACAATTAGGCAGTAACCCAGAATTTTTCTGTCCCCGCCAGTCACCTGAGGCTCACCCTGCTTTCCCACTTCCATCTGGGCCATCCCTGTGTTCTGGTATGCCACTCGCCTTCCGCTTCGACTGACAAATACCAAATGTACTCAAGCTCTTTGGCATGACTGTTCAGGGCACACACACTTGCACACTAATTGTTTATATTTTTTCCCATACTAAATCACCTCTGCTTGTTCTCTGAACCTGACAAGTGTATTTCACTTGCTTTTGTAATTCAACCTTATATAATTTATCAATAATAGCTCTCAATTTTAAAATGATAATTTCAAGTGTGCTTTCCCACAGTGATCTCATACTGGGGTAGAATTAAAGAGATAAGTTCTCAGAAATTTAAAAAAAAAAAATCCTGGGAGGCTATCCTGCCCTCAGAACAAAATGAAGCCCTTTATTCAGCCTATGTGATCCCTTGCCTCTAGAGCCACCCTACCTGACCCCAGCCTCTGGAGGCTGCTTGCATCCGGCTTTGTACTTAGCATCACTTTGGCTTGCGCTTCACCTACCACAAATGCCCTGCTAAGTGTCCAGCAGGATCACACCACTACCCTTTCTGCCCTTAGCTCTTCACATATTCTTGTCCCTGGGTATCCTGAGAAACTGGTTCCAGGTGCCCAGCACATACTAAAACCCAAGGACGTGAGTGTTTCACATAACGTATGCCCGGCTTCCTACGCACATTAAACACCTCTAGATGGCTCAGGATTCTTGGCTTAAAGCAGAAGCTATGTAAGAGGTTGCTGCAATGTGTTCTTGAGAAACGGTGACAGCAAGAAACATCCAAACAGAGTCAGTACAGTTCTACTTTATTTCAGATGTGTCCAACCTGCATTTAGTTGAATTTGGATATGGCACCTACAGTAACAGCAGATCAACTGCCCACTCAGGTAATGTGACAACTTCTCCACTTCGCTGTGATTTTACCAGTGGGAATGCTCTCTTACCATGTGCTGAAATTCTCTGACAATAGGGAAGCTCCAATGCTTGACATAACCCAAAAGAAAAATAAATATACAATGTACCATGATCTAGCTCACGTAGGTGTGCAGACCTGATACGCGCTTTAGAGACAGAACGTTTGTCGCTGTTGTTAACTTTTTCTTTTGTTTTCTATTTCAGTTTTCAGATGTTGGCTATAACTCACTGTGTGTATTTTACTCAGCCACTAAGGGATACACATAATAACCCCTGTCCCACGATTCCTAGCAAGGAGCCTCATGCAAAAGAATTACTCGGTAAATATTTGATAAATGATTGCATGATTGGCTTGTTATGAGAATGCTCAAGAAATGTTGGAAGGGTCTTGATTGTTGGCTCTGGGTCTTTACATTTTTCCAACTTGTTAGATTTAGTGGTAAATTACATGGTTTCCCTCATATTTGGTGAGGTCCCTTGAAGGGGTCTTGGAAGAAGGAGAGGGGATCCAAGGATAGTACTGTTCATGTATTTGCCCAGGTCCTTGTGCTCCCAAGAAAATCCTGTAATTTTAGAAATATTTACATGATTGACAGCTTCTAGAGAGCCAGAACTGACCGGAGAGCAACTCAAAGTAATGGTTCCAGGAAGTGATGCCAAGAAAGGCTACGAATGAGCAAAGTGGGAATGCATGAACTAAAGCAGAAAAAAATATAAAAATTGAAAACAGCCCAGAAGGGCAGTGTAAGGAGCTATGCTGGAGGTGGGGTGCAGATGATTTCCCTACCCAATCCCAAGACTGTGTCAGCAACCCTGCCCCCAACAAACCTGTTTCCTAAGCATCTTCCAGCCTGCCCTTCCTTAGCCCCAGTTCCCACAAAGGCTTGATTTCATGTTAGCAACCGACATTCCCCAAATGCAACAAGCCTAACTGAGTCTTATTTAGCCTTTCCTGCAGTGGGGTCTATGAACTTGAATGGGAAAAGTAAATTCTATCTGTTTTCAGTGCCTCTATAAGATATTTAGAATACCACCCTCCATCATGAACTTAGACGAGAGACATTAGTATCCTTAACAGTCCACCTCGGTCAGCAGTAAAAATCACAAGAACTTTCTTGTCACACTGAAGTTGTAGGAAGCATCTGGCTGTCACGTACTCTTGCCTCCTTGGAATGATGGCAATGGTCTGACTCCCAGTAGGTGTTCCCCACAACACCGACAGATATGTCAGTTACTACCACCCTAAATTGGCCTTTCAGTTGTCTTGTGACTTTAACAGGACAGGTTTTCATTGTATCACTTTAGGCTTTGAATTTAAAATCCTATTCTCAGAGTCTTCAAGGCTTAACCCAGCCATCAAACAGACCACCAAATGAAGGCATCAAGGAGGCTCATCAAACAGGAGACAACCACAGGGGGACCACCAAACGCACTCATGCCCCTAAAGGCCTCTCTGATGAATGTCTCCACATGCCAGGGGGGGTTCAAATGTTATTTCTTCACATTTTCAAGCACTCTATTGTTTAATTTTTTTCAAGTTTGCTTACTTGCAGCCTCAAATTATGTAACTCTAATCATCTCCTCCTGTCCCAGTCCCATCACTCCCACCAACACAGAGAAGCGGAGGGGACCACTCTGTTTCTGTGCCCTTCACAGGGTTACAATTGACACATTCCTGCAAGTTAGAAAAATCAAACTGTGTATGTTGTGTGTGTGTGTTGGTGTGTGTGTTGAGGTGTGTGTGTGTGTGTGTGTGTGTGTGTGTGTGTGTGTGTGTGAGATGTGGTACTGGGGACTGAACCCAGAACCTAGGGCATACAAGGCAAACACTACAACTGAACTATATTCTCCATCTCCTTCCAGTTTCTTTTTATAGATTTTGATGAATGGATCTGAGAGATAATCCAGTAAGGTGTTCACCTTCCAAGCATGAGAACCCAAGTTTGATCCCCAGAATCTATGTTTAGAAACAAACAATAACAACAAAATAAACAAACTGAGCATAGTGGCTTGTGCTTGTAACCCTAACACTGAGGAGGCCGAGACCGAAGGATCCTGCACACACGAGGGCATCCATATACACAAGCAAAAGCACTCTATGAATGAAGCCATGCCATGCACCTCACCCTTCTGTCTGCTTGCTCTCCTCACTAACTTTTCCTATTAATAGTTATTCATTTTTTATGTCACAACGTAATTCAACACTTTGTAGCTTCAAGCAACAATGAGCAGATGTTCTCTCAGGGCTCCTGGACATTGGGAATCTTGGAGCTCTTAGCTAGATGCTCCTGGGTCCAGATTCTGTCCTAAAGTATCATCAGGGGATCAGGAGAGGTTATTGTCACCCACAGGCTGGATAGATCTGGAAGGCCTGTTTTCACATTGCTGCATTCACGGTGGGAGCCCTTAGTGGGAATCTTCTGCCTCCTGACATGGACCTTCCCATGGAGCTGCTAGAAGGAAGCTCGCCTACAGGGTTAGCTCCCCCAGAGCAAAATATAAGCAAGAATGTGGGAAAAGCCCTTTTCTGAAGGCCAGCCACCTCCACCTTCAATAGTCTCCCCAAATAAGGACCCCAGGCAACCCATGTTAATAATCTGGGTTGCACCTTTATATATTTTGTTGCATGTTTTTAATCAATGCATCAAGGTATGCAAACACATGCATCAGAGAGTCTCAAAGATTACAAGTGCCTTGGGAAATGCAGGTTATTAAATTTCAAATATTTACAAACATCTAATATGAGTATATTTTCTAATTTTAAAGCTAAAGAAACTAAAGTTTGATCCAAGGTCACAGGATTTGACAGTGGGCTGCTGGTGGAAGACAGCAAGGCTGTCAGATTCCAAAGTCCACCTTCACGTGATGTTCAGCCTCCCTCTTGGTGACACAGCTGAGTCTCCTTGCAAAGGACAGTCAGGCTCTCCTGATGAAGTTGAAGGCTTGTCCTTGAGTCAGTTCTTTCTGACTTTTACTTGCTGCCTGTCATGGTTAATATCACTTGTCAACACGACAGTCCAGTAGACAAGGTGCTGCACATGCCTGTGAAGGGTTATCTAGACTATCAGAGTGGAGGTGGGGAGGCCCGCAATAACTATGGGCAACAGCATCCCACAGGATGGGCTCCTTGACCGAATGAAAAGGGTAAGTAAGGAGGCTGAGCACCAGCGTTCATCTCCCTCTGCTTCCCAAATGCAGATGCAATGTGACAGCTGTTTCAAACCCCTGCAACTATCACCTTCCCTCCATGGTGGTGGGCTGCACCCCGGAGCTTAAGGTAGGATAAGCCAGTCTTTCCTTTAGTCAGGGTAGTTTATGACAGTGGTGGAAAAGCTACACTGCCCAAAGCCCTTAGCCCCCATTCAACCTACCCGACAGAGCCATTAGCTTCACGTATGTCTGCTTGGACCCCTAGTCCATCAGATTATTTCTTTTGCTAATTTTAAAAAGAAACATTTTTCATATGCTGTAATTCCTGCAATTGCAGACAGGGATCAAGAGGCCCCTGAAGGCACCCGCTTCTCATTGAGGAAATGGAATGCAGGAAGAGAGGGCAATTGAACCGACCAGCTCCGCCAGTGTTTATTTCCATTGTCTACCCTGCCTCTCAAACTTTTGTTTCCAGCCTCCACCACCAGTATCAGTTCCAAAACTGTGCCTTGGCCCCTCCAAGGAGCTGCAAGAAGACGGGGTTTCAACAAACAGTAATTGTATGCTCCCAGTGTCACGCCAGGCACTTTGGGTACACAAGGACCGGAAAGAGAGCATTTCCTCAGCAAGTATGGTCAGTCCTGAAAGCTGGGTATACCAATCCCCACAGCCCTGCCAACAGCATGGGGGTTGATAGGGCAGACAGATGCGGGCCGAGGGGGCAGGACGGAGGTATACTAGCTGCTAGTGGCCACACCCACACTGAAGTGTGGATAAAGTGACTGCTTCCATAAGATGTGAGCAGGTGTCCAGTGGTGGGGTCTGTGGCCACACAGTATGATTAAGTGCTGGGCTATTCAAGGCAGATGACCTTCTTTTAATACACTCAAGTCCACAGCGAGTGTCCCGTGAAGGAGAAATGACTCACATGGTGGCTGAAACTGAGTTGCCCATGAGATCTACCCCTCATCCCCAAGAAGTATCTTAGATTCCCTAAAGCCTGGTTTGGGAATTGCTGAAGCAAAGAAATCTAAGTTTTGTTTTGGTTTTTTTTTATTTATTTATTTTTCCTGACCTCAGTGATTTGAAACACGCAGCCAATATTAGCTCCATCTTTTGTTCTTGTTTGTTTTTATTTCTCCTTAGGTTAGTGACAAGATAGGAGATGTTTTCTCCTCTTGCAAAAATTCTTTACTTACATTAAGAAAGACCAAATAAATAAATGAATGAATCAAGTTCAGCCACCACCAACAGTTTCCCTTCTGCTTGCACTGGGCGCTGGGCTCCGCGTTTACCTTGCTGGAAGGGGGACTTAATTGCTTGCAGGTTTCTCTCGACAGTCCTCAGTTCAACTCTGCCACAGTTTACACTGTGGCCCACATTACAGAATTCCACTGGCATTTGGCTCCTCCACATCCCTCTTTAGAGTGGCAGTGCTGGGCTCTCAACCATACACACAGGAAGGTTTAGGAAATACCAGCCTGTTGGGGCTGCGCGGTTCAGTGATCGGCCCCGCTGCCCCCACAACTGTAGATACATTTCACTCCCCACCACACTCAGCCAGGGCAAGGAGAGAAGCTTTCCCATCAGCCACTCACACAAATTACACATGCGTGCCTACAGAAATCAGTAGGCTAATGCACAGAAGTGACCAGAAGAGTCTGGAGAAAGTGAGGAAAACAGGGAAGCCCACAGGTTCTCACCCCTACAAGCAAGCTTCTGGAAACAGAGTGTTTCTTTGCAAAGTTGATTTTAAAATGATAAGCCACTGGGGTTGAGACTCAGCAGTGGGCTTGCAAAACGTAAGGAAGCCCTGACCTTCATCTCCAGCATATCCAGCATCACAAGAGGCAGAGGAGGACGACAATGACGAGAAGGAGGAAGAGGAAGAGGAGGGAAGAGGCTCAGTCAAAAGCATACTTGCCTTGCAAACATCAAGCCCTGAGTTTGATCCCCAGAACTCACATTAAAAAGCTGGGCACGGTGGTACATTCTTGTCATCTCAGCCCCAGAGAAACAGAAACAGGAGGACCGCTGAAGCCCACTGGCCAGCTACCCTGATTGGTGAATTTCAGGCCAGTGAGAGATGCTTTCAAAGTGGGGAGGAGGAGAAGGCAGAAGAAGAAGAATGGAAGAGAAAGAAAAAGAAGGAAGGAGAGGCAGACAGCACCTGGGGAATGATACCATATCAGATCTTATCCACACACACGCTCACATGTACATATGTATGGATGTATATTTCACATGTATGTATGTGAAATACATACACACACAGGTACATAAGCACACACATACACACACAAAGAGTAATAAAATAAGAGCTGAGCCCTTGACTCGAGCCTGTCCCTAGTCTAGCACTGGCCTCCAAGAGAGAAGAAAATGAATACCTCCTACGCTTTCCAGCGTGCACAAACGCCATGAACCAGGGCATGTCACCTCTTTTGAGAAGGTTCTCTGCACCAGTTCATGAACCTTTAGAACCACAAAGGGACCAGCTGAACAGTATGGCATGAACAATGTCACAGGGGTCAGAGGCGACAATATCAGTTCTCTCCCTGGTGCAGGAGACTTGTCTGTATTTTGTCAATCATGTTTTAAATAAATGCTGATTGGCCAGGTAGGATGTATAGGTGGGTCAACCAGACAGGAAGTAGAGGCAGGGTGAGGAGAAAGTCTGGGAAGCAGGAAGCTTCCCTGGCATTCCTGCGCAGATCTCCAACAAGGCAACATGTAGCAGCCCAGCTGAGAGAAGGTACTGGCTATGTGGCTGACAATGGGTTAATATAACTTATGGGAGCTAGTAAGAAGCCTGAGATAATGGGCCAATCAGTTAATAACCTAAAGTAGACTCTCTGTGTGATTTTCTTTGGGGCTTGCTGGCTGTGGGGTACTGGGTAGGACAGAAACCCCAATGAGCAGGACCCTCATGTTACATCTCCCTGTGTGCTCACTTCCTCCCTCCTAGCGAGACTCCACTAGTCAACCGCCATCTACCGACATGAACCTCAAAAATAGACATGGGTCAGGCCACTCAGGGCCCCTCAAAGCCAGTATCTATATGGAATCCTGGGAATGGCACAGACTTCCTGTCCAGTAACCAACAGCAATGGCAACACCCAGATGACCCGGCTGTAGTCTCCAGTATTTGGAGCTCCAAGTCACCCTAAACCACCCCCCTAAGTTGGACATAATATTATAATTCCAAGTAACACGAGAGCAGTTCCCCCATCATTGGATACCAAGCTCAAGATGTTATGGGAAAAAGAAATAGCGTTTACTGCTGATACGAGAATTTTCAAAGAGAGACAAGTGTGAGCAAACAAAAGCTGTCACATCAAAATCCACGAAAAAAATGCCAAAAATGCTCCCATCTAAATAAAGTCGTTGCCTTGTCGTTTTAACCTCTTCCCTGCCAGAGTTACTGTGGCATAAGGCGAGCTATTCCTCCGTAGGTAGGCCGTACTGAGAATGGGGGCTTATTCCTGTGTGAGCCGCCATTGTGTGGTAGAGTTATGTGGTTCTCTGGTGTCTGCCTGGATGCTCCTACAGTCCTCACTCCACTTAAAGCAGGTATAAGGTCCACCTGTAATCTGATGCTGGGGAGGCGGAGACAGGAGGGTCCTGGAGCTCCCTGGCCAACTGATGGGTGTGACATGAGGAGTTCTGGGATCAGTGAAGGCAACTGACTTTAAAAGTTAGCTAAGGAAGACAACAGAGGCAACTGTCAATCTATTAACCGCCGTGCCAATGGTTACTAGAACCTTCCAGCTGATAGCATCTCCTGGACTATGCAGTCACCCGCTTTGCTGCCTAGTGATGTTCTGGCCTGGCCTTGTGGCAGACTTGATCACCTGTGGCTTTCCCTACACTGACAGTAGCTCTTCCAGGACCCAGCCCTAGAACATGAGTTACCATCAGGGGTCCTCTTTTACGCCTCAGATGGCCTCAGTTCCCACTTGTCCACACACAGCCTCTGTGGCAACTGTGGCTCCAAGCTAAGGAGTCCAGTGGCATCCATGCCTTCAAACCTTCCTTTTGCTTCTGCCTAGGATAATTCTTCAGTCTTCCTCTACGTGTCAGCCTCTCGCTGAACATTCTGAGCATCTCCCAGAGGGTTGAGTCCCACCAGTCCATCTCTGCCAGCTCACTTCTGACCACAGTTCCCAGTCAGAACCAACACTTCAATATGGCACTCTAAGGCACACACAATCTCAGCCTCCCCCGTACTCCACATCCATATCCTCAGATGGGTCTGAATCTTGTGCCTTCATCCCCTCTGCTCTCATGCCCACCACACTCCAGGGACCAGACCCCTCAGCCAACAGCATCTCAGACTCTTCTCTATATTTCTCCCTATGGGCACCTATGTCCCCGGGTCCTTCTCCAAGGCTGAGGCAGGCGATGGTTAATATTGACTGTCAACTAGACAAGCCCTAGAATCACCAAAGAGGCAAAACCCTGGGCAAGCCCATGAGGGAACTTCTACTCTGGGTTAATTGAAATGGGAATAGCCACCCTAAATGTGGACAGCACTCCTGCCATGGGTTAGAGATGCATGAATAAAAAGGGAGAGGTGAGCTGAGTGCCACCTCTCCGCTTCCCGACTGCACACACGATGTGACCCAGCTGTCTCGCTCTTCTGCTGCTGTGACCTCCCCTTCAGGTTGGCCTGCGCCCTGGAGACATTAGCCAAAACAAACACTTCCTTCCTTAAGTGGTTCGGGTCAGGTTTTTTTTTTTTTTTTGTCACAGCCACGAGAAATGTAACGAATACAAGCGGGGTGGGTCCTCACGCGGTGACCAAATGTTGCCTGGCATTTGGCCAGCAGCGGTGGCAGCTACAGGCTGTTCACAGGTAGCGCCCGCACTTTGTTACCCTCTTCTGTGGTGCTCAGGATGGAACTCGGGGCTCTGAGTGTGTTAAGCAGGAACTCTACCACTGGACCACATCCTCAGATCCATTAAAATCAAAATGACTGAGGTTCTAGGATCTTCAGAGCCACACCCAATCAGAGTGCCATGTAGAGAGTTCCAGAATCCTCCCCCATGCTCAGCCATATCACCTGTATCCAGCACTGCTCTGCTGTGCACTACAGGCACAGATGCTATGAGTGGGCAAGAAGAAATATCAGAGCTGGGGGATGGCTCGGTTGGTAAAATGCTCACTGTACAAGCGTGAGGACCTGAGATCAACTCCCCAGAACCTATCTAAAACAGTCAGGCGGGCACGGTAGGATGATTGTAACCCAAATGCTGGAAAGACATAAGCAGATCCCGGGGACTAGCCTAACAGGTGAGAGGCAAATCGATCATAGACCCTGTCTCAAAAACACATGGTAGACAGCACCTAATGAAGGATACTGGAGATTGATTCCTGTTCTACACACACACACACACACACACACACACACACACACACACACACACACGGCGGGGGACACCTCTTCATAGACATCACTACCTGCTTTTCCAGTGAGCTATCCCCTCAGCACCCTACCTGGCACCAAGGTTCCCTTGAGCAGGTGCCATGAAAGAGCAGCACGGATGCTAAGCACAGCAAGAGGCAGGAGACCACGTGTTCCAGACGGTGGCAACAAGATGCTACTGATTCTCTGTGTGGGGAGAAGCCAGACTGCCCTCCACGAGTCCAGAACCAGTGCTCTGTGTTATCTCACAGTTTCATATTTGGAAGAGGTACTTTTTTCTTCATTTTAAGAGTTGGGAATAATTATGTAATTCTGCCACCTTCTCAAAACTGAGATTTTTCCAAACTGACTCCTGCAGTCTGGGGCTGATATCCTTCCGGGAAATTTGGCTTTATTTATTTTTTTCTTTTGGATTTGTATCAAGTGTGTGTCAATCAAATTCTTCTATCTGGTCAAACGGCTTCATTATGAGAGGCATCGGAGAGGAGGGGGAGGAAAGGAAAAATCCTTCTGAAAGACTAACCCTTCATTTGCTTTTTGTGCGCATATGCATATTGGTGATGTGTGAGGGGATGCATACCTGTGTATATGGGGTCACTGAGGCTAGAGGAGCGTACCCAGGGTCATGCTCTATCACTCTCCGTTTCATTCCTTTGAGACAGGGCTTCTCACAGAACCTGGAAGGAAGCTGGCAGCCAGCAAACCCCAGGAATCCTCTAGTCTCCACCTCCTCCCGCAGCACTGGGGTTACAGATGCAGCCACACTGAGCTCTCTACATGGGTGCTAGAGAGTTGAACTCTGACCCTCCTGCTTGAGCAGCAAGAGCTCTTAGCCACTGAACCACCTCTCCAGGCCCTTAGTCTACTGACTCTTGGGCTTCTAAAGTGTCCGCACAGGTAATCAAGCTCCTACCTGTGAATTAGTCAAGTACCTTGAAGTTCCTCCAGGGGATCTTCCCTCTTCCTCTTCAGTGTTTAAGAACCTAGAGAGAGGATCAAGACAACTGTATACTCTAAAACTGCTCTGAACTCTTTGCCATCCCTCCTCCCCGACACATTCAAAATGGTTGCCAAGGCACTTCTCTGTCAATCGCTTTCCATCCTAGATTTATCTGTGATCCATGTCAGCCATGGGACTCTTTAATCTCCACAAGTTTCTGAGCACCCCCAAATCTTTATATCACAGGGAATTCCAAGCACAAGGGATGAATGACAGCAGGGATCCAAGACTGAGGATGAAGCTCGGCCAACAAGAGTGTTTGCCTAACAAGCACAAAACCCTGGGTTCGAGCCCCGGCACTGCACAAACCAGGAGTGGTGGTGTGTACCTGTAATTCCAGCAGTCAGATCCAGATCCAGGGGCAGCATGTGATGTTTATATTCTAATGTTACCCACAGGTGACTTCACGCTGTGTGTGAGGGGAGCCGAGAGGAGGGTGATCCTGTCTTTGTGTTCAAGGGAGAGACTGTCAGTGTTCAGATGTGCGGATCCCCGCCCACCCCCAGGGCATAAGCTTTTTTTTTTTTTTCTTTTTCTCTCAGATGCATTTCCTATCCCTAGCTGGAGAAATCCCAAGAGAATCTGAATACCACCATCTGTAAGTTGTGCCATGGACTCCAGTGGGCAGGCTTGAAGCTGGGTTTCTCTTTCTCTCTCTCTCTCTCTCTCTCTCTCTCTCTTTTTTTTCCTCTAGAAATGTTTCTTCTGCTTCAAAATGAGCACAGATTCGTCTGGCTCCCCGTGAGACTGACTCAGAGTCTGAAAGTCGATCATTCTTCTCTCTGCCTCTCCACCCTGAGGCCTCTTGGGATTCTCTATATGCAGATGAATGGGAGAATCTACCAATGAGTCACGTGCCTGTGGCTTCACTGAACCCTCAAACCACACATGTTGAACTACACGTGTCAGCAACAGAACACACTGTTGCATATGGTTGGTTGGTCTGTCTTCATCACAGTCAGGTGAGGAAGCCTTGGAGATGGGGTCCACTTTCAGTAGCTTGACCTTCACAATCAATACTTCATTAAGGGGTATCACCCTTTGCTGCCATTGCTGAGTGAGTTTAACTCACTCCTTTAGAAAGTGCTGGGGTATTTACAAAGCCAATGGACATACTTTGACATGTTAGAATCCCTTTCACATACACAAGACTCTTCATGTCACCTCAAAGTGGTTGACCGTCTCAGGGTGTGACTCTCACCCCAAACCTAGAGCCTGCGGAACCAGATAGCCCCTTTGGCTTGGTACCTGAGATGCCCAGCAGACCCCAAATTCTACTGAAAACTAAAATAAAAACTACTTTGCAATTCTCCCATTAGCTGGCACCCAAATTAAATAGCTAAAGAAGAACAATGTACAAATTAGTTTAAATGTGTGGGCCCAATCTCAAACATTTTTGCCAAGTTAGCTCAAAGATATTTGGAGACAGAATTGAACCAACTTTATAGGATTTAAAAAGTTAATAGCATGTTTATTCGCTTCCTAAAATGTTAGCTAAGGGTGTGTGTGTGTGTGTATGTGTATGGTAAGTATGTGTGCATATATCTATACATATACACATATACTAATTTGACCCATTCAGGTAATAAAAACCAATATTTACAGTGTGGTCTAACTCAATCGCAACTGGGAGAGAATATTCCTAATTCTTGCATGTGTGCCCATATGTGTGCATGCATTTCTATGTATTGATGTGCTCATGCATGTGTGTATGCAGGAACAGATACATAGGTCTATGCATGTACATGGAGACCTGAGGCAAACACTGCTCTTCCTTGGTTGCTACCACCTTGTGTTTTGAGACTAGGTCTCTCACTGAAGAGACTATCTAGACTAGCTGACCAGGGAGTCCCAGGGATACCTCTGACTCTAAGTCTCCAGTATTTCATATCAGCAGGCAAGGCCATGCCTGGCTTTTTTCACATGGGTTCTGAGGATAAAATTCGGGTTCTCATGCTTGCATGGTGGGCACTTCATTGACCTCACCATCTTTGCAACCCAAGTCTCTGGATTCTTAGGAACGCTCCCAAGTGTTGAGGAATGCTCTCAAGCTTGAGCATGAGTGGCTGAAGGTCACCCTTTGCTGCCATTGCCGAGTGAGTTTAACTCACTCATATATGCAACAGTGGTGGGGAGAGCTCACGGCATCATTTGCTTCTTTAGTTCGTGACTACAAAGTATAAGGTTGCTCATGAAAAATGGCTCACTCAGCCTCACAGACCCACACGGCTGTTCCAGACAAAATAGGTCAGTTCACAAACCACTAGCTTCCATCAGACATTCTGTCAGTTTCTCTGCCTCAGTTGCATAGAAAAGTAACCACTTCATAAAGCAGCTGCTTCCTGTTCCTCGGGACACTGTGTTATTAAGTCAACAGGCATATAAGCCTTTCAGGCTCGTAAATGGGAGGAAGACAACCTTCCCATAACAGAGGAGATGAGGTTCTAGAAGGTTCTCAGGCTTGCCCACAACCACAGTTCTTCCTTAGACTCTTGATGATCCATGTCCTTTCCCTTCCATCTTGCTTATGTCTCCTTCCACAGTTCTGCCTTCTGCCAAGATTGCCTGGGGCTATGGTGGTCTGTGCCTTCCAGAGGAAGAGGAGGAAAGCTTCTCTCCCACATTCCCGGTGGTCTTCAGGCCAGGACACCCTACAGTAGCAGAGAGGAGCCATGCCCCTGAGGCCACTATGTCAAGAGACCATAGTTCACAGCTCCAATATTGGGACACAGACTGGCCCACAGGGGCTTTTTATGTCAGCAATGGTGTTTGTGCCCACTCATTACTTACAACAAGGAACTCAAGGAGGGTGTGAGATCCTCCTCAACCCGAGGTAGGCACGGGGCTGGACCAAGCCTACTGCTGCTCCCAGTCAGCTTACAAATATATCAATGACCAGACACAGATGTGAATGTACACACACACACACACACACACACACACATATACACATATGTGTGTATGTATGCATATGTATATATGTGTGTACAAACACTTCACACTAATTCATGATTTCCACACAGAACAAACATTTATATAGGATCAGATATTATAAGTGGACACAAGGGCTAGAGAGATGGCTTAGCAGTTAAGAGCACATACTGTTCTTTTAGAGGATCTACACTGGGTTCCCAGCGCCCACATCAGGCAGGTCATACCCACCTTACCTCCAGCTCTAGGAGTTACAGTTCTGATGCACTGTTCTGGCCTCTGTGTTCACAAACACACACACACACACACACAGAGTATCCTCGTTTGATTCCTGTTGTGGGGATAACACACTAATGAAAAGCAAGTTGGGGGAAGAAAGGATTTATCTGACTTACAGGCCACAGTCCATCATCCAGGGAAGCCACCGAAGAAACTCAGAAAGGAACCTCAAGATGGCAACTGAAGCAGAGCAACAGAACAAAGCTCTCCGAGAACAAACAGCACTCCTCCATGGCCCAGTCAGCCTGCTTTCCTCTACGAAACCCAGGACCACCTGCCTAGGGGTGGCATGGCCCACAGTGGGCTGGATCCTTCCACATCAACTAGTCGAAGGAAATTCCCCACAAACTTGCCCACTGGCCAATCTGATGGAGGCAGCTTCTCAGTTGAGGGGCCCCTTTCTCAGGTGAATCTAGTTTATGTCAAGCTGACAATGACTAACCAGCATCTGCGTAATTAAAAATAAATCTTGAAAATTAGCTAAATCAAATTACTTGATAATAGGCTTAAATGGTTTTTAAAAACATGCCTCGCTGATAAGACAAACACTCAGCCACCTTATTTCTTCTTAATTTGTTTTTGTAAATGTGGTCTTGCCCTTAATGACTGATTTCATTACCAAAGACCTAACCAAGTGCTAGGCAGTGCACTGTGCTCTCTCTGGGTTTCTGCTTCCCCTGTGGGGTACTAACGAAGATATGGACACCCACCCACCACTGCACATGAGACAACCAAACCAAGATGCAGAGAGACAAAAGAACTTTCACAACAGGGCACAAAACTAAGACCTAAGGCCATGTCATTCCTGAAGCCACCCTCGAAATACAAAACTGGACTCAGATCTTCACCAAGTGCCCAACTGATTACCAGGCTATTTGGGATGCAACTTACCTGCTCTATAGCGGTGCAAATGAGAAACAGGTTTATGTCTTCCTATAAGGATGATGTGTTCCCTATCCATTCCAACCCAAAAGGGTGTGTGTGTGTGTGTGTGTGTGTGTGTACGCACACACACATGTGTGGAAACAGGTATGCCTCTATGTAGAGAAGTATGTGTGCAAATGGGTGTGTATGTATGTACATATAGAAATAGGTAGGCATACTATATATAAGTAGACTTCAAACATAGAATTGCTGCTTTCCTTTCTTCATAGACTCTCCCATTCCTTAGATGAGGTTTATCTTGCACCAGGCACCCATCTCCTTCCCCGGAGACACATTTGGTTCAGCGGATAAGACACCAATGCTGCAACACTCAGCTCACTGCGAAGATAATCAATTCATGCAAGCTCCTTATCAAAAATGGATGAACAAAGGGTGAAAGCATTCCCGCGGGGGAATAAATAAAAGATCTTACTTTCATAGCCCGGAGGCAAGCCCTTTCTCTCTCTGGTGGCAAAAGAAAAAGTGAGAGCCTTGTGTGGCATGTAATGGTCCGCACTGACGCCCAGATGAACCAGGTCTGTCTGAGATGACTGGCAGACGCATTTGCTGAATTTCGCCAGCACTATCGCTGTGCCTTACTTTTTAAAACATGTTACAATTATTCGGAGTTTTCTTCACAATTTATTTGTATGGATTTAATACACATTGCTTTAAATTAAAAATAAAAACAAAAGCCAAAACAGAAAACAACTGTGCAGGCATGTCTCCTCTGCTTCTGGGGTTAAATTCTAGAATCTTTTATAAATCAAAGTCGAACTCCTCCAGCATCCTGCCTGCTAGCTTGGCTATTTGTCTCTCTGTGCCAAGCTTCATGCTGAATACTGATGTAAGTGTGGCTCACCGTGCAGACTTAAATTGTCCTTCCCACAACTCTATCTCAGAAGCCTGACAATGGTGGCAATCACAGGACTAGTTTTCCTGGGTGAGACTGTTCTATCTGCAATTTCCTCTGACAGGCTCCACGATTTTTAAGTGCAATTAAATGCTAAGAATTTGCCCAGGAAAAGAAAATCTACCACATTAAAAAAAAATTGAAGAGGCAAAAAGAAATGCAGTTGAACTGAACAACTAATTATTAAACGGTTGTTCTTTTTTTCTTCTTCTTCATGTGAGGTTGAAAATCAGTTTCTTTGTATGGCAGGCAACTTCCTGGGTCAGAGAAAGAGCCTGGTGGGAAATCACAGTCACTGCTGGTCTCTACATAGTTAAAGTTAAGGCTTAACTACTGTTGGAGACACAGAGAACCTTGAGAAAACATGCTTCAGAAATCGCTGGACCTGATTCCCATCACCAGGGCCAATCAGGGGACCACAACTCAGAACAGCTTGTTCCCACCAAGCAGCTACGCACACACCTCCTTCCCTACCCAAGAAATGGAAAACAGAGTTCTTGCTAGGCCACTCACACAGGACCACCTGGAGGACTAACCACACCTGACGCCAGTGAGAGGCCAAGTCCTCCTCAGGAATGGTCCTGGCGACATTCATAATAACCATGAATGTAGCTGTCGGGAGTGGCTGCTTCTCCCACCTGTCCATCAGCCTCTTCAGAGATGTCATTCAGCAGAAAGCTAGCCTGACATCGACATAACTATCCAGCTTATGTTTGGGAAATCAGACATTTGTAAGAGATGCCTGCTCCGCTCGTGTGCCAATGCGGCTGCTAGAAACCATGGTCGCAGATGGGTGAGATCTCCGGGTCGCATACCTACCGGTCATCCAGCTTTAACAAACACTAAGCAGAGAGGCTCTCTGAAGGTGAAGGAAAGATAAGAAACAAGAGACAGGGGACAAAGAAGTGCCCTGTTGGGATGTAACCCTCACCCCAAGAAGTGCTTCCTGGGTTTCAGCACTATGTAAGGATGTGAGAATTAAGTTTGAGGAAGAACTAAAAGATAAGAATTTAGATGACCTCAAAGAGCTAGAATAGACTTTGCTTAAAGCCAGGGATGGGAGGGTGGCTCCATTTCTGGCCCTGCTCTGATCAGGGCACAGGATCCAGTCACTCAACAACCAGAGTTTAAGAAAATAGAGATTACATTCTTCAGGCTGAGGTATTTGTAACTAAGAATACAGAGGGAAAAGAAGGGCTTGTTGGGGGCAGAATGCGAAGTTAGCTTCTTTCCTTAAACAAGCTGGTTTTTAAACTGCAGGGTCTTCTGTCTCTTTTGCCACCACCAGGTGTCCAGAATCAGGGTCAGCAGCTTTTCTTCTACAGTCCCCAAAATAGCTGGTTTCTTGGAGTTTTTAACTAAGTTTTAGAGTCTTAGTTTGTTTGGGGGTTGGGAAGGCTCCTTTAATACTAAATTACAGAGGATGTCACGGCGCATCCTACTTAAGCTGTGAGTGTGACAAGGCAACATCTTTGATGGTCAGCCAGAATCAGCTCTGTAACCTAGGATGCAGTGGCCACAGGCAAGGCTGGGAGAGCAGGGACCCTGGTGGTGTTTGCCATTCCTGAGACTTCCACCTCCTTCCTTCCCTGCACCAAGAACTTCCTGAGCCCCAGCCTCTCTGCTGCTCCGTGGTTCTCCCTGCCACAGATGTGTCACGCTGTTGTGTGGCAATTTTCCCTGAATTGAAACAGTTCTTCCTACAGGAAGACAGCGAGGGCTTAAGGCTCAGAATAAACAAAACCTGCAGGCTCAGAATCTTAGAAAATCCACAAGCCCCCAAGGTTATAGAAGCACCGAAAGATCTTCTGGGAGAAGATTCCTCCTCTAGCCTCGCTCTACCTGGAGGAGACCCTTCGACTTGTCCTGTTTGTCCAGCTCAGCATGCAGGGTGCTGTTGGGGATGCAGGTTTGGTGAGTCTTCACTTACACTATGGTGGACTTCTGTGATTAACTGTCTTTGAGCCATCCATGCTCCTGTAAATAACCCTTCACCCATGCTCCTGTAACTCCAATAAACTCATGAATGTTGTGGAATATTACTTTAACTATGCAAAGGTGTGTTACATTTGTTTATGTTGCAGAATATTACTTTAACTGTGTAAAGGCATGTTGCATTTGTTTAATTATGTAAAGGTGTGTTGCTGTTTCACCTTGCCTGCTGAAGGTACCTGATTGGTCTAATAAAAAGCTGAATGACCAATAGTTACGCAGTAGAGGAATAGGCAGGGCTGGCGGGTAGAGAGAATAAGTAGGAGGGGAAATCTGGGCTTGAGAAAGAAGAGGAGAGAACAAGGGAGAAGAGAGGGAGATGCCTGGTGCCAGACAGACAGACAGACATGGAGTGGGACATACAGAACAAAAGAAAGGTTAAAAAGCCCCAACACAAAACACCGATGAAGAAAAACAGGTTAATTTAAGCTATAAGAGCTAGTGGAACAAGCACAAGACAAGGCCGAGCATTCATAACTAATAATAAGTCTCAGTGTCATGATGTGGGGGCTGGTGGTCCAAAAAAGCCTGCTACACATAAGCTTGCCAAATTGAACTTTGGTGGTTCCCTATCTGGAGTGAGTAGACACTTGTCTGTCTCCCCAAGAGAAGTCACACAACACACATACATTGAACACTGATACCCTCTCTTCCCATGTGTCCAAGATGTCTGTCATCACTCAGTGACCTGAGACAACCTCAGTCTCCTGCTCAGTTAGCTTCCCAACTGGTTGAAAGCACAGCCTTAGTTTCCTACTTTGCATCACCTTCCAGACCTGGTGGCTGGTACATGACAGTACTCAAGAGATGCTTGCCAGAGGTTTCTTTCCTTTTGAGCTGCTAAAGTAATGGTCATTAAAACGTCACCTGGGTCATACTGTCACTGTGTATGTCTGTTTCCAAGTTTCTTCCTCTACAGACATATGGTAGAAACCATAGATCTCTCGTTGTCCTCCCAGAAATGCTAGGGTGTGTGTGTGTGTGTGTGTGTGTGTGTGTGTGTGTGTGTGTGTGTGTGTGTGAAATATGTGGATTAAAGCTGATGATGAAGAGAGACCTGAGCAGAAGCCACTAAGTGCACATCCAATCCAAGGCTTCAACTTGTGCATGCAGGATGTTAACAAATCTGTCCATCAACACTTTCTTTCCTGGAGGCCTTGAAGTCACCTACTGCATACAAAACAGTATAAAGCATGAACCAAGAGCCAGTGTTACCAACTGTCGTGGTCGGAGGAAAGAGGAATCCCTGTTGCATGGCGGTTCCTTTTGAAGAGGAATTAATCAAGACTTAAGAAGCCCCAAATAGAGACTTTTAAAGTCTCAGGAAGTCAAGTGAGAAGTCTCAGGAAATCCCTGAAACTGACTCAGATATGCAAGGTCCCTCCCTCCCCCAGGTCATATAAGCAGTAAGGATCTCTGAGAGGATTCAAAGAAGCCAGGCTGTGTGGAAGAGAGTCTCCAACTTGCCTGCTGATCATGCAGGGAGTTGAGGGTTTTCATGTTTGTGAGTCATCACCCATGCTGGGACGAGCTTTCCACGGTACCAGCTGACTCTGAGTCATGCTCCAGTAAGTAACCCCTCACCTGTATTTCTGTAACCCAAAGAAACCCATTAGTCCACCAAGTTCAATCTTGGTCACTTCATTACTCTGGTCTACCATTGGTTCTCTACCTAAGGTGGGCAGACATTTTTTTAGATATCCCCCAGGAAGTGTCGCACGACAAGCCCACAGCCTCCTCTTCTCAGGCTGTCCCTTTTCCTGGATGGCCATCTCCTATGCGCTTCCCTCCTGATGGCTGATGTGTGAAGCTCACCTAAGGGCCATCTCTCAACGTATGTTTCTGAGATTTCCCTGCCTAGCCTAGCATGGAAGCCTCTGGTAGTTTGTCACAGCTTCACAGATAGCTTTTGCCTTGTCCTTTGACCACTACTGCTAATTGAGGGGCATACCCCCATCTTGTAAATCTCACTCGCTCTTGTGTACTAGTTCTTCCACCCAGCTCCTCTGATTTCAATGAGGCACCATGAGATCACCGCCTCACGTATGAAAGACTCCACACAATACCATGAGCTATTCAGGAGGGAAGATGCAAGCCTGGAAAACATTAAGAGGAGCTGTGGGTGGAAATCTTTCCTGCCTTAAATCAGGCTCATCTCTGTCTCCCACAGAGTCTGAGTTCCCCTGCCAGGGTATTCAGTATTCTCATGAGTACACATGTCAGAAACAGGACCCCTGCAGAAGACAAAGTGGAATACCATGGCTTCTCACCCTCAACAAGGCCATTCCACTGATTTGGGGAGTTCTCCAACAGCCCCCAACGGAACTTTGAAAGAGTGTTCTATCAGGGCTTGAGAGATGATTCAGAGGTGAAGAGCACTGGCTGCTCTTCCAGAGGTCATGAGTTCAATTCCCAGCAACCACATGTTGGCTCACAACCATCTGTAATGAGATCTAGTGCCCTCTTCTAGCATGGAGATGTATATGCAGGAGGAACATTGTATGTATAATAAATAAATAAATAAATAAATAAATCTTTTTTTAAAAAAAAAAAGTTTTCTACCAGGGTTTGCCTGAGAGCTTCCAGCTTTTTCGTCTTGAACAAGAGATGCTGCCCTGAGCCTTCTGGTCTTTAGTGATGAGAAGTAACAACAGAGCCCAGAAATGCTCATAACGCCCTCTAGTCCCTTCAGGACTGTTTTACTGCATGGTCTAGATGGACCCCTGAACAACAAAGTATGCATACATACTGAGCCATCTTTCCGGACAAGTTGTCTTTTATTCATTATCTATTGGTAGGTTGTGATATGATGTCACAATGCTTTTTGTAATGTGTTAGATCAAGTACAGGCAGTTAAGGTTCCATCTCCCTAAATATGTACCATTTTTTTTTTATTACAGAACTGAACTCTTCTGGGGTTTTTTTTGGGGGGGGGAGGAGTGGAGGGTGGATGTGTGTTTGTTGCATGTGTGTGTATATATGTTTGCATGTTTGCAGATGCATATGTAAAGATAATGTGTGTGTGTGTGTGTGTGCGCGCACGCGCGCGCATATTTAGGCCTGAAATTGAAGTCACTTTGCTCTTTTATTTAACAGGACAAAGACTCTCAATTGAACCCAGACTTCACAGATCAGCCAGCCTAGCTAGCTAGCTTGCTCCAGGGAGCTCACCTCCACCCCTCAAAGACTGGGATTACAAGTCACTGCCACATTCACCTGCTCTGCCAGGCTTTTTTATGTGGGTTCTTCTTGTTGTTTTTGTTTGGTTTTGGGTTTTGAGATAGTCTCTCTATTATGTGGCCCTGGTTATCCTGGAACTTGCTATGTAGTCCATGCTAGCCTTGAACTCACAGAGATCCTGTTCCTGCCTCCCCAGTGCTGGGATTAAAGGCGTGCACCACCACACCCAGCCTTATGTGTTCCAGGCATCTGAACTCAGGTACTCAGGCATGCACAAACACGCTTGGATCGTGAACCTGTCTCCCCAACCTCATCTTCCAGATCTTCACAAAATATGTAACAAACCATTATAAACTGTAGTCACTCCATGGTGCTGTAGAACCTAGGACATATTTCTCCTATTTCCCTGGACTTTGTTAACCCTCACCCAAGACCTCTCTGCAGGCCTCTCCCCCCTTCTTATGATCTTGTGACCACTTTCTACTCTCTACTTCTATGGGACCATTTCTTCTTCGGCTTCTACATGTACATAAGATCATGGAGTATATGACATCCTGTGACCAGTTTATTTCATTTAGTAAAAGCTCCCCCATGCTCCATCCATGCTGCAGATGACAATGCTCTATCCCCCTTTGTGATGGAATAATATTCTATTGTATAAATATGTACTCATGATTCCCATTTTAATTTTAGGAATGCAACTCCAGAGGTCAAGTACTAGCATACAACACAATATAGGCTCTAATAAAGAACCCTGACATCTACAGAGAGCACGAAGTCCACTTCATCTGCTCCTCCGGGCCCTGAAAATAACTCAATCAAAATTGAACAATGCATGATCCTGCATGAGAAAATTAAAAAGCCCTGTAATAATTAAAATGTATATCATAGCCCCACTTCAGCCAGAATTCAACCAGATTGCTCACTATTTCTACCCAAAATAGCCTGATCTCTTGAAAGCCCTAACAGTTATTAGAACTTAATATAGGTCAGGCAAACTCACTGAGTCAAAACTGGATGGGGTCTTATGAGTTACATAAGCTAGTTTCTGTTTGCATGCTGCTGGTCAGCCATCCCAGGGATACTCTTGGCAGGAGGAAGATCAGGTACCACTATCAAGGTCATCCACGGTCCTTGGTGCCACGTCCTTTTGATTGCTTGTGTTCTGCAGTTTCATACTCTCCTGAAATACGGCATGTGTTAATACACCAAAGGGTAGGGATTGTGGCTGGAGAAATAGGCAAGTCTGTGTAGTGTTTACCTTTCTAGTCTGAGGGTCTGAACTTGATGTCTAGCACCTCCATAAAAAAAGGGTGCTGTTAATCACTTATAATCCCAGCATTGGAGGAGGGGGCTGCCAAGACAGGTATCCTAGGGCTCCTTAGCCAGCCAGCATAGTCTAATTGACAAACCAACAACAACAGATCAATGTCTCCAAAACTAAGGTGGACAGAACAGCTCTTGAGGAGAATCATAAGTTGTCCTCTGGCCTTACATGGATGGACACACACACACACACACACACACACACACACGCACATACGCACACACATACGCAAATTACACACACATGAAAAAATGCAGCCAAGTGTAGCACTCAGTCCACAGTTCATATAAACCATCTCTAAACAGGCAGGCTTTCTTTAACGGAGAACACTTCAGCACCAGAGCTGCAACTCAAACTGAGCCATCCAAGGATTCAGAAACATCCTGGAATGAATGCTTTAAAAAAAATTTTAAAAAGTTTTTGAAAGCAAGAGAAAAGACCCTGGTATCCAGACTCACCCCCTTTTCCACTCACAGTCAAGGCTCCCTGAAGTCCTGGCCATGCATTTGCCACACTCGTTGCAAGAGAGTATTTACAACTGTATGGAACGGTACTGGGAGGGTCCAGTCCTGTCACCATCCAAATATCTGTGCTCCTGAGATGCAGTGACCCTGATACAGAAGCATCTGCCTGTGTTCCCTTCCTACACTCGGGAATCAAAAGAGATTTCAAGTCTGACATTCATCCTGCCCCACGGGCTTGTGGACAGGTATTGTTAAAGTCAGATCTAAGCAGGGGCCTGGCATCTAATTAAGATAAAGAAGCCCAGAATAAAAGAGAGGATGCTTCGATTAAAACTGAAAGCCTGGCCTGGATCCAGAGCCGCCTTTAACACACAGTGAAGCAACGCACCAGTTCCTTGACGGTTGGCACAGACCCCAATATCAGTTCTGCTTCCAACCATAAATCAAAAGTGGGCATTTCTGTCTTGTTTTCTTCTCTCTTCCCATCCCCCTAGGAGAACACCCAGGGAGCCAATTTAAAAGGAACCTGGCCCTACATATTTTCTTTAGCTATTGAGTTGGAATAAAATCAGCACATCCAAAAAAAAAAAAAAAACAAAAACAAAAACACACACACAAAAAAAAACCGGTCTCCAAAACCATAGCGTGAACGGAATGAGTCTTTAGTTCAGTCTAAGTCCCTGGCTGAAAAGACACAATAAGGTCAAAGGATTTCATGGCTTAAATCACCCATCCATTTAAAAAATAAAATAATAAAGTACTTTGGGGGGGCAACAGTGCAAGCCCGTAAGACAGCTTGAAAACCACACTTCCCCACCCTGTGCCTTTCCTCCAATCCAGCTCTCTGTTTTCGGCGTTTTGTGTTTGATTATCTTGCTGTCACTGATGATTATGAAATGAGAATTCCAAACTGAGAAAGAGGGTTCAGTTTCCCAGCGAACGATGAGACCTCTCTGAGATGGTCCCCTTTGGAGAGCGTAAAGTTCATGGCAAAGCCACAATCCATTTTTATATGCTAATACTTCTAATTTAGTTCATCTGAATAAGTGGTCTGAAATGGTACCTGGCTCATATATGAATTGTTAACACATTTTCCGGAGAACCTAAATGCCAAATTTTCCTCCTTCAGACTCCAGAGAGAGTTGTTCTCCCCACTTTCCTTTCTTCCTGAACCACAGCAATTGCTGCTTCTTTGTTCCCCGAAGAGTTTTGAAAGAAGCTGTATTCGAGCCATTTTTACCTCATCACTCTAATCAGGCACTTATTGACGGCAATGGGGTTTATCAAGCTCTTCAGAGCAAGCCCCCATCACCAGGGGTCCAGCGTGATTCAGTGTCAGCCATGCTTCCCGGGGAAGGTGCCTGAACTCAACTCACCCTGGTACACAGTCACTGTGGTAGAACAGTTTCAAAAACACCCCTGCCTTCACATAGGTCAACTTCCCAGGTCCTGGGGGAGGCAGTGAGCAGACACCTGTCAAATACACTGCCTGGAGCCTTAGCCAGAACATTCCTGCATCATGGGGCCTCTCCTGACTCTCAGGAGTCAGCTCCTCTTAGGCAAATACAGGCTATCCAAAACAGACATGCTGTTTAGATGTCTCTGCTTTTGTTTGTTTTCCCCTCCATTTTCTAGGGCAGTCCAATTGAGTCACATTCATTTTTTAAATAGTTTAAGATCCTACCTAATTTAAATCATTCACCTAATTTAAAACTCAAGCAACAATGACTGTGAGCGTATGAAGAAGCGTGTCCTCTTCTCTCACTGGTGCCATGCTGGGGGTGAGTAGGTGCCACTGCAACATGTCCCCACTTTCCCTCTTGCTGAGACATGATCTATAGGCCAACATCCTGTTCACTGACAAACGGTCTGTGCTATCCTGGGCCCTGTCAGAGAACATGAATGACTCCCTGTCAGTCAAAGTATGTCAATGCTTTTCCGACCCTGGAAACACAGCCAGTCCCTTACAGAAACTGCAAAGCAGGAAGCTAAACATTGAGGACAACTCCACTAGGTTTCTGTGACCACTCAATGGTAGAGACAATTCCACAAGGGTCAGTGAGTCTAAGAGGGCCAACCCGGCCACGTGGAGAGGAGGTAGAAGGGAGAGAGATGTGCAGGACACCCAGAGACAGCAGAACAGGGGTTTCTTAGATAGTGTGGCTGAATCTGGGCATCTGGTGGTAGGGTACTTGCCTTGGGATATGGGATGGAAGGTTGATGTTTCTATCACTCAGGTTCCTTGCAGAGGACTTGTTGTATCCCAGCAAATGTAGAATGACAATGGCCGCAGACTCAGCAGAGACAGTATAGACTCAGAACAGGAGAGCAGAGGCCCAAGAGTTGCCCCTGGAGGCAGCAGGGCCTGAGGAGATGATGAGACAAAGGAGTCAGATATGAGAACTTTTCAGAATTGTGTCTAACCAAATACTGTAACACAAATATTTTGCTTTAGAATACTGTCCATAATCCCCCAACCCAAGGTTTAGAACACAATCCACCTCCCCTACAACCAATGCAAGCGGTCAGTATCTAAATTATACATTCCTTAACCATGAACCTCTCTCCTTTCCTCTCCTCTCCTCCCCTCCTCTTCCCTCCCCTCCCCTCCCCTCCTCTCCTCTCCTCTCTCTTCCCCTCCCCTCCCCTCTCTTCTCCTCTCCCCTCCCCTCCCCTCCTCTCCTCTCCCCTCCTCTCCTTTCCTCTTCTCTCCTCTCTTCCCTTCCCCTCCTCCCCTCTCCTCTCCTCTCCCCTCCTCTCCTCTCCCC
>JAQHUG010000470.1:86059-155851 GCA_028555095.1 Dicrostonyx torquatus | reverse complement strand
TTGAATCCAGAAACTGTCAAACACAAACTTCTATTTAACAAAATGAACATCTGCGCTCACCCACCAAGAACAAAACTCCTAACTGCGCTAAGCCTGGCACTTTGCTTTGACAACCGAGTTCCAACTTTTTTTCCCTATTACTTTATTTCCTTAACACACCTGCTTTCTTTACATCCTGCCTTCTTAAGGAAGGGATTAATTTTTTATTGCAAAAAACAGTTCTTTTCCAGAACGGGAGTAAAAGCTGTGCTGTGTAGAACCTGTCTGTGTGTCTGTCATTAAATAATCCCAGGGATTGTGGACCCAAACCTGCACATCCAGCTTCTCACAAGGAATTAAGACTGGCAGAGATAGCCCCTGCTGGGCAGAGCGGCCTACACCACCCCAACACAGCAGGTCTGCATTAGCATTAGAACTCTCCTTCTTCCTCCTCAGCCCTGCTTCCATCCTGTTATTCAGTGGGCTATAATCTGGCACTAAAATTTAGTTAAACTAAAACTTTGGTCATAAATAGTCTCCCCACCCCACCCCAACAAAGCACAATTTCTCTGAGCCATTTTCCAAACATTAGCTGATCTCTTTTTTAAGCTGAGAAAGGTAAAAGTTTATTTTTAAAGATCAGGCTCACATTTCTAAAAACCTAGCTGGATTTTTTTTTTTAATTCAAATAAACAGTCAGGGTGCCGGTAGCTGTGTTAAAGGACTTGAAGTTTTCATAAGCCCTTGTCAGAGATCTCAGGACGGCTCTGCAGACATTAATTAAAGTTCAGTCCAATGGAGATTCCGAAGAGAAAAGAAGGAATGAGAGGTTCAAGGCCACGCTGTTGTGAGTCGGCTACGGAATTGGAGATTGAAACCCCTCTTTCCCAATGAGCCAGTGAGAGTCTGCTGAAGTATTGAGGAGCCCTATTGAAGGCTGTGGGAGTTTTGGCGACTTAATGGGATTGTGTTCAGTCCTCAAGCTCCCCTTTAAAAGCCTCCAATAAAAGGGCCTCTCTAATTGCTTTCTGACTTTCTATGAAACTTTCTAAGCTACACTGACATCCTCGAAGACAACTACGGAATTAAATAGTAGAGAAAGGCAAGACAAAGTGGGTGCGGAGAGAAAAAGAGGTTCTCAGCCTAGTGTGTGTGAGGTGGGGGGTAATTCGGCGGGGGGAGATGGGGTGGGTGTGAAGTCTGTGCTTCGAAAAGAAAAATATGAGTGTTCTCTTTTGTGTGCGGACAAACAGCCTAGCACAGGGAGGTCGCGGCTGAGGTCACGCGGCTCTGGGCTGCAGCTGCCGCGGTGGGGCGGGGGTCCTGGGCGGTCACCGAGAGTCCCCAGCCGCCAGCAGCATCAGCATTCCGGCGGCGCGGGAGGCCGCTGTCCTTGCCCGACCCCGGCCCGGTCCAGTCCAGAGCGCGCCCAGCACCAACTCTGGCCAAGCAAGGTAAGCCTTACGCGGCAGCTCCGAGGGCCTAAGTCTTTGCGCAAGGAGACCCCTCGACAGGGCGCACGGCCTGCTCGGCATCCTGGTCTCTGAGTCACCACTGTGCTCAGGAGGATCCGGGAACCTGAAGCAGGGGCAGCCGGCCATTATGGCACAGGGCCTGGACCTGATCATGACTTGAACATGGACTGGGCTTCACTGTCTACCCAAGGGTGTGTCGCCTCCTCTCTCACTAGGAAGTTCAGGAGGTCACAGGTAATTCTGCACGGGACGTCCGTGGCGGTGGGTCACCCTTCATTGGAACCTCCTTAAGCAGACCCTGGCCAGCCTGGGCCTCAGAAGGGCAGGTGCAGTGCCCGCTGCTCTGTAAGCTTGCCTGCCCTCTGGAGCACCTGCCTGTGCTCTGCCAGGCATCCCTCCGACCTGAGTGCAAGGCTGCGGGAAGGCCTGGCGCACTCACTCCGGACCCGGATAGCGATGGCACACTGTGGGGCGCAGAGGGCAAAGAAGGCGGCGGCGGCCAGGCGCCGGCCATCAAAGGCCTGGGGTGGTGGCCCGCCGCATTGCCCGAGGCCAGGCCAAGGACATGAAAGGATCTTTATCCTCGGGTGACACGGCCAGCAGTTTCCTCCTGCCTCCCCCTCCCTTGTCCCTAATTGGGGCCGCCTGCTAATGTGATTAAAGGCCAGTTAAACGTTTCTCGGAGCAGAGGATGGGAAGAGGCCGAGACCCCTGCCCCCTCCCTGGGTCACTCCAGGCCCTTGGTCAGGGGGTCGGTGGCAGTGCCAACCCCAGGACAGCCTGCCCAGGCGCTCCATGATTGTTCCCCTCAGGCCTGGAGGCCGCGGGCGAGCGGGTTCCTGGGGCTTTATGTAAGCCGGTGGGCTTGCGGCCCGGCCGGATTTGGGGATTCTTTTCTCAGTTTCCATTTTCTGGCCTTTGGAACAGCGCCCTGGGCCCTCAGAGCCCAACACCCCTCTGATGCCTGGCGCCGCGGGGTCCATCCACGAGGGCAGGCTTGGGGGTGCGGGCGTTGGGGATCTCTCCACCCAGGACAGTGACTCCGGCGGTAGTGTCCTGGCAATGTGCTATGGACAATCAAAGCCCGCGACCCGGCGGAGGCCTGTGTGACTGCGGAGTTCCCACATTGGCTGCGGCGTGGGTGGTCCCGCGCACCCCGGGAGGGCTCATCAGTGTGGCCGCTGAGAGCTTCAGGTCTTCGAGCCAGTTGTGCCCTCTCTGTCCTCCTCATCCTTTTCCTAACGTCGCCTTCGGACTCATGCCTGGAGCCCCCAGGCCCTGGGGACCCCCTTCCAAGGCTTGGCCAATGCAGCCAAAGCCGGTGCGCTCTAAGCGTGCAAGGGTAGGCTAATGTCTGGGGAGCTGGGGTACAGAAGCGAAGAGTGCTTACCCCACTGACCAGCTCTTGCCGGTGGCCTTGAGCCCCGGGAACAATAAGAGCCAAAAAGGAGCCCTGTGGGCCATCTGGCCTGCAAACCCCAAAACCTTTCGCTGAGCTGGCTACCTTGACCACAATTGCTTGGGAGTCCGTGGGGAGGGGAGGGGGACTTGAGAGCGTGCCCAGCGGTATGCCCACGCTCTGAAGCTCCAAGTCTGGACCGGTTAGAACTGGGTCAAGGCAAATTTAAAAAATAAATAAAAAAATAAAAATTTTAAAAGGTACTCAAACCTAGGCGTGAACTTCCGACATCGGGTGGTGAGGATGCGCGCTCACTCGGTGGGTTACCGCGCTGGGATCTGCCGGTCCCAACACACTAACAAGTGGGTTCCAAACAAGTCCCCGCTACAGGCACACCATGGTCCACCGCCTCTGGGGGTCTGTCCATGACTTCCATGAGCATTCTGAGAACGAAACTCTAGCCAGCTCTGGGACAGCGGAGGGGGAGCCAGGCCGAACAGGTCTCCAGGACGCAGAGAGAGGTCATCTGTTTCCTTCCTTGGCAGCTCCCCTGGGGACCATCACGCCATGGTGCCCACCAGCCAAGCTCACCGTTCCAAGATTCCCAATGCCTTAAAAATTAATGTGAACCGAGCAGGAAAGCAGGAACGCTTCCGTGGAAATTTTACATATAGGCTCTTTACATTTTTCCAATATTGTCCAAAATCCTCTGTAGGGCTTTTTCATATCTACTCGACAGTCTGAACACATCAGAAGATATTAAATGAAAATGTTATTTTATTTAAGTAGAACAAAAAACAGACGGCATTTTTTTAAATTTACTGTTTCTGGGGAAATGTGTTGTGAATGTAAGATTTTTTGTCATGCTCAAATCTATATTTTTTGATATTTTAATATATATATACATATATATATATTACACTTTTAACCAAAAACCAAGGGAATTTTTAAAGCAAAAAAGCAGAAGCCAAGAAAAGCTGAAAGTGGAGGGTTAGGAGCCACAGTTTGTCTTTCTCTTACATTCTTTTTAACTTACTTATTTTTCTCTTATTCCTAATAGACTGGAAAAATAAAGCAAAGGTACAATAATTTCTTATAAATTAACACGTAAAAGTAGCTGGTTTCTGTGCAGATGGGTGGAGGGGACCTGGCTGTTTCATATGCACAGAAATCCCTGCTTTACGTAATTCTGTCTCCTGCTGCTGAAAACTTTGCGGGTGGAAAAAGGAAACAGTTTCACTTGTGTGTGTTGTTGTTTTTAAACCTGTTTACTGAACACAGATAAAATTAGAATCCTCATCTATTTGAGACAAAAATTGGCTGATTTTTTTTTTAAGCTGAAGAGTGTCTGCTTTTGTTTGGTGTGGAACAGTCCCATTTAACTAATGTGTAACAAATAGAATGACCTTAGGCGTGTTTGCACTCAAGCTCCCGTTACCCCAGTGGAGAGAAAAATAGTCTTAATGTTCATCTCATCCTGTGGCTTTTTTATTTTCCCCTGAGATAGCTTTTCTAGCAGTCTTACATCAATAAATGAGCAATATAGAAAGAGTAATAATTTGTGTGTTCTTAACAAGTAATTTTCTCACTTTCAGAAAAGAAAAAAAAAATCCTCAGTGCTGCTTTTTAGGAACAATCTCTCAACTGAATCCAAGAAAGGAAGATAGATTTTGTTGCCCCTTCAACAGCAGGGAGGAGGAGGGCTGAGATGCAGGCAGTTTCACAATGGGGAAGCAGCATGGCCCTGGGCTTCAGAGGGTTAATTGTACCCACTCTCTGGTATCTGTTGGTAGCTAGGCAGATAATTGTGGTGACCCTTACAAGGACTGCCTGGACTTGTGCAATAAAGAGAAGGCAGCCGAGTGGACTGCACAGTGGGGGTGTGGGAGAGGTCCACAGCATAAAAACAGTCCTGTTTTGGTCCCCTCTACAGGGTGCCCCTGTACTCCACAGCAGATTGCTCTCAGGCAGTGACTGGATTGCACTATGATATTACTGAGGACTCAGCCACATTTTTCATGACGCAGGGGTAGACAGAACCTTAGGATTCAAAGTGTCCCTGAACTAACTTGTCACTTCCAGAGGTTTGGAGAGAAAGCCACCAAGATGTGCTTGTTTACATTATATGCACACCAGAGAAAAGAAGGAAGGAAGGAAGGAAGGAAGGAAGGGAAAGAAAGAAAGAAAGAAAGAAAGAAAGAAAGAAAGAAAGAAAGAAAGAAAGAAAGAAAGAGGGAGGGAAAGACTTAGGCAAGCATCCTGATGATGAGTAAGGGATGGGTTGGTGTGAGTACAAATATATATTTGGGGATTTTTGCTTCTGATTTTTGTTCAATGCTTCTGGGAAACAAAGATGCCTTTGGGGCCCCAGGATGGACAGCATGGTAGACAGCAAATCAAGTCAGGAGAACATGGCTTTCTCAGGCAGCATGATCTGCCGTGTACTTTCTGTTATGGCTGGAGACCTGGCCTTGTGCAGGGTTATCCCAATGGACTGCTGTTCCAGGAAGGATGCATGGGCAAAAGGAAATACAGATGTAAACGTCTAACAACGGCCAGGGGAGATGGTAAATGCAGGTGGACTCTCTTATACGCATCCTGGACTCTGTAGAAGGAAGTTTTACAGGAAAAATAGAATAACAAATGAGCGCCTAGGACTAATACCTTCCAAACATTCATTTTGACCAGAATTACTTGATGGCAAAACAATTCTACACATACCTATAATCCCAGTGCTCAGGAGGTTGAGGTGAGGGGTGGGATATTACAAATTAGAAACCAACCTGGGCTATATAGCAATGTCTATCTCATAAACACACACAAAATAAGTCTTCCTAAATCTTGTTGTCCCAGAACCTTCCTCTACCAGCTAAAAAGCTGTGACCTCAGAAAGCCTTCAAACCACTCCCAGCCTCTAGAATTTGGTGACCCCTGACCTATGGGAGGTGAGCATGCTGTCTTCCTTTCCTCCTCAAAATCACCAACACTACCTGAGCCAGGAAAGGCTTTCTCCATTTCCTCCACACACAGGTTTAGGGTTTCTCCCAGAAGTCAACTGGACTTGTCTTAGGGGCTTTCTTTGCTGACTTGCAAGCATCCTTCACCACAAGTGAAGAGCACAGAGACTCAAAAAGTGAAAGTGGGGCTATCCTCCTTAGCATAGAAGCTTTGGGGAAGGTTAATACCCCACACACCCATGTCACCCAAATCCTCAGGCTCCATGTAATGGTGCCACAGAAACCCCTGACCCTCCAGGCACATGTGTTGAAATTCAGCATCTCCCTCTGCCCTGTGCACCTTAGCTTCCCCACAGTCTGCAAGTTTAGGTGAAGAATTGAGTGCTACCTCTCTTGCGTCTGGTCATGAAAACTTACTGAAATGTGCAATCTGGTTCAAGCTGCCCATAAAGAGTTCCTTTCCCCACAATTTATCTGGGGCTTTCCAAGACTTGAAGTAGAGAAGGATGCACAGTGCCATGGAGAGTCTCAACTGTGGACAGAACCATCTGGAGACCAGCCTTGCCTAACGGTACTGTTCTGGAAATGGAGACGGTCAGACCATCCCTGTGTTCAAACAGGAATAGAGCAAGGATGATAGTGGCTGACCATGGACCACATGTGCAGGGAAGGTGACACTGTCTACAGTGAGAGCAGAACTCTTTAAGAATGTTTGGTGCCTGGAGGCATACAAATCCCAGTCTGCAAACTGGCTGGTACCAATGAGAGGCAGGAAGGAGGCTAGTGTGGCAACAGCAGAGGCAAGAGAGGAAATATACATGAGGCAGGGTAATTTAACCCTGACACCCTACCTTTTCCAACCCCAGGGCCCAAGGAAACTGTGGGACCTCCCTGGATGGCCACCACTCTGCACAGAGCCCCGGCGGACCTAATGTAAGCCTTTAAATCTCTTCCCTGCATCCACCCCAACTTGTGTGGCTTGTGAATTGCCTCTCAGTAACTGGTTTCCCTTTTCAGTCCACCTCTTGGTTTTGTTTACCACACAACTTCTGACCATGTCCTGCCTGCCATGTTCTGCTCTCTCAGGCACCTGGAAATGGAGGACCAAGATAGTGGAGGCTCCCTTACAGCCCATGTCCCACATTCAGCTTCTAATGCCCCTCAGTGCCCACCTTCCTCCAAGTGGAGGCCTAGGGCCCTGGAAAGGAAAGAGAAGGCGCTAACAGGGGGTCAATAATGTTCCCCAAGCTTTTTATGACCAGAGGCTTAGAACTCTTAAGCAAGAAGACTTCGGACCACTGCACCTCACACAGGTACAGGTCACACATCTGCTGTCCCAAGGGGGAAACTGTCCTAAAAGCAGTGGCCTATAGTAACATTCTAAAGTCTTTCCAGAGCCCCCAAGAGCGTAAGACTTACTCACTACCAGACTGCCCTAGGTATCAGATATGATGAAGCCTACTGTCTATTCCTGGTAGGAACAATAAGCGTGGCTACACCTAGACTGGGAGGGACACGGTGAGGGGGGGGCAGTTTTCAACCAAGTAATGGCTTCCCCTCCATACTCTGTAAAGAAAGACCCTTGAGCACAATGAGGGAAAACCATGATAGAGAATCAAAGTTTGCTTCCAGACTAGGTGTGTTCCACAAAACAGGCTGAAACTTTCCTAAGGAATCAGGCCAGGGTGGGCAGGAGGCCTGTGGTTGTTGGAGTTAGGCCAGTGTCAATGTAGGAGGAAGCCACCATCTCAGGAAACACTGGAAGCCTGAAGAAGAAACCAGCATGGAGGTTGGGACGAGAGAGATGGACTAAGGAGCAGCTGCAGCCCGCTCATCTCTGTCACATCCACAACATGGCCCTTTTGCACTCTTCCTCCAAAACCCTCCTTGCACAAGGACTCCTTCTTATGGCAGGGCAGATACCCATGGTTATGTAGACTGACTCTGTACCCGTTCCCCAGCATGTCCATGTGGTTTGGGAGAGGTGAGCCCATGGGTGACCCACTAGCACCTCCCCCACCACACACACTTTGGAGGCTATGGTTGACTCAGAGTGAACAAGAAGGCACAGTTGGGCCAACTGAGAGTAAAATAATGAATAGAGCAGAGCTGAGGTGGTTAAACTGGCAGAAGGAGCCTAGAGCTGACACTAACTCGGCCGGCAAATGGAGGAAATCTACAGAGCAGTGAATATCTAGGGGAAAGCAGATGGCAAGTCTGGTGTCCCAGCAGAGCACAGCACTGAGAGGGGGCTCTTCTGCCTCTTACAGGACTCTGGTCCCATCCGAGACCCGACACACCACACACACCTTCACAGACCTGTGTAATAGAGGCTGAGAGCATTTGGGAGTGACTCAAACCTTTAGTAGATGCTCCTCCTAGTCTCCAATAGGGGACCTTCCCTCCAGGGTCTCCAAGTACTCCAACTCCCCACAGTTAACTCCGCCTCTTCAGGAGCCAACTGGCACCATACACAAAAGCAGGTGCAGTTACCCAGAGAAGCTGGGCTAGTGCAGCTTCTCACATGACAGCGAGACCCAGGGAGAAACCGGCACTCAGAACACTGAACAGTGTTGGTGGTGATGCTGGAGCAAGGCCCAGCTGACCTTGAACTCTTGGATCACAAGAACCACCTGTCAGCCACTTGAGCTGAGTTTCTGTCATTGACCCAAGTAGTGAGTGAAAAGGCACTGGAGCAACAGGGGTGTGTGTGTGTGTGTGTGTGTGTGTGTGTGTGTGTGTGTGTGTGTATGTGTCCAACCACTCCCTACACCGCTAACCTCAGGTCTGCGTCATAGCCCAGTCACCTGAAGAAGATGGAAGCTTCCACATGAAATGCACCAGCTCCAAATATGCACCACAGCCCTGTCCTTGCCCTCCTCAGGAGGTTAACTATACTGTAGACTGAGGACGAAAACCAAGATGACCAGCCCATGTCTACACCTGGCCATTAGTCATGGGAACATTCTTGAAGGTATTTTGACCAATTGGTCACTGAGCGTTGAGACCTCTATGTCAATGCCTCTTTTGAAAGATAGAAGATAGTAGATTAGGTTCAGAGACATCAAGGCTGGAGTTTGGGGACCTAGAAGACCCTTTAAGATATCAGGAGCAGAGAAGGCCCGGAGAACCCACTGTGACAGAAAGTGTTTAAGACCAAACTATTATATGGGACTTTCTGCCAGACTGTTCTGCCTGCATGGTTTCCCAGCAGATCTGTGAAACAGGGTTTGGTCTTTATGGTCCCAACATTATGAACATTCTAAGGTCACCAGCCAGTAAGAGGCTTGAACCCACCATAACCCAGAAACACCATGAGGAAACTGGCCAAAGAGGGGGTGGGTAAACTGGTTCTCTTGGAGACTGGTGCTAAGAAGTTCCTTTTCCCCCACTGCCTCCCAAGCTGAAACTGGGACACGAGAGGATGTTTAGGGACAGGGTTGCTATCCTGAGACTTTGAACATCCATCTGTAGCCATCCAGTCAGCCACTTCCTTTATTCTACAAAGAAACTGAGGCCCAGTTACAAGTCATGGAGCTAGTCAGCTCCACCCTCAAGCCACCACCATGCCAGCCCCTAGGCCTCCTGTGAAAGCATGGCACTCGCTGAAGCCTCAAGTGGCCTTTCTGCACTAAGCTGCCAGGACACCTGCCATCACTAACGGCAACATCATTCCCAACAGTCAGGCAAGTTAAAGAGTGGCAGACATGAGATGGAGAGCAGGCTTGGAGATGGAGAGAGGAGAATAAAGAGGTGATTTGTGTGCCAGGCTCTTGGGGGACACTTCTGTTGCCAGGTGGCCCTTGAGTTCTATCCTGGACTAAATGTAGTTCCTTGGACAGTTTCAATTTTGGTAGCCCTGCAGCCACAACGCCGGAGTCATAGGCCATTCTTGTCTTCCCAGCTGAGAACCAGGGCAGCCAAGTGGGATCTGGAGCAAGGGCCAGCCTGTCCCTCTGCCTCAGGCACCCACCTCTGATTAGAGGACCTAAGTTAGACCCTGATTGGGACTCTCCATCTCCAACATCCTGCTGTCCAAATCACAGCACACAGAACTGATGCTCACAATGTATCCCACCAAGACTTGGGGACACTTTTATAGTATCTTGATTACTTCTTCCACCGACTTCCCACAGGCTCCATGTTCCCTCTTTGGATAGAAAGGAGATTTTAAAACAACATGACAACATTTTTACTTTGAAATGTAGTAAAACATAGTAAAGGAATCCAAGATTCATCGTCCCTATCCAGGGAGTTTCTGTTGGTGTTTTGTAAAATAAAGCCAAATACATACCCGGGGAGAAAAATGAAGAGGCTGTGGAAAGGTAGAAGGAGAAAATGAGGCCTGGAAGATAACTCAAATGCTGGGCTGTTTCTTCCACCAGCTATCACAAAGAGAAGCGGGGGAGAGAGGAAAGGAGCGAAAGAAGACGGGTAGGTAGGTGATGGTACTTAAGGTTTTCCTCTAGCTTCCACCTGCATTCACACACACACACACACACACACACACACGGGGGGGGGCACAAGAACTCATTTTCTTTAGAAAAGATTTTAATTGTGTATATGAGGTGTGCATGTGTGTTCATGTGTTTAAACAGGCTAAAGAGGCGTGTGTATGTCACAGTGTGCATGAGGAGGTCTGAGGACAAGCCCAAGTGTTCGTCTTCACTCTCCAACTTGAGCACGTGAGCTCGCACACACACAAAGACAATGAGAGCCAGGAAGCTTGGTCAGTGGGTCAAATCATCTGCCACACAAGCCTGATGGCCTATAAAAAAAAGCCTGATGTCAGGGAGGTGTTGTCTATAATCCCAGTATCCTTTGATAACGTAGGCGACTGGGGCAGAAGATCCCCCTGAAGGTTGCAGGCCAGCTTGCCTGGAGTAGACATCACATGGAACAAAGCAAGAGAGACCCTTACTAAAAAAAAAAAAAAAAACAAATTGGAGAGTATAGACGCACACCTGAGGATGTCCTCACATGAACACACATGTACACCTCATATACACAAATAAAATCTTTTTAAAGAAAATGAAGAACTCTCTTGCCCCAGCCTTATTTACCCCTCGCATTGCAGAGCCCATATCCTCATCACCATCAAACAGAAGACAAGACTTCAAGTTCACATCCCACCTCATCATAGACTACCTCCACTGCCAAGGCATGCCCATCACCTCCCTCGTCCTCAGTTTCTTTACCCACAGAGTGGGTACAATGATGGCACCCACCTCCTGGGGCCTGCTGAGGACTCTCTGAACTAACTGTATAGGGGACTCAGAAAGGGATTTGCCATGTTTCATGTGTTTGGTGATGACATAAACAGTCTTTGACTAGTCTTTGGAAGCATGTACCACTGTCTATTTCTCTTTCATTTTGTTTAATCTGCAAATGGACCATACTTTGTCCCACCTATTATTTTCTCCCTTGTGTTAATTTAGAGACCCATCCACTCTGGGACCTGCAGATTCACCTTGCACGTGAACACAAACCCAGATTTGAGTGCCCCGCACCATTTGCATGCTGGTGCCAGTCACACTGTGTGTGTGTTTCTCTTTCCAGGATTTGAACTTTCATTGACATTGCCATGGATGAGGGTCCCGTTTCCCTCAGACCTCTGACAGATCTAAGCATCATAACGGCCAGAAATTCCAATTAGATATTTTGGTGGCTAAGAGCCTTTGTAGATATTTAGGCTAGAGGTCTGTAGCCACACTTGGTCCTAGCATCTAATGTAAGAGCAGCCTTGAGAGATCACATGAATCCACAAAGACTAGGAGAGGGTGAGGAGCACCAGACTCTGGGACAACTCACAGGTGCCTTGGGAAAACGGTACTTCAACAAGCTTTACCTGCATCTACCACCCAGAATACTCTATAGACTGAAGCACCTGACATGAGTCTAACGCAGTTGGCTACAGCATTACTTTCTCTGGGGCTTTCCTGACTCTGCCCCCCAATACCAGCCTTGGAGCCCCTGCAGGGAAGCCTGCAGAACCAGGCTCTTCACTGTGATCCCTCAGCAGTTCACTTCCAATCTGCCGTGTGGAAACAGCCGGACACCCTTCTGAGTCAAGCCTGGCAGGGACGCTAAAGAGGCTGATCCAGGTCATCCATCCACTTAGCCACAAGGCAGCAATGCCAACCGCCACCCCATCATGACTCACTTAGAGAAAATTTTAGAAAAGAGGCCCCTTGAATATCTGATGAGAAAGATGCCTGCCTTCCGATGATCGAGTCTGGGTTTCTATTTGCAGGGCCTGCAAGCCAGAGAAAGAAAGAGCACATGTTACCCTGGGTATTTCTGTGCACGTGTTTGAGCATGAGGTTATCATGGGAATGGATTGCCTAAGGAGAGCAGTTTTCCCTCCCAGATATCTAGGTGGGCCTCATCCAATCAGTTGTCAGCCTGGAAAGAACAAAGGGCAGGCCTACTTCCCAGCACTAGAGGATCCATCTTACTGAATGCCTTTGCACTCAGGCATCTAGATTTTCCTTCCCTGCCTCTGAGCTTGAGCTGAAGTCTCAGTGTCTTAGGCTGACAGTCTAAGGTCCAAGTGCTGCCAGTTTGGTTCTGGTAAAAGACAACTCCTTGGTTTGCCAAGCATTGGCTGCCCTCTGTACTGACAAATCAAGGAGAGGGGGCTAGAAGGGGAGAGAAAGAAAGAGCGGTGCGCAAGCAAGAGAGAGCACACACTTGGGTTGCCACTCAGTTGGCAGAGTGTTTGCCTAGCGTGCACAAAGCCTGGATTCAATCCTCAGGGCCAAATAACCGAAGTGTCTACAATCCCAGCACCCAGGAGGTGGAGACAGGAGGATCAGAAGCTCTGGATTATCCTTAGCTCCATGTTGAGTTTGAGACCAGCCTGGACCACATGATAGCCCATCAGATAGGAAAAGAAAGAGACATTTTGTTTCTATAAAGGCACTAATTCATCCAGAGGGCTCCTTCATGACCTTATCATCTCCCAAAGGACCTCACTCCCTAACGTTTGTGCCAGAAAGTTGCGGTCTCATCATGTAAACTTGGGGATGACTCATTTAGGCAGAGAGCGATCTTCCTGAGACTTGGGCTCCAAACAGCCTCTTTGTTGTCCTTGGGCTCCAGCTTGGCCACTGCATGAGTCGGCCATCACCTTACACAAAATCACCCTTTTATTGACTATTTCTCCAAAGAACTTTGGCTGGCTCACTGTCCCAGGTGACAAAATGATTTACAGAGAGAGCCCGAAATTCAGCTCATTGGTTCGAATATTTATAGTCGTTAAATATTCTTATCTCCTTCAAACGGGATCTGACCACATCTGTCCAACTTGGTCCTATCTACAGCAAACCTTCTTCCTCTGTCTCCTGTCTCGACCAGCCCTGGCTCAGCCTGGCCCCTCAACCCGCCCCATCTACATCTTAGCCACCGCTATATTCTGTACCTTCTCATCACCTCGTCTATCACTTCCCATCCCAAGACATAACCTAGGCCTCTAGACATCACAGCTTTCACATCTAGATCACCATCTCCCAAGGCTTTGAGGGGCCCTGTGGATTCAGGGTGATCAGGGATGACAGAAGAAAAGAACAATCCAGGAGAGGGCACATGAGCACCTGAGACAGGGCTTAGGCTCATGTGCCTTAGCTTCCTAGTCCAAAGGATGGGCTATTGGGATGATGGGTACAAGCATTCCTTCCAATTCCATTATTTGTGAGGTTTCTCACAATTGTAGCTAAAAGGTGGGAAAAGGCAATAAAGCCAAGACACACTGGTCACTGAAGCCCTAGCTAGTGAAGTCACCTCTTCACAGGACAGTTAAGGACACCCACCCTCCTCACTGGCCTCCCACCTCCAGGACAATTCCCAGACTCCAAGATGTCCCAGGGAAGGTAACAGAGATGGGCTGGAGGGCATAGGAGGACACACTTCCACTGACCATCCAGCCTAGCAAAGCTAGAAACTGTCAAAAAGTAAAAATTCCATTTGTAAACAAGATCAAATTATTTGATTGTGAAACCAGGGTCCATGGAATTTGAAATAATTTAATATGAAACAATATCATTTGACCTGGAGGTGGGGAGGGTACTGAATCCTCCTGTGCCCAGACACGTGGAGCCCAACCTCAGGGAATATCAACAAATCCTTCTTTTAAGGAGCCGGGTTCAGAGTCTGCTATGTGGCTACTCCAAGCCAGGTTCTGCCAACAAGCCTATAGCTCACCATCCTCCTGGAGGGTACAGCCCAGATACCTAGTATCTTACCTAGTAAGATGGTCCAGAAAACACAGTGCCCAGGCAGGGCAGGAGTAAGGAGGTGACACATAATTCAAGACAGGGAGGAGATCCAGACAGATCCAGGGGATACAAGTGTGAGTCCTGGGGGCAGCTGGAGAGGCTCTGGGGACCACAGTAGAGCAATGGAGCCCAGAAAATAAAGAACTATGTACTCAGGGGAGGACACTCAGAGGGGTCCTGGGCATGTGCCTTGTACTGCTGTGACCATGAGTAAACAAGGTACAACCAAGTCCTAGCTTCCTCCTCTGCAGAACACAGAGGCACAGCTCCTTCTCCCTGCCTTCCAGGAGGCTCAGCAGTCACTCCCGTACAGTCCAGAGCTGTAGTCCTCAGTGGGCAGAGCCCCTCCAAGCAGAGCATGTGACTCAACCATCTTCAGGTCCCAGCAACTGGAGGCAGCAGGTGCCATCCTGCTGGCCCAGCTAGTACTAGGTCTTTGCAGCGTATGGGATTAGACTAGTTCAGAATTCTGGACATAGTCTGGTCTCAGAGGTCAGGAAGACACCACATGGCTCTTGTAGCTAAGGCGTCTTGAAGGGACAATGAAGGCAGGATCCCGAGGGTCTTAAAGCCCCAGCACTTTGCCTCCACAGAAATACCAATAGGGATCTCTCAGGACTGTAACAGCAAGAAAAACAAATCCAAGGAAGCCGGACAGCACTCATGCAAATGGGAACTTTCATGTCAGGTCCAGAAACTACTCGTTCATTGAGCCACCTGTGGGCTTTTAACTCAGTAAGGAGATGTAGGCTCACTGTGTTTAGAAAACTCAAGCTGGCCTTACAGTTGTGAAGGAAAAGGACAGTTCCATCATACTGACCTGGACTCCCACCACTGAACGGGCTACCACTCCCAGATGTCTTCCAGCCTCTAGGCTCAAGATCTTCTGGCTAGTGAGTAGCAGACCTAAAGGCCGCATCCGAATGCTTGCATTGCTGGTGTCTCTCTCCCTACCCTTGGCTGAGCTCATCCGTCCTGCCTGGGTCCTGGAGGAGTGAGCGAAGACAGGCACCATGCAGCCACCCACCCTGCTTGCAAGCACATCAGCCACCTGTGGACTTGGGAAGGGCTCTGCTCTCCCCCACCCTTGGAGATGGTGACGCTACCGAGCCATAAGCGTTATTTTTATTCCTCTCTAAGCCTTGCCAGATTACATTGTCAAGGCCAGCGCTTTGGAGATATTTCCTTGGTTTCGCAATTCACGCAGTGACTAACACATGTTACATTTTTGAAAACTTCTCTGAGTAAAAATTTAAGCTGAATTGTAAATACATAAAAGTCTCAGTGTTAATGGGGTGCATGAGTTCTCAGTGACTGTTTTGTAACCCAAGACCCTGAAAGGATGTGGAGCTGTATAAAATCAGCAAGCAGGCACCTGGCCCGGAGCTGCCCTTTGAAGCCACTCTATGGGCAGTGGCCCCTACTTCTCCCTGGCATTATGTAAGTAACAACACCTCCACACACCCTGACCCCATGAGCGTTGGGGAGTGTTCTGAGACAATCAAAGCAGGATCTCAGGGCTCCATAGCCCTAATGGCAACTCTGTGGCCATGTGCACATGTGTTATCTCTGGGGAACCACTGAACTTTACGATACAGGTGGCAAAACTAAAGGACTTGCCAAAGGCACACCCTACACAAGGACAGATCCAGACGCATCCCAGGCTTTCTACCTCTGCCTCACAGGGTACCTGTTAGCTGGATCAGCACACTGGCAGACCAGGCCTCTGAAGCTCAAGGCCAATCACATCCCAGGTCACCCATCCTGCACTAGCTAAAGTCCCAGGGTGGTCAGCAGCATTTCTGTCTCAGTGTCTAAGAACTGCAGAACAGGCAATTAGTCTGAGAGCATCCAGTTGGCCTTTTACACACTAGGGTTACAGGAGCCCTGTGGGACTCCAGGGGAAAGGAACAGGGGGAAGAAGATGGAAGAAAAGAAGCAGAGACCATAGGAGGGACTGTGGAGTTTGGGAGGAAGCTAAGAAGGAAGGTGGGGAGGAACCAGCCCCCACATGCCGGAGAGAACCCTGTCTGTTCTTAGCAGCCTTGCACTACACCCCTGTTTATGACCTTGGTGGATAGCACTTATCAGCCTGTAGTCACTAGGTTCTGTTACCTGTGCAGCAGGAATACCCACAATGCACTGGATGCTTCCTGTGGGTCTCTGCCAAGTTGGGAGTCCCAACCGCATCTCCAGTGGCTCAGTAGAATGTACACTTGTTGGCTCTTTGTTACATCTATGCACCTCTAAAGGAATAGGGGAGCCACCCCTCCACCCACCTTCAGAAGCACAACCAGACCCAGGTTTCCCACCCCTGCCAATGTCCTCAGACTGGATATTCAGGGAGAGTGGACTTCCAGGAGCTCTGCAACCAGCAGGGATCACCTTGGGCCACCTGGGAGCCAGGAAGTAGCACTACGATAGAGACTTTATGAGACCATAAACTCTTGGTGAATATTGATTTTTCTTCAAAGTTCAGGGACTATCTGTCTGGGTCCCTCCAGTCATCCCAGGTCACCCAGGGCTGCCTGAACAGTCTTTTCCTGGGCCATCTAGGCTGAGTTGGCTTTTTTCCCCCCACGTGGCCAAACTGTTGGGTTATCTTTTTAGCATTATTATTATTTCAGGGTTTGTTGTCACTCAGTGCTGTGACTGTGGACGTCCTGTAGGAGGAGTGGGAACGCCTGGACCTCCTCACAGAGCATTTTCCAGAGATCTGTTGGAGAAATGCAGCAGACTGGATTCTGAGGTAAGAATAGTCTTATTGCAGTCTCCTTTGCTGGGTTGATCACCCAGCAAGAGACAAACCCAGAGACACCTTCATTGTCATTAGTACAGAAACAAGATCCTGGTCAGGGTGCTCTGAAGAAAGGGTCAACTCCAATAGGGGTCAGCAAAGAAGTCCCAAAGAAGGGAAATTGCAACTATTATCTGGCAGTATTAATTCTGTGTCTTCAGAACGTTGTTCGCTTAGCGCCTGCTGGGAACCTGATGGCATTACTCAGCTTTGGGTACTAATGAGTTTGTCTAGGTCATATAGGGAAGTGCTTTAAAGTTATTCTTTCTTTTTTTTTATTATAACAACGACTCATGATACTTAAAAAGACATTTTCTTTAATTCAATTATCAAGTGAGCTAAATGCATTTGCCAAAGATAATTAAAAAGTCTTTATAAATATAAAACAATTATCTCATCAAAATACAGTACTAGATGCTACACTTTCTCAAATCAATTCTCAAAGCCCTCCACCCCTCCCTCTGCCCAGCATGCCCAGACACTCTAGTTATAAGTCTACCCCCGTGTGACCAGAATGGGTATCTAACTACTGAGTGGCACAGACCCGAGGCTGCTGGGAAAACAGGCCAGCTGAATGTAGTGAAGTACCTGGCTTGGGGCTTCAAACAGAGGAGACATGTATGGGACTCTGGATTATTACTGAGCATCATGGCCGATGCCAACTTCTTTTCTTTCTTTCTTTTTGAAATCTTTGTTAACCTTTATAAACTCCAAGGTAAATTAAGATGTACATCAACTAAGGGTTTTCCTGGGGATTTTACTGGACAAGGTTACAAACCCTGTAATTCACAATGCTCTAAAGGCTATGCAAGGCACTACCTCTCCATGCCTTTGCCTTTCTTTTTCTTTAACTGTTTTTACTGAGCTATATAGCACTGGGTAAAGTGCCACAGTGGTACTAGAGATGGTCAGCCAAGGGACAGCCGAGTGGGGACTATATGAGGACATTCTTTGCAGTTTTTCTATAAATCTAAAACTGCTCCCAAATGAAGTATCTTTCTAAACGAAAGCAACAAATTTAATTTAATAAACCAGGAGGGCAGAATCTTGCTGTTGCCGGAGAGCTCCCATATTTAGAAGTTCACCCTAAACCCTCTTCCTACGTCCAGCTTCAGGTGGTCCCTGAACCTCACAGTTGTCTTTTCTGTATCCATCTTCCGGTCCCCATTCCACTCAGGGTGAAGATCAAGTGCCTATTAACCCCTCTGTGAGCCAGGCAGGCCGCTCTGCCTACGGATGTTCTTCCTTAGGCCTAGGTAAGCAGAACTGATGGTCTCAGGCTGAGTTATCACCCTCTGCTGGAGGTATGGCCCCAGGGTGCAAAGCCAGGCTTTCCCCAGCTACCTGGAGCTCCTCACCCTGCTGGCTGGTCACACTCCCTTCAACCTTTCTCCTTGCCTGGATATAAACCACAGGGTCCCATAGTTGATCATAGCTAGAGGGGACGGGTTGAGCTGAGCCCACAGATTCCCCAGTGAGGACAGTGAGTGTGACGGAGAACGGGAATAGCACTGACAAAAGTGGGCTGCAGAGGAGATCACCAGCTAAGTACCACACTTGTGAAATCCGGACAAAGGAGATGTCCCCAGGGTAGCTCAACTGATTAAGATACAGATGTTTGATGTCAGGTGTCACAAACTATCCAAAAGCCAGCCTTTGCTCTCCTCATTAGCCCACCTAGCTGTCACCTTCCCAAAGCCTAGGCAGGAGACAGGCTAAATCAAATCCCCCAGAGCTACACTGGCTTTCAAGGGGCCCCTCCCAGTCTGTATTAAAATCACTTTTAACAAACCTTCGAATGCTTTCACATTTTTGTCTGCTTTAGGCAAGGTTGAATAGATTGGGGGGGGGGGATCTAAAAGTATTCTGTTGAGACAGATATTCTCACAGTGGGTTTGCAAGGCCTCAAGGGTCCCCAGGTCACACTTCCTGCCCTAAGTGACCTGCGGCACATTACTTAACATCTTTGAGCCCATTTGAAAAACAGGGATAATGATACCTGCTTTGTCTAGGCTTTTACGAGCATTGCTCAAGTTAATGTGTGTCAAGGCCTTCATTCCAGCCCTGTTTCCCCCCCTCCCCCACCCACCCCTGAGGGGATCAATAAATACCTCCTCTTGAGCAACCTCCAAAGCATCAGGCAGCCAACAGTGTTTCCTCTGCAAACACTCCAGGGAGACCCTTGGCTTCTTTCTGCAGATAAGCCTTCTTGATTTTATCTTTTGAGCTTAACTCTGCTGAACTCCCTAGTGACCTGAGTCCTGGGGGCACTTCAATAGGGTCATGCCCCTGCACTTCGCCCTCCATGTTCTTACTGCCCTGTTGTTCAGTGCCCACAACCTGCATGGGCCTTTCTGGAGCATGCTGCAGGCCCCTGGCTCAAGTTCCCTCGTTGGAATAAGCACAGGACAGGGTGTTTATAAAGGAAAAGGGATTTGACTGAAGTCCAGGCTCTGCTCGGAGTTCCCTCTGACCGCTTTCTCTTCCTCCTTGAGAGTGCTGGTGGACAAGACCCCAGTGAGTCAGCTCAACAGACCTCTAACTGCCAGGGGGCTGTTAGACCTCTCTGCAGGGGCTGGAGAAGGGACAAAGCCCTCCACAGCTTGTCAAGACCGCGCTTCCACCTTGGGTCCTTGCTGAGTCTTATTTCGCTAATGAGGTCAGACAAGCTTGTAATTTTAGGTAACTGCAGTCGCTGCTGAGCCTGGAAGAGAGGCTCATTCCCTGGCATTCCCACAAATTCCTCCCAGTTTGTTTGGCTTGGAGAATTAGGCAAGAACAGGTAGGAAAGCTGTGGGTGAAGCACAAGCCATTGCAAGAAACTGACTCATGGTTACCCACAGCGATGCTCAGTCTCTCATTCCTCTCCTTGGCTATTTATTTATTCAGCAAATATTTATTGAGCAGCTAACATATGTCTCTACCTCTTCACACCCCCAGGCCTTTGCACAAACTGGGTCTTCCACCATGCCCACCCATTAGCCAACCTGCAGTTCCTCAGGCTGTGTCAAAGGTTACCTCCTCTGGAAAGCCTGTATCACTGTGACTTGTCACATAGGATTTTCCCCCTTAAAAACCAGGATTGTTCCCAAATCAAGGTCCCAGGACATCCCTAAGGCAAGGCTTATGCAAGCTACTGAAGTCTCCCTTTCTATAAAGTGTAGATACCAGGTGTAATTCTCTCTTCTGGCTCCTATCTGTTGGAGCTGCCTGCCTAAAACAAAATAAACATCAGTTTCCAGTGTGTAAGAAACCAGGGAACTGCCTATCAGGAGCTACAGGTGGAAGGAGCTGAAAGGGAGAAGTGAGGTGATGCCCATGCACCAGGTGGTCCTGTGGATGCCAAGGATCATCCATCCAGGAGCAGGGAGACCACCAAATGCCCAGGAGGACCTGCATCCTCATCCAGATGCACTAGGCAGTCCTGTGGATGCCAAGGATCATCTAGAAGCAGAGAGACCATATGTCCAGGAGGACCAGCATCCTCGTCCAGAACTGGATCTCAAAGGCTCCAGAGAATGGATGGACTAAGAACAAACCCACCTGCTGGTACAGGTGTCATGGAGCCTCTGAAACCCACCTAGTTGACACTCCTCTTCCCCAAGCCACCAGATAAATAGGTTGATCCTCTGCACATTAAAGTGAGCTTTGGTTTTTGGCAGGCTCTTGTCAAAGAGTGAGGGAAGGGGCTGTGAATCACCATAGACCAAAGCAATCCCAGGCAGGGCCAGACCACAGGCTGACTCCTCTCCTGAGGTCCCAGTGGAATCAGAGCCAGGCTGGAGCCGTGCTGGAACCAGAACATCCTGGGTCATGGTCTATGGGACTCATGTCTGGAGGAGCTCTCAGAGGGTGACTCTCTGGAGTCAGTTCTCTGCCCACCATGGATGCAGAGCCAACACTCAGGTCCCCAGGTTTGTACAGCAAATGCTTCCACCAACTGAGCCACCTCACAGACCCTAAGTAAATTCTTTGGGTGTAAAAAAACGAAACTGAGAGCACAAACTATGGGCATTTAGCAAAGCACTCTCCAGGAAAGACTAAATTTAAAAAAAAAAAAAACAAGCAAAAGGGATTATGGGAATCTTGTTAGGTTGTTAGGTATTAAAACCTTACTATTGAGTGAAACAGCAGATTTGGCATAACTGAAAGAAACAGGGAAAATAAAGGTAAGATTGCACAGCAACATCCCAAGAAAGAGGTCTACAGACAGAATGGAGTGTGTGCTGATTAGCTCCTGTCAACTAGAACAACAATGTCACTTGGAAAGAGGGAACTGCCAAGTCCAAAAGAAACGGGGACAAATGATGTAGATTAGGCTCTTAGCATATTAACTATTGGTGGCTCTTCTCAGCTCTTCCCATCCTGCCCCTAAACTTGTCCGCCTCAGGAGGGAGGGCCCTCCCCCAGCTTCTCATTCCCATATAACTGCAGGTTCAACCACATGGTCTCTCGTCTTTTGTCTTCCTCTCTTTCTCTCTCGTTCTCCTCCCCTCTCTCTCTCTCCTCTCATGGTCCGGTTCAGTCTATTGGCCATGTTTTGTCTAATACTTTCTCTCCCTGTTCTAGACTCTTCCAGATGCCTCTGGCTATACTTTCCCTCATAAAAATAAAAACCTTCCTCCTCAACCAACCTTGGAGCGGCCATGGCCCCTCTTTATATAGGATTCTCAGTAGAGAAGACACCTCCATCAGATTGGCATGTGGGCAAACCTATGGGTACCTTTTCTTGGTTAATGATTGAGGGAGAGAGCCCAGACCACAGTCAGCAGTGTCACCTGTGGGCAGGTGGCCCTGTGTGGTATAAGGAAGCAGGCTCAACAAGCCGTGGAGAGCAAGCCAGTGAGCAGTGATCCTCCATGATCTCTGCTTCAATTCCTACCTCCAGGTTCCTGCTCTGACCTTCTTTCATGATGAACTGTGACGTGTAACTGTATGCTGAAATTGACCCAGAATTCCTCCCCAGCTGCTTTTGGTCATGTTGTGTATCAACAAGCAAGGACAGATAGTCTAACATGCACTTACCTGGTACTCCAGGAAACAGCCGAAGCAACAGGGTTTTGAGGTGAACATCTGAAGCTGTGATAGCAGGAAACCTTCCAAAATTTAGAGCAAGTTCGAATCCTTAGATTCAAAAGGTGTACAGTACAGGCAAGCCACTTTTCTGTGAACAGCAGGATGCCAAAAGCAAAAGGAACAAGTATACCTTACTATGAATTTATAAATTAAACTCACTCATAAAAAGAAACATTTATCAAATACCTTCTAGGTGCTCTTGGGTACACCGATCAAAAGATGGATTTCTTATGCCTCATCCTCCCATACCTAGAAGCTGCAGCTGTATGCAGAACGAATGGGCAAAGTTAACTTGGCTTGAGGAGGTTGAACACCGTGAACAGTAAGCTAACAGGGACAGGGCATCTGGCGCATGTGTGCAGCTGAGAGGGTGAAGTAGTATGGAGTATTCACTCACAGAAGGGCATGGGAGGCCTTCCTGAGCAAGGAATGAGGAGACAGGGGGTAGTCATCAAGATGGTGGTGAGGGCCTACATTTCTGCCATTCAGGATGGGCCATTGCTTCCGTCCACCTTCATTAGCAGAGTGTTCTGGTTATTCATCTACATGTCAAATGATTGAGCGTCATGTTGTTTGGGAGCTGGAAGAATCTTTGATACATTCTGGGTGTGAGTCTGGATCAAATGTGTAAATGGCAAACTGTTGACTGAGTTTCTGTCCTGCTACCAGGTCTCACAGTCATTTAGCCCCAAAGAAATCACACAGAGTTCTATATTAAAAATAAACTGATTGGCCCATTAGCTCAGGCTTCTTACTAACTCTTATAACTTATATTAGCCCATTATTCTTGTCTATGTTAGCCACATGGCTCGGTACCTTTTTCAGTGGGGCAATCACATCTTCCTTCTTCTGTGGTTGGGACAGGACTGGGGAGGAATGGGCTTCCTCCTTCCCAGAATTCTCCTGTTCTCATTGACCCGCCTCTACTTCCTGTCTGGTTGTCCCCATCTATACTTCCTGCCTGGCTACTGGCCAATCAGCATTTATTTAAAACATAATTAACAGAATATAGACAATTGTTCCACACCAGCAAACTGTTTCCCTCTGTGTGTAATTAATCTCGCTCGTTGTTAAGGAAAGAAAAGGACAGGGAAACAACTTAAAGGACAAATGTCCCTGTGGCACAAGCTTTATGACCTGACTTCAATCCATGGTCTCCACAGACACCGGATACAGACATGCACATTGTCATCCAGGGACTCCTCAGTGAGATGGGAGATAGAGATGGGACAATCTCCTGGAAGTTCCTGGCTGGGGCCAGCAAGGCCAGAGTGCACAGTGTGGAAACAAGAGAGGCCACCACAGAAACAAGATGCCAAGAGAGGCCTTGGCTCCGAAAACCTGTCCTGGGGCCTTCATGAAAGTGCCCAGGCAGAAGCACACCTACATAAATAAGTCGAGTAATTTTTAAAATAGCCTAAAAAGAGGCATTTTTCATATTCATTTTTATCAGCTTGCATTATTGTGTTTTTGTGGTGTTTTGAATTCTACACCAAGGTCATAGACTTATTCCCTAAGAGGATCCATGAGATCCTGGACGTCCATGTTTAAGTATGTGATCCATTCTAGTTTCTCTGTATTGTGTCAAGGAGAGATTGAACTTTGACTTATGTATAAATTTTAATATAAACATTGTATTTATGTTTGTTTGTTTATTTACAATATATTGTATTTATAAATACTTTATGTTTTAAAGTAGATTTCAAATTATATTTTTATATAATAAACATAATATAAATGCAATTAATTATAAATTGGATAACTATTCTCCTATAAAGTTTATATAAATTCTTTTATGTCTTTTTATATTCTCATTGTGGATATCCAATGATTCCAGCACTATCTTAAAGACAACAATTTAGCCTGGTTCCTTTTTCAAAACTCAGTAGATTATGTATTCAGGGACAGTTACATTTCCACTCGGTGTTAGTGATTACCCACAATACAGCACATATTAATTAACTCCTTCCATGTTCACTTCGTTGACAACCTAAGAATCTTACAGTAAAATCCCTCACCCACCCCGACCTTGGCCCTGGGCACCATGTGGTGGGTTTCACCTTTCCATATGTAAGGAACTGCAAAGTGAATTCTTGCTGGTTTTCAGCTACCTTTAAAGAGATCGAAAGACGAGGAAACTTTTTAAATAAGATTCTGATCTCGTGGAGCACAATACCGTGAAGCATTTTATGGAAAGCCAGTTTGTATTCCACATATGTGTGTGTCTTTAATACTTATAATAAATATAAAATAAACTATGTGGAAGGCTGTTCATCAAAAACCATTTAATTCAGGGGGACTTGTCATCAGTTTATAACTGGGTAGCCTGACTTTGTATTCTGCATTACCATAATTTGAACATACCCAATCAATTTTTCCTTTCCAATATCATTTATGAACCATGAGAATTCTATCACTATATTACAAAATAACCATTCTTAAGGTGGTTTTTATTTGCTTTTTAGAAATGGGCTTTGCGGTTTGGGGGTTTAGAAGACTATCTGGTTTTGGTTTTTGTTTTACATTTATTTCCATATTTTATATTTTTACTCGACTTCAGATCTAGGTTCATTTTCTTGCTGCTTATATAAGTTCTCTTAACAGCTTTCACAGTGTGAGATAGTAGTGTCTTAAAAACTTCTCACTTGGGCTGGAGAGATGGCTCAGTGGTTAAGAGCATTGCCTGCTCTTCCAAAGGTCCTGAGTTCAATTCCCAGCAACCACATAGTGGCTCACAACCATCTATAATGAGGTCTGGTGCCCTCTTCTGGCCTGCAGGCATACATGTAGACAGAGTGTTGTATACATAATAAATAAATAAATTTTTTTTAAAAAAATAAAAAAACTTCTCGCTTCCATTTTTAATGTTATGGTCCAGAATTTTGAGTTCATGGCGGGCGTTCTTCTTCTCTGTCAGTGTCTTGCCCTTGAGAAGCAGTATTGCTGGCAGCATCACACTGCTCCCCTGTGCAGAACATACCTCGTTTTTCTGTGGCTAGTTTTCGGACTTTTTTCTCTAATTTTTCATTCTGAAAATTAATTTCAGAAAATTGATCCTGTGAGTGTGATTGTGGTTGTTACTGTGATTGTGGTATGATGGAGGTGTGAATGGAGGTGTGATCATGTGCAGTCCTCTATTGTGTGGAGCCATCCTTGTTGGCTCCACGTCTTGGATGTAGAGAGCTGGTATTTACGTTTCACCCTTGGGAATGTTTGAGCCATTATTTCTGAAAACACTTTTGGTACACCCAGCCTGGGGTCTTCCAAACCACACAAGTACATGGCCCCCTGTGGACACAGGGAACCTGCTTAGTGTTTCCAGCTGTTTGGCTCTGTCTTCAAGTTCACTGGTCCTTTAATCGACTGTCAATCATCTCCAGTGAAACTTCTATCTCAGATACAGCTCCAGCTGTTTTCATGGCTCCTACCTTCCTCACGCAAGCCCCTATTTCCTCCTAAATACTAGGATGTAGTTAGGACAGCCAGTTGAGCTCTGGTTTCTGACATTTCTTTGTTCATATCTACTGTGTCTCTGGTTCTATAGTCTGGTGCTTCTCTGGTTAGGAATCTCATGACCTGGCTTCTTGGTGTGTCCTCTTGATTGATGAATTTTATCTAGAGCATCTATCTAGATCTTGCCGTGTTCTTTGACAAACACTGGACAAGTAACTTAGCCAGGTCCTGATTGACTGCAACTGGCTTGGCTAGTGCAGATCTGGAGTAGCCACCGCCTTGCATCTTAGAGCCATCACCAGGGCTATTCTCCTACAGCCTGCCTAGTTCTCTGTCTTCTCTCTCTCTCTCTCTCTCTCTCTCTCTCTCTCTCTCCCTCACCTCTTCCTCTCTCCTCTCCCTCTCTCCCTCTTGCCCTGAACAGTCCATGCCACCTCCAATAACAGGAGGGCTTAACCTCTACACTAAAGGTTTTCTGCCTCTTCTCCTGCAATATGACCCTTCCCATTTCATAACCCTGACCCTTGGGCATCACCTTGGACACCCAAGTGTTCTGCCAAGCTGCCTTCCTCCCCTTCACAGCAGCTTGGAAATAAGATCCATACAGAAAACAATGCAGCATTAGTCTGGGCTCTTATCCCTCCCTCAGAGTCAGGGTGTTTGCCTCTGTCTGGCCAATGTGAGGAGGATGTCAGTCTAGTCCCCATGATGCATCACTGTGGTCTGACCCATGCAGGGGTTCTAAGCAGGAGAGTAACACAGTGGTGGCTTCATCAGGGAAAACTGTAGCAGGGCTTTCTTGTTGGACTTTCTTTTCAACCTCCAGCCCCCAAATAATGACACTGAGACTTATTGTTAGTTATAATTATGATGATGATGATGATGAACGCTTGGCTTTTAGCTTATTAGACTTGTTCCTAACTAGCTCTTATAACTTAAACAAACCCATTTATATTTATCTACATTCTGCCACGTAACTTTTTATCTCTCCTTCATTTTGTGTATGTATGACTTCCTCAGTGTCTAGCTGGTGTCTCCCCTGCACCTAGATTCATCCCAAGTTCCTCTCTTTCCCCAGAAGTCGCACCTCTTCTCTCCTGCCTAGCTATTGACCATTTATCTCTTTTTTAAAGCCAATCACAAAGATACATCTTCTTTGTGTCTTTGTGTAACAAATATCCCACAACAGAGCATGGACAGTGAGCCCTCAGAGACTGAGGGAAGGAGGCCTGAGGCAGGTGAGTTCTGAGATCCAGGAAGATGCTGGTCAGCTTCGGGGTGAACAGTCAATCAGGCCTCTGTACTATGATACTAGCTAATCATACATCCATTTGATCCACTAGGCATTGAAACCACTGGGGGAAATTTGTGGCATACTAAATGTGTACAGACTTTCATACTTGTGGTATTCTTTGACACAACATAATATTTATACCAAGTTTACATGTACTGTGTATTATTAGAAACCTAGAAATGATCTAAAATGTACAGGGGTCGAGCATAGGTGATATGAACATCCTGTGCACTTCACGTAAGGAACCCAGATGCCAGGGGCCATCCTGGAACCATTTGGTCCCCCAACAGTAGTGAGAAACACCTGTATTTCAAATGTGAAGTCTGATGGGGTTCTTGGCAGACTGGGCATCATGAAGAAAATCACGCTATGCTGTTTGTTGAGAGAGCAGCACAGGAGACATGGCTTGCCACCCTCAGAGACGGGGCAGTCTGTGAAGGCACTTGTGAATTTAAAGGCCTGTGTGGTGACTGCGTGGAAATAGGAAACTGGAACTCAGTTGACAAGTCCTACATTTGTGGAGAAATGGGGGTTGTCAATTTGGGAATAAAAGTAGGTAAAAGGGAAAAAAGAAAGTCAGGAAGCATGCAGAGGCAAGGACCTGGAGGACTGGGGTGAGGAGGAAGGATGAGGAATTCCAAGAGGACCAGAGAATGCTATGGCCAGCCAGGGTAGGGTGTAAGCCATGGGAGAAGCAGTTGGTGTAGGGATGTAGCAGCTCAGGAGGAAATGAGCTCCGAAACCTCAGTGGCTACATCAAGTCACCTGAGGAGCAAGAGGCTACCAGCCTGGCTCTAGAAGAGGCTGGGCTAGAACGGGAGTAAAGCTGTAGACAGCGCTAAAGGCAGCTGTACTCCACAAAGGGACGCAGAAACCAGGATGGCGATCAGGGTGGGAGACCAGGCAGGTGGAGAGCAGTGAGCATGCTTCCAGCCTGGTGCTGTATACCCCTGGCCTTCCCCATTCTGGAGCATGTCCCCAGGGGACCAGCCACAGCTTCTGTTGACCTACCTTGAGAGGAAAGGTAGGGGAGTGGTGTGGGAGAATGGTCTGTATTCTGTCAATATATTTTAAATAAATGCTGATTGGCCAGTAGCCAGGCAGGAAGTATAGGTGGGACAACCAGACAGGAAGTAGAGGCGGGTCAATGAGAACAGGAAAATTCTGGGAAGAGGAAAGCCCATTCCTCCGCAGTCCTGATCTATCCACAGAAGAAGCAAGATGTGATTGCCCCACTGAAAAAGGTACCTAGCCATGTGGCTAACACAGACAAGAATAATGGGCTAATATAAGTTATAAGAGTTAGTACGAAGCCTGAGCTAAAGACCTCTGTGTGATTTCTTTGGGACTTAACAACTTGGGAACCAGGCAGGACAGAAACCTCAGAAAACAGGGGAGTTAAAGACAGAACCAGGAATTGTGGGTAAACAGGATTCTAAATATGGCTGCGAGTTTGAGTCAAAGCACTGTTCTTACTAGCTGCTACTGCCTCCATGCCTCCACCTGAGCATCCTGACAAAATGATGCAGCCACGTGAGAGTTCCCATTGCTGAGTACCCAAGGGAAGGCCTGGGCCCACAGTTTGCCCAGGTCAGTGGGATTCCGGGCTCTTCCAGATGGAGATGGCTGTGCTGTTATTCAGAACCTGTCCCTTTCCGTAGAGAAAAAGCCCACTGTGAACAGTCTGCTCCTGTGATGACTCTGATGGGAAGAAGCTCTCCGGCCCTGAGCACATCACAGATACATCCTGCCTTGCTCTCCCCCAGGACAATCGCTTTGCCTGCATGGACAGCCTGACTAGTGCTCCCTTTGGACCACTGTGCTTCCTCGGCAGCCCCCGTGGGCATCCCTGGCAGCTACCACATGGCCTTTCCTGAGTAGGAAACGGTGTGGTATTTCAGCTGGCCTGCAGAAAGAGCACTGCTGTCTTTGGAGCCAGGCCCAGCTGGTGCATTATTCATGGCCTCAGACCACACCTCTCAGCATGCTGCCTAGGAGCCAAGCCGGCTGATCCCATGGGGCGGGTTAAAGCACCGTGTTAATGACCCTGGCATGTGGCTAGGTTCCTGCAATTCTGTGAGGGTCTCTGGGCTCCTTGGAGAAAGGAGAGAGAGCCAGCACCTCCTCCAGGCACAAGTAACTAAACAATATTGAGGGAAGGTCCCCCCAATAGCTCCACTGCCATGGATAGAGTGGGTGTGCCAGGCCCCCAGGCCATGGGTACATCACTTTGTTTCGGGATCATACTCCCATTGGGATCTGGACTTGCTTAGCCTATACATCCCCAGTATGTACGGCTGGTGGTGTTGGAACCCCTTCACCCTCCAGCCCCAACCCCTGCTCCTCCTTCTCCTCCATGCAGGGATTCTCCTGTGCAGAAGCAGGACTGGAACTAAGAAGAGATGATTAGGGTGCTTGCCTTACAAGCAAAATTGAAGATGGTATTAAAAGAACTCAGCAATGAGCCTAAATCACATTCTAACCTGCTATTTAGATTTTTTTAGATTTTTTTTTATCTATTCTTCGACAATCCGTACATTTATACAATGTATCACCACCATATCCACCCCCAACTGGGACTTCCCACTTCCTTAGACACCTCCTCCCACCTTCATGTCCTCCATTGTGTTTGTTTTGTTTTGTTTTGCTTTGCTTTGTTTGTAACCGACTCAGTCTGTCTAGCACTGCTTGCTGAAACGTTGACTGATCTTTCTGGCTTGCGTCTGTAAGGGTCTTGTGCAGGTAACCATAGCTGCAGCACGTTTTGTGTCAACAGCCATGGCAAGTCCAGATGCGGCACAGAAAGTGCAGGGCCCCATCTTCCAGCTCTTACATTCCTTCTGCTTCCTCATCCATGGTGGTCTCTGAACCCTGGGGGAGGGTTGCTGCAGCTGTCCCATTTAAGGCTAAGCACTCCTCACTCTGAGCACTCTGGTCAGTCATGAGTCTCTTCATTGACTGCTGCCCAGCACAGAAGGAAGTTTTTCTGGCCAAGGCTGAGGGCAGCACTAATCTGGGCCTATTAACAGAAATATTTGAAAGGCAGTTTGACAGCATGGCCATCTTGCAAAACACGAGTAGTAGGCCTGCTTAGGACCTATAACCTCTAAGCTACGGGGTTTTGACCAAGTTTGCAGGACACGTAACAGGGTATGAGTTCCCTGCTGTGGAGAAGGCCTCAAATCCAGTCAGAACACAATTGGTTACCACCAAAACTGTCATGCCACTGTTAAACCTGTGGCACATCTTGCCTGGTAGGTCACTATGGTAATATACAGGGTTGGTCTCTAAGTAAGACTATTGATGGATAGCCTTCCCCAGCAGGCAGCGCAGGGCTTTCCAGTGCTGTGAATCATAGTCTGCCAGTGGGGAAGAAGTTTCCAACTCAGTCCCAGCTTGATTGATGTTTGTGTTCTGTAACCAAAGTATCCTGCATCTTCGGCCATGAGATCTCATCATCTTGTTCTAGTAAGTAATCAGATCAGTGTCGGTAGTCTGTGTTGTTTGTGGGGGAGACATCTGCCCCCTCCAACCAGTAACTCACTGGGGATATATCCCATGCATAACACTGAAATTTTTGTTGAATAACTCATGTCTTCTGCAGAAAAAGAATGTCTATTCATTCAGGATACCTGTATTCAAATTCCTTTCATTTTTAATATTTTATAACTGGCTTACAAAGGAGTAGGTTTCTATAAGGTTTGTTTTCATACATCCTTAGTATTGATTAACCCATCTCCAGCCTCTCCTCTCCCATCTCTCCCCCCTACTTCCGTGCTGAAGGCTTTTGCTGCCAGTGTTCCCCTCACCCTACTCTCATAGCACATGCGTTCTGCTATCCTCTTACCTCTTAAGCCCTTTTCTCCTCCCCAACTCATGGGCCCTTCCTAGCTTCTACAGACTTTCCAAATTAATCGCACTAATCTGATGATTCAAACTGAGGGTGTGGTGTGATATTGTCTAAATCCCGGCCTGAGTATATAGTGCATCAGGAAAACATTTACTTACCTTGCACCAGTGTGGCCCCATGTCTGATCCCAGCAAAAACTGGTGCAGCATTATTGTGTATTTGCCTAAACTTTTTAACACTTTCAGAACACCCCCAAGGTCAGATCAAAGGCTTAGGTAAGAAATTTTAGACTCAAAATATTCATACAGGCCAGTCACAGCAAAGGTACAATGGAGGGGCATGGGGAGGGGGGAGTGAAGAGTGTAGGAGGGGAGGTCTCTTGGGACTCTCTTTTCTTTTCAATTTTACTGTGAACCTAAAATTTCCAGAAGATTTCAGTTGAAAAGAAAAATTTTCTTGTCCTCAATACTACTCAACCTGAGCAACAGGACCCAGAGGACTTGACAGCATTTCTCTACGAAGCTACACATGATGATGGGAAAGAGATCCTCCTATCACTAACCCTTGGTAACACAAATCAAAGCCATGGCAGGATGCCACCTCACACCCCTAGCGGGGACTGAGATCAGTAAATCTTTAGAGGAAGCAAGGGTTCTGGGGATGCAGGAAAATCAAAGCACTCGGGCACCATTGGTGGGCTGTGAATGCGACAACCTTTATGCAAACCAGTTAGTGGCTCCTCAAAAAGATAACGAGCCAGTGAGCACAGTATTCAGCAATTCTACTTCCTTGTGAATACCCCAAAGAGTTGGAACTGGGTTAGGGTTGTGGCTCAGTTAGTAAAGCGCTTGCCCAGCACGTACAAGTTCTCGGCACCACGTAAACCAGGCGTGGGACACGCCTATCATCCTAGCACTTAGGAAGTCTAGGAAGGAGGGTCAGGAGTTCAGGTGCATCCTGAGCTGTGTCATGAGTTCAAAGCTAGCCTGGGATACAATAGCTATTCTTTGTTATAAATTTGACTACATATGGAATTAACTACAATCCCCCAACATGGAGGGTATACCTCTGAGGGATTTCTGCTTAATTTGAAGTAGAAAGGTATATTTCTAATCTGGATCTCTGAAGACTTACCTTTAATCCAGATCTAATCTGAACCACGCCTTCTGCTGGAAGACTATGACAGGACAGGAAAGAAGGAAGTTTTTGCTCTTTGCCTGCCTGCTTTCACCTTGCTATAAGTCCATTCATTCACTGGCATTGGAGCCTATTCTTCAGGAATCCAGCATCTGCTGAAGACCAGTTGAGACATCCAGTCTTGTAGACTGAGCAGCTACTAGATTCTTGAACTTTCTATTCATAGACAGTCATTGATGGATTAGCTGGACCACAGCCTGTAAGTCATTCTAATAAATACTCTTTCTGTATATATAGAGAGAAAAGGATTCATTCTATAGGTTTTGTTACTCTAGAGAACCCTGACTAATACATGGAGTGAGAACCTCTCTTAAAAACAAACAAAAGAATCATTAAAATAAAGGATTCAAACACGAATTCCATGTTCATGGCACTGTCATTCACAAGGTCCTGAAATGGAACCAACTCAAGTGTCTGTCAGCAGATGAACTGATGGACAGATGTGGACACACAGACAGTGGAGCATTTTTCAGCTGGCAATGAGAAGAAAATCCTGTCGCAGCCTATATGCCGCAGAAGAACCTCTGAGACTTGAAGCTGATGATACTAGCCAGACTCAAAGGAAAAACATGGTACCCTGGGTAGCCATTTCACAGACACGAAGAGAACAGAGTGACCAGGGGCTGAGTAAAAGGCAGCAGGAAGTAGTTTAATGAGTACAGAGTCTCTGTGTGGAATGGTGGTGGCAGCTGTGCTACACTGTGACTATACTTAATGTCACCTAAAAATGACAAACATGGAAATGCTATGCTGTGTGTGGTTTAACCACAATTCAATACAAAAATAAGGCAAATCATTTACAATAAAAACTAAAGTTGATGATCATTTTCCCCAAAGATGAAGACAGTGCTGTGCCAGGCCATATACCTGAGAACACATGCTAAGTGAAGAGGATGGAAGCAGGCAAGCATGGGCACAGCTTAGCAACACGGGGCTCCACTTGACTCTAGCTCTACATCCTCCTAGGAGCCCACCTGTGAAGAGCTGCATTCACACCCCACTTCAAACAGTGGAGCAAGTTCCCCTTCCCACAGCAATCCTTTGCTGACTCCCCTTTTGTGGTCAGTTTCCATTCAAACATATCCTGAAACATACCTGGAGATGAGAGCTAGGTATCATTCCAGCATAAACCAGTTTCGGGTGCATGCACAGTGAAGCCAACTGCGTCCTCTGAGCGAGGGAAAATCCTCTACTTAGCATCTTATGCAGAGTTGGGCATGCACTTGATTGAAATCAGATGCATCATGGGAAGTATCAAAGGCTGGCATAATCCAAGCCTGTCAATCAAGCCAGTGCCACCCATATCATGCCCCTTAACAACCAGCTCTTCCTCCTAGACCCCATAAAAAGAGGCCCCAAACAATAACCTAGCTCAAGAAGCCTGCTGCTCAGTTGGAGCTTATCTGAGACACATGATTGCTTTGCTTCTGAACAAGTTCCCTGGCACTGAACAGTCCGTGTTTGTGTCTTTAATTCATTGAATAAGGCGCGAAGAACCCAGGAACACCCAGTCTACACACACACACCAGTGGCAAGATAACAATGCATCCTCCCACTCTGAAAGGGGACATAGCATATTCAAATGAAGAAAAGAGAGTAGAAGTGGCCAGCGACTGGGAAAAACCTTAATGACTTCCATTTTGGAAAGAGTCCTGGAGCAGGTGGCAGTAGCAGAGGTGCAATCAATGCCGTTGTGCTCGGTGGCCACATTCACTGTGAAGTACTTACCTAGCATGGACCAAGACCCCGGGTTCCAGCCCCAACCCTGAAAAAGAGCATTCCACTGCAACTTATGCCTTATCTAGATTTTCCCACTTTTTTTTTTAAAGGGATAGAAAAACAAACCACCACCAACAGTAAACAGAGAGCGCCAGCCCTCAGCCAAGGCTCTCCGAGGCAGTCTGGCACATGAGCGGTCAGCAGGGACCTTCCTGCCACCTTTGCCCTTGGAGCTCCGTGGAGCAAAGTCTCGCTGTATCTGGCACTACTTCATCTGGCCAGAGGCCAGTATTCGTAAAACGGCAAAGATAAATATTTTCCACCTGGGAAAATTGGGGAGGAGCCTGTAAGCAGAAAGCATTCCGTTTGGTTTTTAGAATGCGTGCCTTGTTTTGGTCCTCACACGCTTTCTAATTCCTGTATTGTTGACTCTCCTCGCTTCTGAAACATGCCCCAGGTCTACTCCACAGTGCCTTACACGTGACCCCCCCGGACTGTTGTGATATGATGAAGCTTCCTGTGTATTAATATAACAGCCTTCTGATGTGACCACAGGATGGTCAGAGCTGAGCTGCACACTGGAGGTACGGATGATTCCGAGACCATGCCACCCAGTTGACCAGCCTTCCCGCGCTGTCTCACCATCCTTCCACTCGCTGAGGAAATCGTGATGCATCTTGAAGGTAGCATCAGGTCCCCTGAATCCATAAAATTAACATATGCAAATAGGAGGCATAGAATCCCAAGCCAGGTCCAGCCAGGAGTTTCCTATTACAGGTGGATGCTAACAACAGAATCAGAAAGCCCTGAACACAGAGACTGACCAGCCTAAGACCATCATCAGAACATCAGCATCAGTGTATAGTCCTATACTGGGCCTTTTTCAGGTTGTCATCCTTTCCAAGAATTCCGTAACTCAGTAAGGGTCTGTGACAGGGTCCAGCCCTTTCCCAGATCATGCTATTCAGCTCCCATGGGAGCTCTCTGTTGTTCCCACCTTCAGTGGTGACCAGGCAGTCTCTGTCTTCCAACACAGGAAAGTATCTTTTGCTTTTGTCTTTTGACACTGACTATCTATCCTGAGGCAGGGACCAATTAAACTAATTAATCCCCAGGCATTTGGCTCAGAATGAAGAAACTAGGCCCTGACACATTGAATAACTCCAGAGGAAATAATTTGAGTCCTGAACATCTGGGGACCTTTCATGTTGCTTTAAGTTCAAGCAGTGCCAGGACCCAGAGACCTCGGTGTCCCAAGAGCCTCTTCTCCAGGTCTCTGGAGGTGTCTCCCTGTTGGCTGACCCCAGAACAACATTCAGGACTCTCAGGGACATCAGTCCCTCCTACCTCGTGTATCCTCTCCTAGGATACAAGCCAGGCAGCCACCCCGAGGGGAGCCTCGTGACACTCCCATGAAGGATTTGAGCTTTTCCTATAAGGGAGTCAGAGGGGCTTGAGTGCTTCTAGGTTCAAGAGAACAGTTTGTTGGAAGGGAAATTCAAAGACTCTGAAGAGGTGGCCCTGTCCTTGGGGCACCTATCTCTGAGTTAACAGGTCCCTCATCCAGTGCCATTCCTTCAGGACAACAGCAGACTGTCCTTGGCTGAGACAGGAGGAGCAGCTGTCCACAGTGTTTACTCAGATACCATTCTGGCAAAATTCAGTGTTTTCCTCTTCCTTCAGGATCTGAAACCCTGGGCCACTTGGATGCATGTTTCTGCGCGTGACACTCTAGGGTGGCATCTCTGCAGAGCGTGGAAGTCCTCTTGCCCAGATCCTTTGCTGTCTTCCTCCCTGGGCTCCTGTCCCCACCATCCCATCCCTGACAGCAGGTGTCTGAACAGAGAAAGCCTGCGGCTTCGAATGTGCCTCCAGTGCCCTCACACACTTCTCTTTATTGTGCACCTTGGCTGAGCCATGTTTTCCAATTCCCAGCAGCCATTTCCAAGTCAAGTTTTTAAAGAGACTTGTACCTTTGACCTAATAAAAAGCCAGAGAAGGCTGGACGAGGATTCCCCATAAGTCTCTAAGACCATTTTGTTTGTTTGCTTCAATTAAGTTGCTCTTTCTTGTCTCCACTTTCCCCCTTTCTGCTGGAAGCTCTGGGCTTGTAGACCAACACCCCTTTTCATTCACACTCCCCATGCTCTTTGACATACTCTGGGCTCCAGGAGGATTTGGCACAGTGTACATTCTCAAGTACTCAGCATCAATGATGCCAGAAATCCCTATTGCCTTTAGACACCCATCATTCCCTGGCCCAGAGGCAACCTGTGAGCCTCACATTGCCCTCCCACCAGGCTTTACTCAGAAATTCTCAGGGGTTCCCTTGTCCTTCCAAATTGGACACAGACCGTCAACTGGAGGTCAGAGTCCCAACACAGCTCAGCCTTCTCAGTCAGCCCCACCACGTGAAGCCACCCTCCATGCTAATCTAAGAACTCGTTGCCACCCATCAAGGCACCCATATTGCTTGCAGGCTCTGTCCTGAGCTTTTGTCCCATTAGCCACCAGACCCTTGTATCATGTCATCTGCCTGCTGCTTCGGCAGCTGCCTCAGCAAAATCCCTGTGGATTTTACTGGCCTATGTGATCTCACTGCTCTGAAGGTCAGTGTCCAAGGCAGTCCTCACTGTGGAAAGTCAGAATTCCAGCAGGCTGGTAGCTCTGCAAAACCTAGGCTGATCTGTTTCCTCAACTTCCACAGCACATAGAGCCACCCACTGGCTCATCACCTTCTCTGTGACCTTTTCATCTCCTTACCCCTGTGATCACACTGGACCCACCAGACAATCCAGGACCCCTCCCATATTGGCCTTGTCATACCTGCAAAGTCCTTTGGGGCCTCTATCTAGCCAAGCACAGTACACAAGCGTCCACAAGCTCATTCCAGCTCAAGACATCCATTCACTTCCACTATCTCCACTGACTCCTGAAGCAGACCAAAAAATCCTGAGGCTCCCATAGCAGGAAACATCAGAGCAACACATGACATGAAGGTGAGGGCTGGGTCCTAGCAAGTGTTCCTTAGGTCCTCATCTGCTAATGCACCATCTGCCTGGTTCACCTTCAGCCACCACACTGATAGTGGCCATCCTGGACCTCAAGGCACTTGGTTACAAAGGTACAAGCCTGGGTCAGCTACTCATCTCTGGTTCTGGAGTGGCGATGGCTGTCAGAGGACAAAGTCCCCACTTTTCTCCATGACCTAGTGCTTTCCCACAAAGATGCCTGAGCCAAAGCACTGGGCAAAGGAGTACACAGACCAGAGCTGGCCCAAGAAGCCTTGTGTTAAAGCCAGCCACAGAGTGTCAATATAGCAGTACACACTTAGAGAATACACACATGCACAAGCATACCCACACATACGTTCCTAGACATGCTACACACACACACACACACACACATTGGCACACAGGCACTCAAGTGTTTTGACTTCATAGTTAGACGGAGACTGAAACATACACTGTATTCCAGACCCTTGGCTTAAAAAGAGGGAACAGATTTGCATCCTTCGTGTCCTCCTTTCTGATTGGTTCTAGCAAGAATGCAGCAGTCCCCATCGTAGACCATGAGCACTTTGTGGAGGGCCACAGAACAACAGGCAAGCCAGGATCTGGGCTGTTGGCATCTTTCTGCTAATCTGTGCTCATTAGTTGATTTGACACAAACTAAAGCCATCTCAGAAGAGGAAATCTCCACCCAGAAAAGACCTCCATCAGACTGGCAATAGACAAGTCTGTTCCTTAATGATTACTGTGGGAGGACCCCCTGAAGTGTGCAAAAAAGCAAACTTAACAAGCCACAGATAACAGGTCAGTAAGCAACCTTCATCCAGGGCCTCTGCTTCAGTTCCTGCCTCCAAGTTCCTACTTCTGTTCCTCCATGGTTTCCTTTCATGTAAGATGATGTAAACTCCTTCCTCCCAAGTTACTGTTAGTCTGTGTTTATCACAACCTCAGAAAGCAAACAGGATAATCCCTGAGCTGCTTACCTTTGGAATACCCCACAAGAAAGATGTGCGCTGCTGTCCTGTTCCAGCCCCCGCTGAGGGGCAGAGTCCGCACCCTGTGACAGACTACCTCAACCTCCATGAACTGTGTCATCATCAGGAGCCCCAGGGACACAGTAGGAGGAAAAGCTATTGGTCCCCAGTGCACAACGGACCCTTCTTCATCAAACCACTTTTGCAGGATTATAAGGCCTGTGGTACTTAGCTCTCCAGCAGAACTGACTACAGACACTCACAGAGCAGATGGATAGCAGAATCGCTGGTGCTTTCTAAGATACAAGGCAGGTGGCTCTGAAGATAGCAGAAGGGAGAGGCCAGCTCTGCTCCTTCAAAATCCTCCATCAGATGAGGGCAGCTGGCCCAGGCCAGGACCTACGGAAAGTGCTGTCTCCCAGGGACCTCTGCCAGCATCCAGGGACTCTGCCAACAAGTCCGTGAGAAGGATCTGGTGGAGAACGAGGCCTGGAAAGAAAAGCAAAGACTCATGAAGTGGAAGGAGCTAGACCTGGGTGAGATCCTTGAGTGAGGCCTTGTGCGCTGTCTGATAAGCCAGGTGAATCCACTACCTTTCCCTATATGGCCCAGGGAACCCCACGCATGCCTTTCAAAAGCATGCCACAGGCTAACAGTGTCCCCACCAAGGGGTCCAGAGACACCCCAGGCTACATCAGGCAGAGCTGTGCTGCTCGACAAGGTCCATTTTAGGAAGTGAGGACAGTGGGGTGCGAGGGAAGGCCGACTTCAGAGAGGCCGTGTAGGCACAGGAAACTGTAGACAGGGGTGGGGACAGCTACAGCACGTCTTCTTTTCTAGTTCCTGAGGCAGGCGTCCCCAAGTCCTGCTGAACATGGTGAGGGACAGCAGACCTTTGCCAAGTCCCTAGCCCTCAGACCGCTCACTTCTGAGCTTACTTTTAGTTGTAATGAGAGGATTTCGAAGCATCCACAAAGCCTGGACTTAATTATCCACTGTCCCACACAAAGGTGCCAAGCATGTTCCCAGTGTGGCAGAGTCCGCACGGATGTTGGCTGCCCAACAGAACACTCTGTGACATAGGCCATCACATGTCCCCAGCATCCACTCGCCTTTCATTGATGATAGAGCCCTTCTTATGGTGCCATCCTCTAGGACAATGTACCTCGCCTCCCTGAAAATGCCTTACGTCAGTGGGGTGGGATTAACAAGCTGTGTTCTGTCTTCTTCATCAGGCTACACCGTGGGGTCTGAGGACAGGCAAGGCCTTCTGGAGAAGATGGGAGGAAGAGGAAGAACAGCAGGGTGTGGCAGAAACCTGCGCCCAGGCCTGGCAGCAGTCCAGCCAGCCTTGCATGGCTTATACAGAGAGAGGGAGGTGGACCTTCTTCATGCTGCACGCAGATCTGCTGGGACCCTCATTACTGCTACCAGTCCTGGGATCTCACACAGCAAATGATTGCCACACACAGGTCCTAAGGGTTGGTTGGAGAGGGAGAGAAGGACGCCTGTCACAGACCTGGGTTTTTGTTTTCTGTGTTATGCTGTTTAACCAGGAATAAGCTGTTGTGAGATTGCCGGTGACTCCGTATGCCTACCTCTCCAAGGAAAAGCTGTATCATTGGTCTCCATAGTGATGCAGAAATGCAGACTGTAAACAGAGGTGCACGCCTGTACATGTATGCAACATGCTGCTAGAGCTTGGCCCCTGCCATCACCTGGGGGCAGGCAAGTGACGCGTTCTTCCCAGAAAGCCTGGGTGAGCTTGCATCTTTGGATAGTTGACTCAGTGTATGTCCTTCGTGGAAATGGTTCTCTCAGTCTGTGATGTGCACACACCCCAAGTGGCTGTGGCAATCCCATGGGGCCATGCAGGAGAAGAACCCATAACCACACCTGGCATTCAGTGATCTCTCAGGAGGACACAAGCCTGACATTGGGAGACCCCATATCAGAAAATATCAGAGACACTGCTGTCCAGGGACTCCTGAGCTAGAAAACTGATCAGCTTGGGAGGGGGCCAAGAAAGCTAGTTGGAAACATGTGAATCCTGAAATGGCATCCTAGACTTCAAGAGGGACCTAGAAGTCACAGAATGTAGCGGTGACAACTGCAGAGACAAGGCCTGTGAGACAGCAACCATGCAGTGGGCTCCTAGCTGGTGGGGGTCGGGGGAGGCAGCAGACAGCAGTCATGTGGTGGGTTCCTAGTTGGTGGGGGGAGGCAGCAAAGGTCTCTAGATGAGCTCTGGAGGCAGTGACATGGGACAAGATAGGAATCAGCTCCCCGGAGGACCATTCACCATGGCACAGCACCCTTCCTGAATCACGGGCCACTGAAGAGTGGGATCTGGTTGGAGCCATCTCTCTGTCCTCCAGGGGTCTTGTTTCCTCAGCAGCCTCCTCACCTGGAAGCATGGCACAGTGACCTTGTCACCTCTATGCTGAGGGCCCTCCAGAGATTCTGCACCACTTAGTAGGCACTCAGGGACATCTCGTGGAGGAAACATAGCACACAGTAGGTACTAGAGGACAGCTGGTGAAGAAGGCCCAAGGAACACAATGGAGCACACTGGGTGACATCGGGTAGAGGAGGTATTGGCATACAGTAGGTACTTGTACACTGGCCAAGTCAGCCCCTGGTCATTCTTTGAGGGTACACAGAGTCTTCAGAACCTGACCTCATTATGTACGCCCCTCACCCTAGAACCTCAGTCCCAGGGCCTCTCCTTGGTCACCTCTGCCAGGATCTGGGTGTCCTCAGGAGACCCCGGGAAGCGGGTGCCGCAGAACTGGGAGGCAGTGTTCCTTTCCGTCTTCACATCGGGCTGAGACTCAAAACAAAACTGTCAGATTTCAGAACATTTCACAGCAGCAAAAATAACTGCACTTGGGGAAAAAAACATGCAGACACTTCTCAAAGTCATCTAGTCGCTTCAACAATGTGCCAAAGGCTTCTGGAATTGACAGGTTCGGTTTGCCACGCACCAAATGCGCCTACCCCTGCCAACCTCTTCTCCCGAGGCTCCCGAAGTTCTTCCATGCCAAAGCCGTGGTACAGAAAAGATGGCAAGCGGGACGCCACAGGGCTGCCTTGGCTTGGCCCTACTACGTTACTGGTTCAGAAACCCTGCCCAGAACTCACAGGTCCCACATGCCAGGTCCAAGGTGACTGAAACAGGAGCAGGCAGAAGAGCCACATTCAACTGCACCTGATTGTACTAGGACACTCTCTGGTTGCCATCACATTTGGTCCTCCCAGCCACCCCTAGAGAGATGTCTCCACTCTGCAGATGAGATTTCTGTCAGGGACGTCCTCCCTGGTCAGAGGTGGCCTTCCTTTCCCGGGAGGGAATCATGTTGGCTTCTGCATCCTCTGGATCAATACAGAGGTTGGCTGGGAGCTTGGAAGATGTCTCAGTGGGGAAACAACACTTGTTCTAAAAGCATGAGGACCTGAGTTCGAATCTCCAGTGCCCATATTAAAAAGCTGGAGATGGTTGCGTGTGCCTATAACCTCAGCACGGGGAAGAGGGCCAAAGGCGGAAGGATCCAGGAACTACCAGGCAAGTCAGCCCCGCCCAAAAGGAGAGCTTTGGGTTCCTCGGGGGACATTGTCTCAAGGAAATAAGGCAGAGGTCAGTAGACAATTAACATTTTGTTCTAGTCTCTAAATGTACAGATATGGATGCACACACCCACAGGTACATAGGCCACACATACGCACAGTAAAGAAGGAAGACAGGTTGACTGGGCATGTAGTTTCTCAACCAAAAGCAGTATCTTCTGGCCTCCTAAGGGGTCAAGTTGGCTATGTGACACATTTGGTCATCGGATGCCAGCAATGTCCTCTGTTCCTATTCTCATTTTCCCATGGCAAGAAATGAAAGGTTCGTCTTGGATGGCATGTAGAAGTCACTTCAGGATCAGCAGGGCCATGAGAGGCACAGGGGCTGGGCCGGCACTGTGAAGCTGCCCCAGAAGAACCTGGACCCCGTCCACACCATTGTGGCCTCTGAGGGAAATTAGCACTTAACCTACAGTGAACATTGGGCAGCAAGATTTGCCACAGCCCCTCCCAGAGCTCAACTTCAGGAGCCCAACCAGGGAGCCTTTCAGAATTCCATGCAGGGGAAGCAGAGAGTGGTGAAGAAGGCGCTTCACCATGGCAGGACTTTAGCCTGGCTGTGACTCAGCATCCATGCTAGAGTCTGTCTCCAAGCAAGAAGAAGAATGGTCTTGAACTAGAGCAGAAGCGGCGAGATAGAGAGATGTGGAGAGGCTAGACGTGGGCCTCAGGGAGAGCTCGGGGGAAGCTACTGGAGCTGAGTAAAGCCAAACTAGTGCCAATGAGGGTGGCAGAGAATGCCAGCTGGGATGGGGACAAACTAGCCTAGAGCAGGACACTACTACAGAGCTATCGGTAGGTTGACTAAGAGGACACGTGCAGTGAGCAATCAGATATATAGGCTTGGCTGTCAGAAGACAGCCTGAAAGTACAAGTGAAGTGATTGGCCACTGATGGTTACTAGTGGATACCAAAGGCAGCAGTGGGATTGGCTGGGGGAGTGAATGGTGTCACCAAGGGAGAACTTAAGGTGAGCCTAAGGTGAGCAGAGTGTTAAAATTGGTAGAAGGGAAGGGGCCTTCTGGGGGCCCTGGGAGAAAGGGAATCCACAGAGGAAAGAAGGGGCATGGGAGTTGCAAATCCAGACATTCTGAGAGGGTGGGCTAGCTGGGTCAGTACAGTCATCAGATAAATCAAGATGGCTACCTTTAGGGTCAGGGAGTCAATGACAATGGCAGATGATGTAACACAGAGAATAAGACCAACCTAGGGACACACAGGGCTTGTGGGAACCTGGAATCAGCAAGGGGCTTGGAGGTGTGAGGAACAGGGACATGGGCATGTGGGTCCTGAAGGAGTCAAGGGTGCCTGGAAGAAGTGGCTCTGTGCAGGACTATGTTTCATTTCAAGACTTTAATGGTTGCCATCCTCCAATTTCCACCACTTTCTACTTAATATTTTTCTTAGATTCAATCCAAAATAGTCTCAAGTTTTAAACCTGCCTTCTGCTAGACAATATTCTCAGTAAAATCCAAATTTGTTGGGCTATTTTTTTCTAATACACATGTAAGTAAATGTGCTATTATGTAAACGGCCTGTCCAGGCACAACCAAATTGCCATGGGACTCACAGGGTCCCCCTGGCCTTAGGAACTTGGGAAAGAGGAGGGGCACACACATGTGTCTAGAGTCAGGTGATGCAGGGTGGCCTCAAGCCTCTGCTAGAACCAGCTGGATGATCTCAGGCACGTGACACGATCCAAACTCCATCTCTATAAAGTGGAGATAAACTTGTCTGTCTATCTCTAGCAGAGATGTCAGGGTGGTGTGAGGTCAGAGCGAAGCGCAGAGCAGACTGGCACTCAATCAGCATTTTGAGCTTTTATAGTATCTATTATCATCATCATTGATGAGGATGACCCCTATGGGATAGACGGACAGATGGACAGATGGACACACACACACACACACACACACACAGAGGCAACATGCCTGGATGCCTGTGACTGACCCACCTCTCTCTAACGGGGCCTATGAAATGTTCCAGCTAGCCTCTGGAATAGATTACAAACCGCTAACTTCGGAGCCTCCGTGCCAAACATAAGCATGGGCAGACCAAAGTGTGTACCCAGCTCCACACCCTGGTGCGATTGGCTTCTGGGAGGACCCACCAGAGGAAGGAGCTCAGCAGTGCAGACAGGCTCTGCCTCCCAGGGCTGTGCACACAGTGGGGAAACATGCAGAGGCTGCCGGGTACCACACCACATGGCAGCCAGTGGATTCCAGTTTGCCCACAGGCTGGGGACAGGAACTGCTGTCTCCAAGAGAGAAGCTGTGCAGCCAGAGGTCATCACCACCACCCTTGTTCACTGTATAATGTACGATGAAGATGTACAACTGCAGATGCTCATCTTCCTGCCCACTTTTCCCCATTTCTAAGTTTGGTCCTCTCTAACTGTTTTAAATTGGGTTCTGTCCAAACTAGGAGGATCTGCAAAGAAAACCCCAAGCCTGTTCTGAAGCTGCTTTCTACACAGTCTCTGTTGGAATAAACCCCAAACAAACTCTTCCAGACCCTGACCAAGCGCTGTGATGAAACCCCATCCCCTTCTCCCTCACTGCCATTGCCAAACTCAGTTACCCACTATGACCCACATCCTGAGAGCTGGACAAGGCAGGTTCTGAGGATAAAATGGCCCTGTCTGGACAAACAGCTCCAGGAGGAATGAACTCCAGGCTTGCACATAGCTGAGAAGTTGCATTTAATTCCCCACTCCCCAGCCCCCCAAGCACCCTTTCCCCGTCCACAGATGCACCCCTCCTGCAGTGTCTGCCCCTTGCCATGCGAAATGAACAGTCCAGTCTACTGAGGTCAGTCTCCTCTCCTTTCTGCCTCCTGTATCCTTAAGTTGTCTTAGAAATCTAACAATCGGCTTCCTCAGAAGTCTAACGGTCTCCCCTTGCTGGGGGACTGGGGCAACTGAGGCACATGAGAAAATTTTGAAGTAAGATACAGCTTTAGAGAGTAGCCAGGTCTTCTCCCCAATTAATAGAAGCTGAAGTCCAGCAAGTCAGAAGGCTCAGAGCCACCGTCCAGCAAGAAAGCGGTCTGCGGCCTGTCTTGCCACAAGCTCATGAAAACATTTTCCCAGGGACTTTGCTACATACAAAGAGGCATCCTAAGGACCTTGTTCCTCTCTGCTCTCTGCAGTCACCAGTTTGTTCCCTGGAAAACAAGCAGTCTGGCTTTGTGGTTGACTGGGTCCAGAAAGAATTAACTCAGTTCAGGGTCAGAGGGCAGAGCCCAGCAAGCATGTTCTATGTTACTGTGGCTGTGTGCTTGGCAGAAGTCGCTCGACCTGACTGACCAAGGAGTCAGGTAAGCCCCCCTGCTCAGCTTTCAGTACTGGCTGGACCAATGCCAACTTAAGGACAGCTAGGTAAGGTGTGCCTGTAATCAGCACACAGGTTCTCTGAACCAAGGTGCCCCACCCATCTCTCTCCAGGGTAGAGATGCACCTATTGCTTCTAGAACCTTACTAGGCCCCCAGGGCAAAGGGGAGCCCCTGCCCAGCCCTGCTCAATTGCATTAAATTCCAAACTGGCTGGGTCCAAAGAGCAATCCCAAACATGCTTCTATAAAAATGTGTTGTAAAAGAACATTCTCCACTCACACTGGCCCTCTGCCCGCTTCCACTTTGGGGTTCTGGGCAGAATTTGAGAAGCAAACTTCTCACCAATTACCACGAACAAAACAACTCCCAGAAGAGGCAAGCTGCTGCCAGGCCTAGCTGGGGACAAACCCCATGTACAAACAGTTTCCATTCTGTTTCAGGAAATCCCCAGAGATGTTCCTCACGAGGCCCAGGCCACAGCCCACCCTGCCCCATATGCCCCTGGCATCTCTCACCTGTGGCTCTACTCCTGAGGTCAGGAAGCCAGAGACAAGCTCCCACAGACACCAGAGTCCAGAAACGCTAAAGGGAAATGCCAGGCAGCTGCCCTGAGATCCAGGCCTCCCCACCTACTGCAGTTACCACAGCCAGGGCCGGACGGGATGCTGCTAACCCTGGCCACAGTCCTGGACATACCCAAAAGATCTCCAAGGGTGGAGGGCTTTGGGGAACCCGCCCCCTCACCTCACACTTTGTATGATCAGGGAAGAAGACTAGCAGGAGGAAGTACTTCTGCTCGTGGCTAAGACCATGTCCCCAAATGATCCCACACGCTAAGAACTGGGCCTTTCCGGAGCAGATTGGAAAATCCGCCGGAGTGAGTGGGGGCCTTGCCAGCTGCTTGGGAAAATGTCTTTTTAGAGTGTAGGGAGTCATCTCCGCAGCCCTCTCCTTCCAGTTTGTACGGCCCGGTGGTGTGGGTTGGAGACTGTGGTCCCAGACAGTCCTCTAGCATGCATCCTGGCCTTCCTCAAGGAGCATCCACCTAGAGTCAGAGGTGGTCCTGCCAGGCTCTGCACCATGCTGTGGGGGCCTGAGGAGCAAGAGCAATCAGGAGAGGCTTCCTGGAGAGTTGGCTCCTGAGGATAAGTAGGAGTTCCTTATAAAACCAATTATGAACCTAACCACAGCATTCAGGGGGAAGGGAAGACTTAGAGCCCACAGTCAGCTTGTCGGCATACCGCAAGCATCAAGGGCAGTTGCTGGGAAGTTGCAAGGCTGGGAAGGTGAGATCCTGCAGCAGGATGAATCCAGCAGTGAAGGAGAGAGGTGCTGGACAATCTGGCATGAGGCATCGGTACCACAAGCAATGTGGGCTTTGAAAAACAGTGTGGAGCCATGGAAGGCTACAAATAGACAATAACATGGGGCCATGTCTTAGAGAGTTCGCTCTGGTGACCACAGAGCTCAGAGCAGCACCAACAGAGGCCAGAGGCCAGGCATGGGGGACTGGGAACATCCTTTCTGAATACTCAACTGTCCAATGGCCCTGTAGTGGCCCACTCAGGTTTCCTATCTAGGTGGGGACCTGACCCACTGACCTCTCAATGGGCTACAAGGACAGATGGCTGCGATCTGCTTTTCTGAACAGAAACTCAGCTCCCTCCCTCAGGGTAGATCCCCTTCCTGGTGTCCCACATTCAGATGGCCTAGACAAGGCCTTTGCCCTCACCTAGGACACCCTGCACAGCCACCTCAACCAGAGACCTCCTCTTGGCATTGTCTGAGGGTCCTGTGGAGATGGTACCCCAGCCTGCCTTTTGCCCATCAGTTCCCTTTGCCTATTCCACAGCTGTCAATCAAGGACACTTCTTCCATGCTTTTCCCCCTTGGAGTTGTTCCTGGGAAACCTCATCTTGAACAAAGGGTGCCAGCAAAGGTCTAATTAAATAGCTGCAGCTGGCTCAGAAGACCCCGTGCAGGTCCTGGCAGAGTAGAGGGAACCCAGGTTATAGCCTTTTCTGGGGTGCACAGCCTGTATTCCACCTAAAGGGGATGGGAATGGAGGTGCAGCAGGCACTCAAGAATATGGGGCGCAGTGACTGTGAAGAACAATGACTGGGTAGATCCCACCTCAGGGAACTTATGAGCCTGTGGACTGATCACGGGACCTAGTAGTGATGCAGCATATTCATGGGCTCTGATGAAGACACTCCTGGCCACACAGGTCTGCTCTACAAGGTTAGACATGGCTGGGAATACTGAGAGCCTGGCTGTGATGCTTAAGATTTAGTGTCAATTTGAAACCAAGCCTAGTGGTACATGCCTTTAATCCCAGGACTCAGGAGGCAGACGCAGGTGGATCTCTGTGAGTTCAAGGCCAGCCTCGTTACAGAGTCTCCTGCCTGCCGGGGCTCCATAGAGAGATCTTTGAGATGCCCAGGGGATTAGTAAAGTACACTTCTGGGAGTGTCTGTGAGGACATGTCCAGAGAAGACGGAAACGTGGGACAGCAACTGATGGGAAAGGCTCACCCCAAATGTGGGCAGTGCTGTTCAACGGGCTGAGGACTCAGATGAAATAAAAGTAGGAAAATGCCAGCCTGCAAGCCCAAACTCCATTTCCCTTCAGCAAGTGCCTCTATTGCTGTGTGGACTCCCAGCTTTGATTCCCAGGGAAAACCCAGGCCTTGAACCTTGGACAGAATCATTGCTCTCTCTCATTCTGAGGCCACCAGCTTCTTGTACTGTGCTAGGTTCTCTGGAAATGTGTGCAGCCAGCCATTGTTGGACTATGCAGCCTCCACCACTGGTGTAAGTCAAGTCAAGTCAAGCTAGTATATCGTGTGTGTGTGTGTGTGTGTGTGTGTGTGTGTGGGAGAGAGAGAGAGAGAGAGAGAGAGAGAGAGAGAGAGAGAGAGAGAGAGAGAGAGAGAGATGGGTTCTGTTCTTCTAGAGAATCCTTGACTAATACACTGGTAGAAAGGATAGTGACTTCTGCATTGATGCAGCCCTAAGCTCAAATTTCCAGGTTCCCCTGAACTCTCAGAGCCCACACAAGCATTCATTTTTTACTTGTCCTTGGGAACAGCCAATGCCTGCCTTCACTCAAAGGCCACTAGAAACCTCCTCCCCTCAGGAGAGTAGACAGCCTTCAGAGTGTCCTACCTCCCTCCCTTCTTGGCCACTGGTTGGATGTCCAAAGATAAATCACACTGTTGAGATTACCAGGTTTGTGAAAGGAAAGGAGGCTGGACCTCCCAAAGGCCCCTAAAGCATGGCCAGGACTGAACCCTGGAGAACACCGCCCAGAATCTCAGCCAACAAGTGCAGACTGAAAGTCTGGTTGGTTGCTCCAAGCTACTCCAGAGGGGCCTGGAGAGTACTAGATGGGGAAAGAGAATCCTCCAATTGGGAAAGGTATTTGGGTATGGTGGGATGAGTTCCATGTTGCTTGTGAAAAGATAAGACCTGAAGTTAGAGTAAAGATGGATTCGTGGGCAGTAAGGTATGGCTAGGCCAGCATAGCGCTGGCTTGAATTTGAGGAAATCGGGGAAACATAGAGCAGGTCATGTTGGTGGAATTGTGCACAAAGTGGGAAGGCCCCGGCTTTGTATTTGAACCTACATGTAGTGATATTTTACATGTATTTTAATAAATAAAACTTGCCTGAAGTTCAGAGAATAAAGCAGCCACACTGATCAGCCTTACAGACCAGACAGTGGTAACACACACCTTTAATTCCAGTAGCCACATTTGTTTGCCATAGAAACCTGATGGTAGTGGTGCACGCCTTTAATCTCAGCGCTCAAGAGGAATATAAAAAGGGAAGAGACAGCTCTCACACACAGTCTCATTCTGAGATTCCTGGAGGCAGACTTGCCGTTTCAAACTGAAGTAGAGGTTAAGAGTCAGTAGTTGGCTGTTTTGCTTTTCTGAACTTCAGGTTGAAACCCAATTTCTGTCTCTGGGTTTTTATTATTGTGTTACACCCACAGGAAAGCATACACTTCAAGGATGCACATATACCTGAGAGTGACTTGGCCACTGGTCAGCAACCATTTTTATCACTGGCTGTCTTAGTCTGTGTTCTATCGCTATGAAGAGCGATATGTGACCATGACAATTCTTATAAAGGAAAGTACTTAATTGGGACTGGCTTACAGGTTCAGAGGTTTAGTCATCATGACTGGGGGCATATTGACAAGCAGGACACACTGCTGGACAAGGAGCTATAAGTCCTACATTTAGATCTGCTTTCGAAACAGGGTTTCTCTGTGGCTTTGGAGCCTGCGCTGGAACTAGCTCTTGTAGACCAGGCTGGTCTCGAACTCACAAAGATCCGCCTGCCTCTGCCTCCCGAGTGCTGGGATTAAAGGCGTGCGCCACCACTGCCTGGCTGGAATGGGGCTTTTTGAAACTTTAAAGCCTTCCTCCAGTGGCACACTTCCTCCAACAAAGCTACACCTCCTAATCCTTTCAAATAGTGCCACTCATTGGTACCATGGGGCCCACTTTCATTCAAAACATCATATTAGCAGTCCAGTGCTAGTCTAATGAACACCAGAAAGGATCATGTTGACAAGGGTCTAGACAGGCCAGATGTGTAAGTTCCCACTGCACAGCAGATCCAGGTCCATGAATGATGGACCAATTGCAGCATCAGAGAGCCTTTTTCCCTCTACCCACACTGCTCCCACAAAAGGCACATCTGCCCCTCAGAGCAAGTTACCTATCTTGGATTTTTATTGCTGTGAAAAGACACCATGACCATGGCAACTCACATAAGGAAAACATTTTATTGATGGGGCTCGCATACAGTTTCAGAGGTTCAGTCCATTATCATCATAGCAAGGTGCAGGCAGATGTGGTGAGGGAGGAATAGATGAGAGTCCTACATCTTGCAAGCAATGGGAAGTCAACCTACTGTCACACTGAAGGAAGCTTGAGCAAAAGAGACCTCAAAGCCCACCTCCACAGTGACACACTTCATCCCAAAAGGCTACACTTCCTTCCTAACAGTGTCACTCCCTTTGGGGGCTGTTTTAAACCACCACAGTACTCATTAAAGGAACTGATAAGCAAGAGCTTCAGATCCCCTGAAGATCTATCTAGAGGAGGCAGAAGAGGTCTCTAGCCTAAATGAGCAGCTGAGGGTCAGGAGTCTGCAACCCTGGGCCCCACCTACAGAACCCATAACAGGTAGTGAGGTTAAGCAGATGTGCATGGGTCTATGATGGAACTGAACAAGGCAGGGTCTCCCACCTCCTCCGACACTTGAACTTTGGCACCTGCAAACTCAAACTTGTGCTCCCTCAGGGATGCTATAAAGAGATCCCTATCCAGTCATCCAGCTCCACATAAGCACCTGCTGCAGGCTCAGGCCTGAAGAACCAAGCTTGCCCATAAGGAATCATGTGGTAACACTGTGGGTCTTTCCACCAAGCAGGAGGTGAGATGGGGCAGACCCTCATCTGAATCATCAACATCTGGAACAATGCCTACAGAAGATTTTAGAAGGTCTCAGTTTCCCCCACATGTAGACAGGATTTCTTGGCAGCAGGGCTTCTGGGGGCCTTCTATGGTGCTCTCAGGATATGACCCACCAGGAGCTACAAAAAGATTTCAGATCACCCCTAGGCCTCATAAAAAGCACATTGTTGGGGAGCATGTGTAAATCAGTGGGAATGTTGGCCAGGACTCTAGGAATCAAATCCTGGGTCCCATCCACCATTCTGCAGAAGCTCTGCTGCCTTTCAGGACCCAGAAATGACACCCTAGCCTCTGAGTAGCTAATGCCCACCTCACCAACCTCACTGGTGGCCCTTAAACTCCAGGGCCTCAGTCCTATCCCCACTGGCCCCTCACCAAAGCTGAGCTTTCTGCTGATTCACTGAGGTGTGGATACCCTGCAAAGCAGCAGCCCCCTGGCCAGCTCTAAGGCTCTTGCTGCATAAACAGCCCCACCACTAATGAGGGCTTTCATGGAAGCTTGCTCCCCAGGCCTGCTCCCTAGGGAACCCAACTTCCTGTTCTCAGCAGCCATGTGGGAAGAGGAACATTCCAGAGGCATCCTGGTTGGGATAGTTGGAGCCTAAGGTGGGGAACAGGAAAAAGAAGGGGTCCTGAGAGAGGTTGCAAGGGGAGAGCTGCTCCTCCTTGGTAACTCTCACGCCTCCTACCCTGATTGCCAGGTCCACACAACATTTAACCACCTGAGGATGAGAACAGAAAAGTGGCCCAGAGTCATGAAGCTGGGAAAGAGGAACTGGGCCTCAGCCTATTGCCTGGTGACATGGCCTATCTCTGGAGCTGCTGGATATGACCGAGTTGGGCCTTCCTTGGCCTACAGTCCTGACATCTGGAGACACCTTTCCAAGGATGCCTAGTTTAGGGTTGGGACACTATGAGTTTATAAGACCTCATTGTAGTGTGGCTCCAGCCACGTGAAGCCCCAGCTTTGGACTTCTGGCTTATCCTCCCCAGCAGACAGACAGAAAAGGCCAGAGCCTATGGCCTTAGTGGGAAGCTCATCTACCTGCACAGCTCTGCTTCTATTAATAAAGAAGTGGGGACCCTGAGTCCCATCATCCAGTTGGGGACACTCCCAGTGCAGATGGTATCGAGGGTCCCACTCTGCCACGTACAGCCAAGGCAGAGCCTTTTTCCTATCCCGAGAAAGTTGTGGGGGGTCCTGGCACAGAAGAGCCCTGCTTCCTCTGTTAGAACGTACCCCTGTGGCTGTTGTAAGATCTCCAGCTCCTCCCTCCGTCCCAGCAGTGACATCAGTTCTTACATTCCTGAAGGAGAATTCAGACAGGACATAGGAGTGGATCAAGCAGGCAAGAGTTTAACTGCATGACAGGAAGCAAGGATACACTTTAGAAAAGTGGTAGACGGAGCAGAGCAGGTGCCTCCCCTCCCCTCTCTTATCCCTTCCTCTGTGCCTGTTTCTGGATGGACACTTTCAGGAAAGGGGCATATTATTCTCAGAATCTCTCTTCACCCAGTATCCAGTTTGTTACAAGCAGATGTATAAGATAAATATGTGTAGGGCTTAAGGATTCCTAAAATTAAAAGTTTAATGGAGGAAAGGGTAACAGCACTCTGTGCCTGCTCCCTTCTCCATCCACAAAGATGGAGAAACTACTGCACCTGCTATTCCTTGCACCTTGAGGCCCTGAGCTGGCTCATCTGAGGGACCACCACAAACTGTCTTTGCACACTGCTTCATCAATTCCCCACCCTTATCTTATGGCCCTACTGCAGTGCTCACCACCACCCTATGCTCCAGCTTGTGTGGCCTGTCCGTCAGTCCTCCCAAATATAATCTCCTTCCTAACCCGCCCAGGGACCTTCCAAACAGCTTTGTCTTTGCTGAAGGAAGTGGGTGGGCCTGTCAAAGTAAGCACAGGGTAAAGAGGGGTGGCCCATTTGGACTATCATGGGAAGAAGAACCCCTCCCAACCAGAGGGTGGTGAGCTCCTCATTCAGAGAGAGTGGGAGTTTGGATTCAGCCCTAGATGGTGAAGCAAGGGAAACTTTTAACATCACCCAGGGCAATGAGGATTAAAAGGATCACTTGGAGAGTCCTCAAACTTGTACAAGCTTCTAGCCCGTGGGCCCCTGAAGGTGGCCTTCTTCTTTTCCACTCTACTAGGGGTCAGCCTGCTGGGAGACAGTGGAGGAATGGACACCATCCTATCAGTAGCAACAACTCAAGAGCTTGGCTGCCCTGGGGCGCAGAAGTGAAGACTGGAACAGGGGAGAGTGGGCTGGACTCGGAATCCAGCTGCAAACCCAGGACCGCCTCTCGCCCTGCCTAACTTCTGCCCAATGCAAGTAGCTCTCTGTGAAGGAACGTTAACAGTCGATGGTAGCTGGGATTTTGTTTTCTGTTTTCAATGTTCTTTCTTGGCAAAATAGAAAGTTGGCACCCTAAGACAGGAACTAAACTTGATTTTTGAAATTTTAATTGTTTGTGAAATCCACAGACTTGGAACTCCATATAAATCTCAATCTCAATCTCTCCCTGTCTCTCTCTCTCTCTTTGTTTCTCTCTCTGTCTCTCTCTCTCTCTTTCTCTCTCTCTCTCTCTCTCTCTCTCTCTCTCTCTCTCTCTCTCTCTCGGAATACAACTCAGGGTCCTGCATGTGGTAGGTGAGTGCTTTACCACTAAGCTACACCCCAGCTCTAAATCATTTTCTTTTATTCTCCCAGGTGTTCCTCACCAGGAACAGCTGGGGTCCATCTAGCCCATTTTACAGATGACATATAAGTGATGAGAAGGGACCTGCCTGAGGCATCACATCCTGGGACTGGGATATGGCTGGAACATGGTCTGTCTGACTTGTTAGAGCTCCCGCCCCCTTCCTGGGCCAGCCCCACCCTCCTATGGTCCTTGTCTTTGGACCAGTCTCCATTATCCTTCATCCAACCACATGGAGGCTTTTAAGAGTCCTTTCTGGTCCTTCCCATCCCCTTGCTAGGAGCAGAAGACATGGTCATCCCGACATTGGCCAGGGATCTGGGTCAGTTCGCCCCAGTGAGGGTTCTGCCCACTTGCTTCTGCCCCACCCACTCTGCCCCACGGCATGTAGCCCAGTCTCCCTGGAGTGGGCCTTGCTACCCATGGGTCTTACACACACAAACACACACGCACGCATGCACACACACACACACACTGGGTTCCTAAGCCTGAGGCTGGGGGTCCTGGCTCTCCCTGTCTAGCCTAACAGCAATCCCACTGTCCTGAAATGGCCCAGACTAAAGAACCTAACTGCAGTTACTCAACAAGAATAAGGACAAGTTGTTCACAGTGGCCACAGGCCAAGGGTTCCAACTGTGGTCTTGCCTCGCCTCCAGAGACTTCTGCACAGCCCCTCCTGAGCACTGAGTCCTCAGGCCCTGCTCTGTGGGGGAATCTGGCCCTGGTCTTGCTGCCTCCCCAGTCTCACCAAGCATCAGTGGTTCCTCACAGATGAACATCTGAAACCCACTCTCCATCCCTCTGACTTCCCATCACCCTCTACCCACACCCTGAGGACACCAAGCCAGTCCTTCCTTTCCGCTGTGGCTATGCTGGGAAGCCTCACTTCTAGCTCCTGACCTGCTCACCTCCCCTCCCGACTGTTCAGGCAGCACCTACCAGCATGACTTTGTGGAGAGAGAAGGCCTGTAGACCATCTCCTCATATCCCAGCCCCAGAGTCTCGGAGCCTTCATCTGCAGAGTGAACATGACAGCAGTGCCCAGCTCATGATGTCATGAATGTTGAACAAATAAGAGGGTGGGCACTAGTGCAGACACCAGCACTTAGTGATGGCTCCTCAGGTAGAGAGCTTCTCTTGGTGATTTCCACGGCTCATCCCCCACTATTATGACCACATTCCATCACCCATCTACCTCCTGGTGCTCTGCCTGCACCTCTTGGCCTTCTTGCTCTCCTCACCCTCTCCAAGCAATCTTGTCCCTCACTGTGGCCTTATGCAACCACTCACCTGGGCTCTCCTGGGCCAGGTTCAGTTGCCACATGGCCGCATTGATGACTGTCAGAAGTCTCAAAGCTGCTCTCTCTAACATTTTTTTCTTATCTATCTCTTTCTGTCCCAGGACTCTGCTAGTAGGTACTGGTGTGGTGTTTCCAACCCCTCTCCTGTGACCAAATCTTTTTATCATTCAGTGATGTCTTTGGCTGCAAATACCAGAAGGACCAGCAAACTATGAGTTTCTTTAGACACAGAACGGTTTATTTTCTTGGACTAATAGGAAGCCTTTGGGTCATTGTGATGCCTATTCTTGGCTGTTAATTTTGACTACATCTGGAATTAACTAAAACATAAATGACTGGACATACCTGTGAGAGAATTTTTTTCTTATTAAATCATGTGATTTAATTAATTAAGAAGTGGGAAGACCCGCTTCTAATCTGGATCTTTGAAGTGGTGAAATACATGCTTAAGCAGATCTTTCGAGGTGGGAAGACCCATCCCAGTCTGGGCCACACCTTCTGCTGGTAGACTATATAAAGGATGTGGAAGATGGAGCTTACTCTCCTTGTCTGCTTGCTCTTGCTCCTGTTGTCAAGTCCATTCCTTCACTGGCATCAGAGCACACTTCTTCAGGATTTTGGCATATACTGAAGACCAGCTGAGACACCCAGCCTCATGGACTGAATAACTACTGAATTCTTGGACCTCCCCTTGGTAGACAGCCATCATTGGACTGGCTGAACCATAGCCTGTAAGTCTTTTTAATAAATCTATGTGTATATGTGTATTTTTATATGGGATTCATATATATTATAGATAGATAGACAGACAAACAGATGATAGATTTATTAGAATTATTTAGAGGTTGTGATATATATATATATTTCATTCTATAAGTTCTTTTCCTTTAGAGAACTCTGACTAATATAGTCATCATCTACTGACATTGGTTCTACAGCCCTATAACAGCTTTCTCTGTCCCCCCATGACTTCCATTGACTTAGTCCTCATAATGCAAGATGGCTGTATCAGTTCCAAAATCAAATCCCAAATAATGTTCAAAGGCAAGAAGCATGAAAAAAGACAGAATAAAAACATACCTCACAGTCTCTCTTATCAGAAGGACCAAAGTCTTTTCTAGAAGTCCCTGAGGTCATGTCCTTATACATCTTATTGGTAAGAATTAGCACATGTTGCCACTCAGAGCTGCAAGGGAGTCTCCCTGACAGCAATTTCATATGAATGTGGATAGCATTGTATTGCCCTGAAGCCCTTGGCAAAGCCATAGCCCCTCCCTCCTTCCCATCTGGACAGTTCCAGGCTTCCTCTGATGCCCCAATAGCCCTCCATGTGGCCCTGCCCACATCCCTCACTGTGCACTGAATAACCCTCATCGTTTGTGTCCTATACCAACCTGACTGTTCCAGGTACTGAGGAAGCAGGACGATTCCAAAGTCAGCCCTTTCAGTGACTCCTTACTTCTCCGGAAAGAATCCAGACTCGCCTCTGTGTATCTTTCCAGCTTCACCTCCTCCCAATTGCCAATAGACCCCAAACTGAGGATGGGTTCCCCTAAAGTCAACTGTAGACAGAGAAGAGATGGTGTGTGGTTCTAATGCAATGGACAGCTCAAGGGCAGTGGGGAACCAAGCAGAAAGGAGCCGAGAAGAGTGTGCTGTCAAATGCTGTCCACAGGCCAGAGGAAGTTATCCACCCCCATGTTAGTCACCCACCTGAGGGGTAAGGAAATTGGGGGATGGGTCACTTGTTCCCAGTCACCATGGGTTCAGAGCCATTCATGAGATGAAGGGGTCATTCTCTATTGTTTCAGCAGGAATGGTACATTAGGCAGCAAGACACTTAGGTCCATAGTCCATGGGGCTGGGGCTGTGTAACATGCTCCTTGGCACAGTCCCCTGTCTTTACACTCTTCAATGCCCCTTAGATTCTGAGACTGGAAGCTTTAGAAAGAGACTCAGGTGTGTGTGTGTGTGTGTGTGTGTGTGTGTGTGTGTGTGTGTGTGTGTTGAGCGCACACAACAATAATAATAAAAGAAAAAGAGGCTGTAAATTTGAGAGCAGGGGATATGGAAGGGTTTAGAAGGAGGGTACCTGGGAGAGACAGAAAAGAGGAAAGGAAAGAGGAAAAGTAACTAAATTCTATTTTAATGAAAATGTATAAGAAGGAAGGGAGGGAGGGGAGGAGAGAGGGAAGAAATAAAGAAAGAAGCAAGCAAGCAAGCTGAAAAGATGGTCCAGTGGTTAAGAGCTCTGATTACTCTTCCAGAGAACCTGGGTTTAACTCCCAGCACCCATATGACAACTCACAACTCTGTAACTCCAGCTCCAGGGGACCTGAAACTTCCCATGGCAAAACACTAATGCAACTTTTTTAAAATAAATAAATAAAAGTGGGGATACGAAGAGGCAGGGAAGGGCCCAGAAAGGGTCTGATGTAGCCCAGGCAACCTCTCAAGCCCTTCCCCCATGATCACATTAACAGAGCAGAGACAAGCCTTTGAGAGCAGCCTGAACTCTGGAAAGAGTGTAAGAGCAAGTCTTACAGACGCTTACCCTCAAAAAGCCTCAGTTTCCCCTGTGGAAAGTGCCCATCAGAGACCACTGGGAGACTTGCAAGCCTTTACAATATATATCAGAAAAGGGGTCAGTCAGAGGGTATTTGTGATCCATGTCCTGTGTTGGGATACCCAACCACATCCAAGTCAGTAGAAACCCCACCTCTCTGGCCCCAGTCCACCTCCCTGGTCCCAGCCCACCTCCTTGGGCCCAGGTCTGTGAAGAAGACAAGACAGGAAGGGTGAGCCCCTTGCATGGAACCAGCTCCAGAAGCAGAGAGAAGGCAAATTAATGAGTTCCGGAACCCAGGCACCTTCAGCACCTCCCAACCCTATCTCTGTTCCCCAGGGGACTTGAAGCTGGTGGGGAAGGTGACTTAGGGGTCACATAATGCAAAGCCAGCCTTGAGTGCTATCTACTGCTGAGTGGTACCCAAGCCCAGGTGAGGGTAGTTTCTCATTCATTGTAGCCCATGTTGTGGCCACTGTGGATACCCAGGCACAGCAGGGTCAGCACACGGGTGGAGGCGGAGCTGGGAAAGCCCCAGGCAGCAGAGCTGGGTCAGTGACAGGCGGCCCAGTGCCCAGGCAGAGGACAGGACACTATGTTTTGATTATTTCCAGTTTCCTGACCCCCAAGTAGTGATTTAATGTTCCTGTTTACTCCAAGGGCTAGAACAGAAGGCGGGCTGGCTAAACAGGCCTCCCCTGGTTTCACCCCTAAAACTTCCAGAAGGGAGACATCCAGTGAGAGCAAAGCATCCCTAGGGTGGGTACCAGGGCTCTGGGTGTATCAGGGAGCCTTGAAACAAACCCAGGTTTGAGTCAAACATCCAGTAGTCCCTGGAGAAATACAGTTAGCCCCCTGGAGAGTGTGGCCAGAGCCTCCCACACTGCCCAAGAAGAAAGGCTACCAAGGCGTAGGTGGTTCGACAAGATAGGCTCAGGAGATCCAAACCCCATCCCCATACTCTCTTCTGATACCCACTTCGACCTGTGCCTCAGTTTCCCGGTTACTGAAGCTGGAGTTGAGCCCAAGAACCCCATCAGTCATCCACCATTCTCTATGATAGAGTAGGATGAGGAGAGGAGATGGTCTTGGGGAGGGGGACCTTGAGAGAGACTGTCTTTCACTGGAGAGTTGGTTTCAGACTTCCCACGTGGGACAGAGGCTGGAGTCCACACCCAGGGCAGCCTCCTTCACAAAGGGCCCCAAGCACCTATGGTACCTGTTTATTCCCGCTATGTAACTTCTGGCACATCTCTTGACCTCTCTGAGCCTAAGCACACTGATGCCCAGAGCAGGAGGTGGCGAGCAGGCAGCAGTCTGCAGCAGGCGTCCAGGTGAAAGTGGATCTGAGAAGGCAGTTGAGACAATCAGGAGCATGTGCCTGGATCACAGCTGTGGACAGGCTGCCCCTCCTGGGAGCCAGTGGTGGTAGGAAGGTGTGGGACACATGGGCTCAGTTCTGAGAGCCAATCCTGCCCTTTTCTGGTCTCTCCTCTGAGCTCTTAGGTAGAGATGACTAAAGAGAGACCTAGGCTGGAGAGAGGTGTCCCCCTAACACCAGCCTGAGATGGCACTTGTGAGCAATCAGGAAATGCTGGTCGGAGACCTGAAGTTGAGGACAACTCTGAGGGTGGGGAACCAGGGGGCACAGAAGTCAGTGGGTAGAAACTAAGACAAAAGGATCAGCCAGGCCAGGCCAGTGGTACTGCTCGGAACCAATCCTAGGAGCACTGGAGTGGGCTCTTGGGTGGAGGAGGGAGTCCTGGGGCAAGAGCAGAAGGGAGGGCAGGAAGCTTCAGGTAGGTGGATAGGGCACTGGGCCAGGACAGGGAGGTGCAGGGCCAGAAGGGCTATCACTGGGATGGGAGGAATGCTAATGGGGTGGGAGGCATGTCACTTGGGCACATGGTGTAGCAACTGAAGCCAGTTTCCTTAGCGTTCCAGTCCCTTTTTCCAGATTGGCCATTTAGGAGGAAAAAACATAGCCGAGAAAACCTACAATTGCCAGAAAAATGGGTCAGTGGCCAAAAGGGATTGCAACACAGTGGCCCTGAGCAATGTCCACTGCTGCCAGGCTGGACAGGACTCAGCTCTGGGTACCTTCCCGGGTGCCGCCTAGCCTCAGAACCCAGAGCCCAAACCCTGCCTGCTGGACATTAGAACCTGGTTCCTAGAGACAAATGGACAGCCAGATGGCCACAGGATTTCAGAGTGTGCTAACGGGTACCTTCTGCAGGCTACCAGGCAGGGTGGGGGAAGGGATCCAGAGGTAGGAGGTGGGTGGGAGCCGGGAACAAGTTGGGGTGATGCAGATTGAAGAGACTGCCAGTCCTGATTGTAAACTGTGGGCAGGGAGCCTGGAGGAATGAAAAGGTGTTGGGACCCCCAATAGGAGCGGCAGAGGAAGGAGACAGCAGCCACTGTGTCCCTAGGGAAAAGCTCTGGGTCCATGTCCACCCACAGCTAGCACTGGCCAAGTTCTTGCCTCCTGCTTCAAGGCATCCTGGCCACCTGGAGCCATGTGTGCTCCAAGTTCCAGGCTAGCTGAGCAAAGGAGCACTGCTGCAGATCTTGTCCTCCTAAAATGTGGGGTGTCTCATAACTGAAGGTGGGGGTTTAAGAGGCTTCCGTAGGCACAAGGATGACTGCATTAATTCAATGCGGATGAATGATGAAGCAGTGTCTCAGAGAGCGCTTGCCTGTGCTGTGTCCTGCAACATCACCACAGCCCTGGCTTCAAACACATGACATGTACATTTCACACTGCGCATGCTACCACGCCATGCTGCACCAAAAAAACACAGGCTGCAATACCTCATCTCAAATTCAAGACTGCATTGTTTACAGTACACATAGTCTTCTGATATTGTAGAAACCGTGTTTTAAATACAGAAAACAGAATTTTTTTAAAAATGGATGAATGAATGTTTTGTCTGTATGTATGCCTATGCATCATATGTATGCAGCTCCCGAAGAGGCCATAAGAGGGCATTGGATCTCCTGGAACTGGAGTTGCAGATGGTTGTAAACTTCCCTGTGGGTGCCAGGATTCAAATGCCTGGTCCTCTGCAAAGCCTATGCTCTTAACTGCTGAGCCATCTCTCCATCCCACAAAACAAAGACTTTTAATTATTGTAGCTTTTGATTGTATTGCATTAGAATGCTTTGTTGTGATTTTTAATATATTTTTGAAGATTCATTTTAATTGTGTGTCTGTGTATGTGAGTGCAGGTGCCCTCAGAGGCCAGAGGAAGGCCTTGGATCCTTTACACTGGAGTCTCCAGCAAGTGTGAGCTGCAGCACGGTACTGAGTGCCCCACTTGGGCCCTCTGCAAGAGCAGTATGCACAGTTAACCACTGAACCAACTCCCAAGGCCCGAATGTTTGATTTTAAAAACTGTTTAAGTTGCTAACTTGAATTTCACTTTTAAAATTGCTATAATTTGACTTGAGATAAGAACAGAATTTCTACAGTTTTCTGAAATGTCCATAAACATGCCTCTGCCATTTTACACTGCGGATCTATGTGAAGCAGTGTTCATTCCCATCATTGATGATTATAAAATCAAAATATCCGTCAGCTCTGAAATGCAATGAAGATACCTTGTAGCCTTGCCATATCAAAGATTTAACCAAGGTTTAATTCTTTATGTAAAAATGGGCATATCCATCACAAAGATGTAAACTTGTTGTCACCTTTAATAGTCAGTAAAATTGCATGCATATCAGAGAATTGTTTCATTTTATTTTATTTAAAATATACTAATTATGAAAGGGAGGGGGTAGAAAGGAGTGAAAGGTAGGGGGTAGAAGGGAGAAAGGAAGAACCGCGGAGAGCCTGGGGTTGTGGGAGGGTGGAGATCGAGGAAGGGTGGATATTGGAGAAGGGAATAAGATATCTACATTAACGGGAGTCTTTTTAAGATTTGCAAGGGACTTGTCTCTTGAGGGGATCCCAGGTATTCACAGGGATCTCCCAGCTAGGTACTTGGGCAGCAGAGGAGTGGGTGCCTGAACTGAACTTGTCCCATAGTTACTTTGTTGAATATCTTAATCCTCACCATATAAATTTCGCTTGATGGATGGAGATAGAGCCAGAGACCCACATTCACACCAGAGCAAGGGACTGAGCTACCAAGGTCCAGTGGAAGAGCAGAAGGAGGGAGAAAATGAGCAAGGAAGTCAGGACCATGAGGGACTGGCCCACCAACAGAGACAGTGTGCTCGATCTATTGGGAGCTCATCGAATCCAGCTGGACCAGGACTGAATGAGCATATGACCTAACTGGTCTCTATGAATGTGACTGCCAGTGGGGACTGACTGAGAAACCAATGATAATGGCACTGGGACCTATCTCTTCTGCATGTATTGGCTATTTGGGAACTTATTCTATATGGATGCACATCTTCTTAGACCGAGATGGAGGGGGGGGGGGCCTTGGGCTTCCCATAGGGCAGGGGATCCTGCACCATCTTAGGAAGCAGGGGGAGGGCGGTGGGGTAGTGGGGGAGCGGGAGGGCCGGGAACAAGGGGAGCAAATGTAAATTTTTCTTTTAACAATAAAAAAAGGAAAAAATATACTAATTATACATAATAACAGGTTCCACTGTGACACTTTCACATGTGTATGTAATGTATTTCATTCACCCCATTGTCTCCTCTTATCCCCCACTCCCCTCTCTTCTCATCTAGTCCCCTTGCTACGGTCATCTCTCTCTCTCTCTCTCTCTCTCTCTCTCTCTCTCTCTGTGTGTGTGTGTGTGTGTGTGTGTGTGTGTGTGTGTGTGTGTGTGTGCGTACATGTAGGTATGTGTATGTGTGTAGATGGAAGTTTCTTTTCTGCCTGGTTCTGCAACTGTTCAGTCCTAAAGAAACACACAGAGGCTTATATTAATTATAAACTGTTTGGTCTGTTAGTGTAGGATTATTAATAACTAGCTCTTACAACTTAAATTTATCCATAATTATTGTTTATGTTTAGTCACATGGCTTGGTACCTTTCCTCAGTAAGTCATTCTCATTTTGCTTCCTGTGCTTCCTTGCGGCTGCATCTCTGTCTTTCCTCTTTCAAGGATTCTCCTAGTCTGGTCACCCTGCCTATTCTTTCTGCCTGGCTACTGGCCAATCAGCATTTTATTAAACCAATACAAGTGACAAATCTTTACAGTGTACAAGAGCATTATCCCACAGCATTTCCCTTTTTTCTTTTCAAAACAAGAACCCTGAATATAAACTCCTGTTTATTTGTTTAGCTTTTTTCTGATCATTATCTATAACAACTTGTAAACAACATACTAAATAAAGACAAATATTCATGATTTATTTTTTGGAATGTGGGAATAGTTTTCTAGGCTATTTCCTGCTGATTGGGGTTACTGATAATCTTACGGGGACACAAAAAAAATTTAGGATTATGGTCAAGACCTGACTGGAGTATTCTGTGAGGTTGGATCATCTCAGCCAGCAGTCTTGAAGCTGTTCTAGATGCAGAACTTAGAAGAAACTGCAACATATGTGCATATATGGATATATGTGTAAGTGTGAATGTGTTTGTGTGCAAGTGTGTGTATGTATATGTATGTGTGTATGTGTATAGGTGTAAATGTGTGTAGGTGTTTGTATGCATATGTGTGCAAGTGCATAGGTGAGTGTGTGTAGGTATTTGTATGCATGTTTATGTAGGTATGTGCATGCATATGTGTGTACATGTATATATGTGTGTGTGTGTGCCAGTGAGTTTCACTGGGATGGGCATGTGAGTGGTGACAGGAGCATAAGCAGCTCACCAGGGGCAACACCACTGAAATTGATGCCTCTCCCTCCCTCAGTAACCATTAACTGCCTATTGGTCCTCAGAACCTCCCTATAGGTGGAGCCCCATGAACCTCTCCTCTGTCCATGCCAAGATATTAATAGACTAAGTATTATGCAGGTCCTGTGCAAGCAGCCATGTGTGAGTTCAAGAGTCCACAGCCCAGCCACGCTGAACAGCAACTTATTCTCAGAACTTGCACCACCTATGAGTCTCTGCAGGTGCCCACTGTAAAGATACTTACCAAAGCTGACAGTAGACTACTCTTTGGGGGTAAACATAACTAGAAGACATTTTGAATGACACATCATGTCCATTTAGCTATGGCTTCCCTCCTACAACCTTTGACCTCCACGGCTACAAGCTTTTGACCAAGCTTACAGTACCAGATATGAATTTCCTTCTGTAGAGCCAACCTCACGTCCGATCAGAAAGTGGTTGCTATCCCCATAACAGACATGCCTCTATTGCACCAGTAAGTACATCTTGCTTGACATTTTGATAGTGGGACCAGGACACAGGGACACACTCCTCCCCCAACAGCCTGCATAGCACCTTCCAGCTTTGTGAGGGCTAGCCAGCAGGAAGGATGCCTCAGCTCCATTCCAACTTGATTTCTCTGTCCTACAACCAAACCATGTGCTATCTTCAGCAATAAGGTCTTATGTCTACTTCTGGTGGGCAACCAGCTGCAGTGGTGAATGCCTAAATTGTCTTGGGATCTCAAAGGCCTCTCTAGCCAACAGTTTGTGGGAGCTATCTATCCCACTCCGGCACTTGGATTTTCATTTTAGTAACCTATGGCTTCTGGGGACAGCTTTATCCAGTTATCAAGTCTTTTTTTTTTAATCCACTATTAAAAGTCTTTTGTATTTTGATTTACTTTGTCACACAAAATATCAGAAACACAAAGTATATGCGTGTCACAATGCATGTATGGAGGTCAGAGGACAATTTGCAGGAATCAGTTCTCTCCTTCCAACATGTGGTCTCTGGGGATCTAACTCTGATTGTCAGGCTTGGCAGCAAACACCTTTGCCTGCTTGCTAGACTATCTTACCAGCACCTATTTTAGTTTTTTAATAAGCTTACCAAATCTCAGGATTGCTTGTGGCTTTGGTCAGTATCTTTTTACAGTGGGCACCTGTAGAGACTCCTAGGTGGTCTAAGTTCTGAGAATAAGTTACTGTCTGGCATGGCTGGGCTGTGGCTCTCTTGAACTCACATCCTTGTTTTGGGTTGATCTCGCCTCACCCACCCTTTTCTCCCCATCTCCCTGCCACTCCTCCTTAAACCTTTCTGCCCCCAGTACCGCCTTCCACTCTCAAACCATGTGTTCTATCACCTTCCCCAACCCTGAAACCTCTTTTATCACCCCTCATGGACCCCTTTCTAGTTCCCTGATCATACAAGCTCATTCCCACAAAAATACAGTTTTATTTTTTGTTGTTGTTGTTTTTTTGTTTTTCGAGACAGAGTTTCTCTGTAACTTTAGAGCCCATCCTGGAACTAGCTCTTGTAGACCAGGCTGGCCTCGAACTCGCAGAGATCCACCTGCCTCTACCTCCCGAGTGCTAGGATTAAAGGCGTGCGCCACCACTGCCCGGCAAAAAAAATACAGTTTTATAAAAATCAGAAGCTGGGATCCTCATATGAGAGAGAACATGTGTTCGCCTTTCTGAGCCTAGGTTAACTCAATATAATATTTCCAATCACATCAATTTTTCTGAAAACATTGTCAGTTTTCCTTACTGCTGAATAAAATTACATTGTGCATTTTCATTACCCATGAACGTCTAGGCTGGCTTGAGTTTCATTTCTTTAAAATGCTAAATTAATTTGGCTTGAGAATAGAACAGAATTTTTAAAAAAAAATGGCCCAGACAAGCTTCTGCCATTTTGTACTATCATTGGAGATGTTCTAAGTCCTTCAGTATCAAATATTCAAGCAGGATTTCATCCTTTATGTAAAAATGAGCAATCCATGTCAACAACACATTAATTTGCTGTCATCTTTAATAATGATAAAATTATATGTATACCAAAAATCATCTTAAAATAACTTTCTTTATATCTTTAAGTGATTAATCTGTACATCTATTTTATATACCTTTCTATCCAGGGTCAGATAAAACTTTCTTGGATGGAAGGGGGTCACAGCGTAAAAACCTAAGAAGCTGTTGTCAGCTGCCAACTATATTCCATGTTAGTTGGGGCAGCTTCAACCCCTGTCCCTCTCTGCCCCTGTACCCCAGCCTTCCTGGTCTTGATCCTTTGTAAAATGGTATGACAGCCATGTACTGCCCACGTCAGGGCTCTGGAGCACAGACAGCAAGTGCCTGCCAGGCCCCCAGGCCTTTGTGGACCGGAACCAGCAGGGAACCCCAGCACAGAGCTGGAGAATCCCCTTATGCCTGTGAGTCCCATTCTACCACATTTCTCCCCAAACCCTGTGTGTGTCATGCCCACCACCCTCCACTCATAAAACCCCTGCAGAGAGTAAAGGAAGAGGCTGGCTGGTCTGTGTGCCCTTTGGTTCCTGGATTATCTCTTTCCTAGACTCCCTAGTGAAAATGTCCCCAACCCTGCTGTAGATGACACAATTGGCTGAGAGAGGGACCTCAAGAGTCAACTGCCTGTTGCCCCTGATGTCCAAAGCTCTGTACCATAACTGAACCCGGGTGCTGCCTTCCCAAGCACCAGGCCTGGATCACCCACTCATGGCAGTGGCAGTGGTCCTGGCGGTATGCGTCTGAGTCTCAGGATCCCCTTCTATAACGTAAGAAGCTCCAAACTGAAAATGTCTCTGATCCTTTATTGTCTAACTATCCATATTCCACCATCTAAAACACTAATGCTCAGACCCACAGCACACATGTCCACATTTTGTGTATGCTACACTATGGCAGACATCAGTAATCAATCAATCACTGATCTCTCAGATATCAGAATCTTTCTCAACACAGGGCAGAAGGCATTATTATTATTATTATTATTATTATTATTATTATTATTATTATTATCTCCCAGCACTGTGAAGAACACTTGATAGTATGAACCATCACAATGCCATTTGATCAAAACAGATAAAATAAAAACTCTCCTACCAGCTCAGCTTGCAGGATGGAAACTGAACTGGGAACAGTTCTGAGGAATAAGAGTCAAACACCAATCAGGTCCAGCCTATCCAGAGGAAAGCTGTCACAAATTAAGACCTGTGATCCATACTGGCAAGGAAGCACTGGGCTCCACAGTGCCCATGACCGTCTTTCCCAAAGACCTTCTTGCCTAGTCCTAAGATTCAGACCTTGACTGTTTCCTCCCACACAAGTTAGGAATACTCGGCACCTCAGTTATCCATACTCTCCCTTAGTCTTCAATAAACACACTAACATTTGTTTCAGCTCTGGTCAGAAAGTCTGCCCTCCGGGATCCAGAGGGAAGGGGAGGCTCCTTTGAACCTGCATGTAAGTGGATTCACCTAGCGTGTGTGCCCCATTCCGCATTTGCACTCATTTGCATCAGTGCTAAGACCCAAGGAAGCTAGACAAGTGTGCCATTCTTACCCTTTTCAACATCCTTTCTGGTGAGGAGGAAAGGCTTTTCAGGGACAGCTTCACATATACCTAAGTGACAATAAATGGGAGACTGTTTCAGAAGGTTGCCTTGGGTGGGGGAGGGCGTCATCTTCCTGAAGGCCTGATGGGTGGAGTTGGGGTGAACCAAAAGACTGTGAAGGGCCAGAAAACTGAGATGATGGCTAGCCAAGAGCCCCTGGCTGGGAAAGGGGCTGATTGCTGGAGGCTCCCTCCATCTGGCACAACCACTCTCTGTGACCTGACCCCTCCTTGCCACTCCAGGAGCCCGCTACGTCCACCTGCAGCTGTGTGTGGGGGTGGGGGGGCAAAAGTCCACCCCAAAAGAATCTTGTGCCTCTTGTGTGGGTGGCTATGGACTCCAGGGTGGTCTCCTGGTATTCTCCTGGGAAGGTGACCCCTGTTCTGTGAGAGGGGACGGCAGAAGAGGGTGGAGTGGGAGACCACACGAGGCCCTCTACCTGTGCTGCCAGGCAGGCGTGGGGGTGGGCCTGACAGCTCCCCCCACCCACCCTCTGCCAAATTGTACTTAATTATAATGATAAGCGGTGGCAGGCATCCACAGCCACAGGCAGAACACGACAAACACTCCACGGCTCCAAGCCAGCAAGCTAGCTTCTCCACCACGCATCCCTGCACAGGAGGCTCAGAGGGGTGATCTGAGGCCACTGAGGCCCACAAGGGAACCAGGCTGGACCCTGCTAGCCAGCTCAGAGTGGGTTCTACTAGGTGGAGCCTGGGGCCCCAGCAGCTTGGACTCGAATCCTCACCCATCCCCCCATAGTCCCCAGCATCACCTGCTCCTTCAGCAAAGCAAGTCTGGGAGTGTGAAGAATGACACACACATATGCAATGCCTCAGCCACCTGCTCTCCAGAGGGGGGTCCAAACTCAGGACCTCAGCTTTGCACACACCACGAGGGTGCAATATGAGTGGCCTGGCAGAAGTTAGCACAGATAGGGCCCAGGCTAGGCTGGATGGGCAAAGCACACCTCCCCAATTCCAGCAAGGTAAGTCTTCCTCACTAGTGAATAGTAGGTGGACCTGGTGCTGGGCTGGGAGAAAGCATTTGCTTTGTTTCCCCAAGAGAAGCCCTCAGAGTCATTCTGGTAGAGCAAGTGGGGGAGAAATGAGACCTGGCTTTCTTCTTTTTAAGCACACATGCGAGGCAGTCATTCTGCTGCAGAACTCTTTCTCTAGCCCTCTGATTACTCTTATTGTGAAGCACAGCCTCACTAAATCACACAGCAACTCTGGAGTGAATGCACCATCCTCCTGCCTCAGCCTATAGAGTAGCTATGATTACAGACTTGCATCACCAGGCACACATCAGGTTAGGTGTGTGCAATCAGCTGGAGAAGGCAGGGTATGTGGGTTGTGCAGCTGGAGGAGGAACCCTAACACAATGCCTGATGTCAAGGGTAGCTTTCAAGAGATACAGACAAGCCTTATCTGGAAAGACCAGGAAGGAACCTATCCAGGTCCCTGTTACGTAGTAAAGAAACTACACTCCACAAAACCTGGATCTGTAGAGAGGGATCCTCTGAGACCTATTTCACCCCTCTTTGTAATATACTCCTGCTCCTTTGAGGGTTGAGTGATAGGTGCAGGGGAGGTACCCTTGCTGAGGCTCTGCCTGGTTTCAGGGACCCAGAGAGGGCATGGCCAACTACAACAGGACTGAAGAGTGGGTATGGCTGTGTGGAAGTGGCCACAGGCTCCAGGACTTTAAGGTGGTGGCTGCTGGTCGTCCAGATGGGAGGGGCCGTAGGAGCATGAGGACGGTGCTGTCAGAGAGCTTCAGAGAGTGTGGGCTGTTGGGATGGATCTGGGGGTGCAGGTGTTTCAGGGTGCATCAGTAGCATGCACGTGAGTCCATGTGTGGGAGGAGGGTAGGATGTAGGTAGGTGGGAACTAGCTAGCTGGAGTCTGGATGTCAGCCCAGGTCTAACAGCCTCATTTCCACCTGTACCACCACATCCCCTGTCTTTCTGTGACTCCCTCATCAGGCCCAGAACCCTCAGCAGCTCACCAGAGGTGGCAGACAGCCCTGCCCAGGGTCCTCCCAGGTTGTTTCACTGGGCTGGTGTAGGTATTGGCTCCTGCACTGACAAGTTGGCTTTATAGGGCCTAAAGGGATGTCTCATCTCACCCAAAGAGAGGTACACAAGCAGCCTGAGACCAAGAGAGGCACACAGGCCTAAGGCTAGAGGAGGAACCAGAGATATCTCTGCAGGATACCCACACATATCCCATTAGTGCTGTCCTCAGGATCTTCTGTGGTGTCAAGTTCCCAGGTTAGCCTGGGGTAGCAGCTGAACTCTTTCCTCAAGCTGACTCTCACTTCTGCTCCTAGGCACCGTGTCCTTTGCCTCACAGCCTATATCTGAACTCCAGAACCTATCCCAAAAAAAGAAAGAACCAGCCCAGCCCACTCAGGAGTGCCTACTGAGCTTGTGAAGCAGGACATAGCAGGGTCAACTCTAGACAACACAAAATGAAAGATGTCATGTCTTCCCCTGCCCCTGACTCTTGGTTGTCCTGCATGTAGCTAATACTAGTGTAGTAACTGCCCCATTTAAGACCCGAAGTGAAGCTTTAAGCAACACTACCCCGGTAGTCCTATCAACACCGGTCCATTTATCCCTACACACTTCTGCTCATTGCTCTTGCTACAGAACTCTTGTCAGTATATCTAACTGTATCTGTCCACTTACCCATCCCTTTATCTAGCCATCCCTCCTCAAACCATCCATACATCCCTGCTAAAGCAGGGCCACCAGGTATTTGTTGTGGAGATGGGCTGGAGGCCTGAGCATCTTCCCATTCATCCAATCATATATCCATTGGACCTCTCATTCATCTACCCTTATATCATTCAGTCTGTTCATTGAGCCAGCTCACCAACAAACCACTCCATCCATCCCTCTGCCAATTCACATAACAATTGATAGATCCACCATTCACTGATCTACCAAACACTGCCTTACCACAGTCCATTTATTCACATGCCCATCTCTAATCCAACCAGCCATCAAGGTGCCCACCATCGCCCATTTACCTATTTTCCCATCCAACCATTTGTTGACTCTCTTCTCCACTCATAGAAACACTTCACCCAGCAGCAGAAGTGAGCACTTCAGGCCTTTTGAGAGTCTTCGAAGGGCCATGTTCTTCCTTCTGAGCCATCCTAAATGTAGCAAGCACAGATTTTGAACCTCTTCCTTTCAATCAGTGTCTGCTCTCTGTACCAAGGCCAGTTGCCCAGGGTTATCCTGCTTTTTTTTCTTGGCCTGATACCAGGATCAAAAGGAACAGCAGAGAGCCTGAAGTCAGTGTGTGGTCCTAGGGTAGTGTCCAGTAGCAATGCTACAGTCCCTACATTTGACATCTCAGTATACATACGCACACAGCTAGTAGGTACCTCTCACCTGCATGGCTCCCTCCACCTAGGCTCTGGCTCCTGTTATAATAGTATCATGACAATGACACGTTACCTTTTATGGGGTCATACTGTGTCATCACTTGTCATCCTCAAAGGCCAGCAACACCACTACATACACTGTGCATGTTAGGTTCCAAGATCTTAGGGAAAAGCACAGGTGGAACACATTACTTCTGCCTACCTGCACTTGCTAGGACACATGCTTTCCAGATATGATCCAGCTCATGGAAACAGGGACCCTGATGTCCCTGCCACACAACTGGGTTAATGTAACCTAGTAGCTTATGAGGAGGTGGGGATCTGAAGAGATGGAAGCAAGGAAGAAAAGTCAAGTGGGATAGAGGTGAAGTGGGGCCATGGGGCAGGATGGGGATGAGATGGGGCCATGGGGCAGGATGGGGATGAGATGGGGCCATGGGGCAGGATGGGGATGAGATGGGGCCA
>JAQHUG010000470.1:42242-85964 GCA_028555095.1 Dicrostonyx torquatus | reverse complement strand
GGCCATGGGGCAGGATGGGGATGAGATGGGGCCATGGGGCAGGATGGGGATGAGATGGGGCCATGGGGCAGGATGGGGATGAGATGGGGCCATGGTCCAGGATGGGGATGAGATGGGGCCATGGTCCAGGATGGGGATGAGATGGGGTCATGGTCCAGGAAGAGATCACTGTCAGAGACAGAATGGGGACTGAACCAGGGATGTGAGCAGGTGTCACGCAGAGGCCCCTGACCAAGTCTCAGTGTCAGAACTGATTCAGCTGATAACTCTAAGGCGGGGCTAAAGCAGGACAACCAGCTATTTGTAGTGGAGATGGGCTGGAGGCCTGAGCATAGTCTTTAGACTCCTAGCAAGCCCACCTGAGTAGCTGACTCATAAAGTATTTCCAATGACACTCGCTTGGCAGCTTACGCATGTCTCCATCTGCCTCTCTCACTCATAGCAATCCACCACGATCTCCACAGCTCTGTGTCTGTGACCTAATCACACTTTGAAAACATCTCCTCCTGGCATCAGGGGTCAGGGATTTAGCACTGGGTCTTCATGCAGCCACTGTTGCCCAGTTCACTGTCATAGCCATTGTGGACACTCTGATCTTTTCGACCAGGATTTCTCCCTGTATACCAGAGTTGGGCACACAGTAGGTGCTTCATGATTGCTTGTAGAGGAATAAGCAGATGTGTGGGCCTAAAAGGCCTATTTGATGGTGGCCCCTTCTTGACCCTCTGTTATAATTGGGCAGTTTTCCCATCTAGCCATGTGTCCTAAGATCTAGCTGAGGAACACATTCGTCCCTCAGTGTTTTTCTCGGCTGTCATTATAAACCTATGGCAGGCTACAGGTCTAGGAAGAAATCATGAGGACACTCTCCTGAGTGTCCAAGCATTTTACAGTATGAAAACTTTATCTGAAAACCAGAAGAAGTTTGCTGCTAAGATGTCAACATGTCTGTGGCCTGTACAGTGAGGGAGAGGGACGCTGGTGACACTCAGGGTAGTCATGGGTAGTCCAGGGATGCCTGGAATATCATAGAGTGGTCATCTTTGGCCATCATGTGCTAGATAGTCAAGTCATACCAATAGAACAGGGCCACCATGGCTGTGGAGAGTATGGCCTTCGAGACCACTGACCGGTGTTATGGGAAGTAGCCCTGGAATGACGGCCTAAAGGTGTGATTTCAACTGCAAACCCACTGGAGTTCAACTCATGACTGGAGGGAGACCAGCCTGGTGAGGGGTTCAAAGATGCCTTTTTTACTGAGGCGAACAGAAAACCTTGCCTCACCTCAGCTGTAATAAGCTAATTTTCTCTTCTAAATGGGTGTAATCAAATTCAGCCCCACAGCCTCATTTCCAGGCAACTTTATTCATTGTTATTTTTATTCCAAGAATTCCTTGGCATTTTCTGAGAGCCACTGGAGGGTTTAATAGCTGCCTAAGTAACGATGTGCCCTCTTTGGAGAAAACAGAGAAGAAAAGAGTCACGGCTGGGGGTAAGGTTGGGAGGACACACGAGGTCACAGCCCAGGCGTGGGAATGAGGCCAAAGTGGCTAAACCAAGGGGCACTCGCTGCCTGGCTGGGTGGGCAAGACAGGGCTGTGGTGGGGCCACCAGCTCTGGGGATGGGTGATAGTTACGAAAGGGCTGAGAGTCTGGGCAGAGGAGGCAGTGGGGCCTCTGGGTGGGGACAAACTCAGGCAGGGCAGCCATACCCACAATTCAGAGGGCATGGCTCAGGGCCTCCCATCTGCTGTGCTGGTAAGGCACTGCTGGTAGGCAGTGGAGCTGGCGTTTGCAGCTGTATCCTGTACAAATCAGATGCATGGAGTTCTAGCTCCCAGGAAGGAGCTACTGGCCTTAGCACACCTTATCTGTGGACAGCTGGCACCTATGGGAGATCTCTGGAACCAGGAGTGCTCAGCATCTCTCCTTTGCTCTCTGTATCCAGGATGGAACCCTGAGGTGGCAGCAGAGGGTCAGGGATGAACTGATACAGGACAGTGCTACTTCACAGGCCTGTGGAAAGACCTACGCTATGTCTGGAGGACTGAGGAGCATCCTGGACAGATGACGCAAAGGTCAGACATGCCAGGCTAGGATGCTAGGATGGGGACAGGTCAGACATGCAGATGACATATGGGTGGCTGGAATGGGACTCAGCATTGGGAGAAATTAAGGAAGCATTATGTGGAAATTTGGAGGGGCTGAGTACCTGAGGGGATTCAAGATGCTGGAGGCAAGAGAGATTGAAGCAAAAAGTTAGGACTCCCAGGATGAAGTTGCTCACCAAAACTGAGCTATGTCTCTTGAAACCCTCTTAGAACCTGAGTCAGAGTGAGGGCTACTTCTAGCCCCTCCAGACCTCTTGGTCCTCTCACATATGGCCCACCATCCTCCTTGACTGAGTAGGACCCCAGAGCCCAAAGGGAGGGCTGGCCGGTGTGTTTCTCATTGTGCCGTTTAAATCATTAAACAGTTCTTTTGTAAGAGTCATTTGACGTTCAGGAAGTCCTTTGATGCCTTTCAAAGACGTTTTAATAAGTGTTTCTAATCCTCTTCTCTTCAAAAACAGGAAGTCACTGTGTGCCGACCGTAAACACCAGAAGGTCCAAGTTAGAATGGTGAAGCCGAGGACCCAGGCACCCGGTGGTTGCTGAGCCCACCCCACATGGCCAGAGTCTCCATACCAGGGAGACCTTGGTCTAGAGATGAAATGCTAAGCCAAGACCACAAATGATACCTGGGCAGGCACTCATCAAGGAGGATGTTTCTAGAAAGCCACACTGTGCTGCCCTGAGCTCTCTGACCTGCTGCGGGGTGGGCAATTGGCTCTGTCTAGGAATACTAGCAGGAAGTAATTACATCTAGAGAATTCAGCCTCCACCCCATCAGCAACACACACACACACACACACACACACACACACACACACCCTGACGCAGCTGTGCCCAGGGGCCACGAGGGCAGCAGAGAGAGAATCAGAGGCTGACAAAGGTTGCAGCTGGGCTAGAGAAGGTGCTTGCCCCTAGAACTATGCAAATCCTCTCCCTCCCCAGAAACTTGGTGGGCACACAAACCAGCTAGACCTGAGCATCTGCCCAACCCCGTGCCCTTCCTATGCTTTCATTCATTCTGCAAGCAGGTGCTTAGCCTGCACAGAAACTAGTGGATCCATGGGGTTTGGGCAAAAATGTGCTGCCCTCAGGGGACCCTTAACTCCTAGGCCAACCCACCCAAATAAAAGCAGGCTCTATCCAGAACACTATGTGTGTGTGTCCCACTGTGGCTTGTGGTGGTTCGCTTTAACTCTTAACTTGAAATCAAGACTCGCTTAGGAGGAGAGTTTCTGTGAGGACTGTTTAAATCAGGTTAGCCTATCTATTCAGATCAGCTTACCTATATAGCTTATAGGTCTTAAAGCTTACCTATAAGGTTAGCTTTATAGGTCTATAAGGTTAGCTTATATGGCTGGCGTTTGTCTCAATTATGCTGCTTGGTATAGGAGGACTAGCCTAAAAGAGGGAGGCATCTTTCCCTGGGTTTAGATCCTGAACTGGGTAAGAGGGGAGAAAGCGAGCTGAGTACGAGACGTGCACACTCTCTCTACCTGCTTCAGGGTCTCACTGCCCTGGTTTGTCCTGCTATCGGACTACACCTGGAATCCTGAGCTGAAAAATCAACATTTTGCCCATAAGAGCATCAAGAAGTAAACCTGAGAAAAACAGTAGCAAGAAAGGCAGCTAGCTATTGTGCTCACTTCGGCAGCACATATACTAAAATTGGAACGATACAGAGAAGATTAACATGGCCCCTGCACAAGGATGACACGCATTGTGAAGCGTTCCATATTTTTTTTAAAAAAAAAAAAGAAAGAAAGGCAGCTATTGTCACGATAAACCTGACCATATGGCTTTTATACCTTAGAACTGTTTAGCAGAAAGAATATTTGGCATTTGGCACCTAGGTATAGAAAAGTCATTGAATGCTGTAAGAAAATATTAATCAGTTGTCCTAATGATGGACTGGAAGACAGCATTGCTGAGAGAAGCAGGAACTTGGGAAGCTTTAGAGGGAACAAGGACTCTGTGAGGAACTGGACTGGGGGTTGTCTGCGTGGTAGCCTGGCCAAGACTCTGGCTTCGTTTTGCCCATGTCCTGAGTACTGAGTGAAGTTGAATTTAAAGAGAATAAACTCATTTACTTTGAGTGGGAAACTCAAGGCAGCACTGGAGTCAAGCTGGTGTTGAAGAAGCAATTGTAATAGAGAGGTTAGCACCATTGCAGCCTCCTCTGCCTCATTAGGACAGCAGGAAAGCGTTTAGCCAAGATCAGTTCATGGCTGGTGTAGCTGTGGTATGGATCTTCTGTTCTATCTTGAAACCGGCAGCAACAGAAGTTGGCAATGTTCTAAGTGGCCATACAGTGCTGGTTTTGACTGAGGGTTCATGGGGAGCTGCTGGGGCTAGGCTCTGTGGAGCAGGTCCGTGGTCCCTGTGGAGAGGCCCTGAGAGGCCGTTGCATGAGGCTGTGAAGGGGAAGCTCAATTGCAGTGAGACAACAGGATATTGGAGATGTCCAGAACATGGGACATTTGCCCAGAAGAACTGCGGGTATGGTGTGTAGCCAGCTTAGGGGAAAATCTGTGTGTGCCGAGGCGGCAGAGCTAAAGGGGGTGGGGTTACCCAAGCTCTTTGGAACCAAGATAATCACATTGCAAGCCCTAGATACTGGACATGGGGCTGTAGGATTTGGTGCTTTTCTCTGCTAGGTTTTGCTTTGGTGTGATTTCTCTTTGTTGAGCCCTGGTTTTTCCTTTTAAGTGTTGGAATGTTTTTAAAGATTCTCTCTCTCTCTCTCTCTCTCTCTCTCTCTCTCTCTCTCTCTCTGTGTGTGTGTGTGTGTGTGTGTGTGTGTGTGTGTGTGTGTGCGTGTCTGTGTGTGTGCGCGTGTCTGTGTTGTGTTGCTCATGGAGGCCAAAAGGCAGCTTCGGATCCTCTGGAGATGGAGTGACAGTCAGTTGTGAGCTCTGGTGGATGCCAAGAACCAAACTCAGGTCCTTTGAAAGAGCAGCAATTGCTTGTCCTTGATGAGCCATCTTTCCAGCACCAAGTGCTGGATTTTTTAAAGACTACAGGAACTTTTACAATTCGACTCTGATGTACATTATGAGATGAACATGAGGCTTTGGGACTAAGGGGTGGAAGGGTATGACTTAAGGTGATGTGTTCATGTGTCAGGCTGGCAAGTGATGGGATTGTGATGGTTGTCATTGCTAACTCGACACAACCTAGAATCACCTATGAAGAGAATCTCAACGGGTGTCTCGATCTCATTAGCCTGTGGGCGTGTCTGTGGACATGGTCTTGCATACATTAATTGATGTGGGAGGACCCAGTCTAAAAGTGGGTTTGGGTCCTAGACTGTGTAAGAATAGAAAAGTCAAGCTGAGGGCAGGCATGCATGCATCTATTCTCTCTCTGATCTGAGCTCTAGGTTTGACTAGCTGGTTCCTACTGCCGTGACTTCTCCGCTGTGGCAGATCATAACTCGAAACTGTAAGAAAAGTAAAACCAAGATTCCCTAAGTTGTTTTGTCAGAGTATTTTATCATAGCAACAAGAAGAGGTTTTTCTTTAACGTGTCCTGCTAGGACCTTTCACAGGGAGAGGGACACAGCTAAATAAAATGATAAAATAAATAAAATGTGCAGTAGTTGCAGCCACACAGGGGTCCAGAGATGTGCAAAGGAGTAAGTCTGTGAGATGTCCCTGAATACAAGACACCCTGGTCTAAGAATCAGGCGGTCTCCGCTCCAGAGGAGGCCCAGGAGAAGGGTCCTACCTGAAGACCCAGGTGGCTCCACAGCGTAACAGACTCCATATCAAGGACTGTGGAGGCTAGTCAGAGTCCTCGGACTGGTGTTTCCAAGAACGAGGGTTGGGGTGTTCCTGTGGACAAAAAATTACCTACTATAGCCTGGAAGGGGTGCTTCTGTAGACAGAGTCACTGTCCTTGTGGTTAATGGGTGTAAATGTGCATCAAATGTCACAAGTGATAGTGTCTCACTCAAGTCACACTCTGTCTGCCTCTCCTTTAAAGTCTAGGCTGACAGAGCAGCTGGGCTCAATCACAATGTCAGGGGTACATTTCCCTTTCCAGTTTGGGGAGTGACTGAACTAGGCCCAGGGTGAGTCTGTTGACTCCAAGGGAGGCTGGAAAAGGACAAACTCTGGGGGTAACCCTGAGACGGGCAGAAAGAATTCTGATTGTGAAAGAAGAGAGTGGCAGTCGAGGCATGCCTGCTCAGTTCTTACTGACCCTGATGGGAGGCAATGTGTGCCTTGTTCTGAAGGGAAAGTATGAGGCATGCCAAGGAAGCAGTAGGCAGGAGGGTCCCTGAGAAACTAGTAAGTGGGGAACATCCCTGCTTCCTGTGGAGGGGGCACTAGAGCAAGGCTTGCTGGTGTGGACCCAGAAGGAATGACAGTGAGCTCCAGGCCCATCATTGTGGAGATGCCAAGTGGAGCTAATGGTAGGGAACACCATGGGGTAGGGGGCAGTGCCGAGTGATGACCAAACTAGGAGAATGCGAATACTGAGTGGGGAGCAGGACTGGCCTTTGTAGGCCAAGGGAAGTGGGCCACAGGCCTGGGGCAGCATTCTGCAGCCCAGAGCAAGGGTGCTGGACTGTGAGGCCACTGTGGCTGGGAAAGCCACTGAGCTCTGGCTAACATGCACCCTCCAGAAACTATCCCATTTCCAAGGTGAGAGAGAGGGGCAGGAGCCAGGCTCAAGGGGCAGCAGGGCCTCGTGGGAAAATGGTACCTCCCCCTTGGGGTCACCTCCTTAAAACTTGCCTGATGAACTCCTGGAAAGACAGAGGAGACCCTAGCCAGGCCCAGGAGAAACCCTGAACCCAGCAATAAGTCAGCACCTTGAAGGGATTGGGGGGCAGAGGTAAGGACCTACAGTCCCAGACACAGAAACTCCACCACAAGCTCCTAATAGATCCTCTGCAAGTCTTTTTTCCTTTTACTGACTTGTGTGGATGGCAGGCAGTATGCAGGCTGGCGCTGGCTCCCAGTGGCATCCCCACAACAGACTGCCAGACTCTTAGTTGACCCCAAAAGTCCTGTGGAAGAATAAACAGATACAAAAATCAAAAGAGGCATGCAAGACTCTGGTTGGGCCATAGGGCGTCCTCTTCTAGGTGAGTAGCAAAGGAAACACTAGCCCAAGGGTGTAGGGAGGAGTGAAATTCTGAGTGATTACATGCTGTTGACATGTGCATAGTCACATCACGGACCCCAGTGACCCAACCCCATGGGAGTGGCAAAGCTTTCCCCAGGCAAGGCTCAGAGGGATGGCTGTGCCTTTCTCAGGTCAGAGTACAAATGTTGACATTCTCCTGGATCTTCACAGCGTGAGACCTGTCCCTTATGAGACTGCTCCCACTGAGATTAGCCACACCCTCCTGCTTGTTTACCTGTATGCAATAACTCCTCCTCCCTGTACAACTGTTTATAATAAACACACTGAGATTCCAGGGTGCTGTGGTTTCTCTACCAGAGAGCCCTGCCCACCCGACCCCAGCCCTGCTGTGTGTCTGTATGCTTGCCCTTCCTTCATTCCCTTGCCACCCAAGTCAGGTTAATCCCTACAAGCCTGTAGAAAAGAACTGGTCTGTGGCCTCTTGGCAACACAGCATTCAGCCAGCTCCCAGGCACCTTGTAACGATGAGAAGTCAGAGCCTAGAAGGGAGGCCCAGGTGGTAAGGCACCAGCCATGCAAACAGGGGACCTGGGTTTGGATACTCTTGTAAAAAGGCAACACATTCCTATAATCCCAACCCTGGGGAGGTCGAGGCAGGCAGTTCCCTGTGCTTATTGGCCAGGCAGCCCATTTGAATCAGTGAGCTCCAGGATCAATGAGAAACTTTGTCTCCAATAGTAGTAGTAGTAGTAGTAGTAGTAGTAGTAGTAATTAATAATAAATAGTTAAGAGGAGGAGATTAATTCCAAGGTTGTCTTCTAGCCTCCACATGCACACTCACATACATGCGTACTCATACATGTACGCGCACGAGCACACACACACACACACAGAGGAGAGGGAAGCAGAGAAATCCTCTGGGTCACACAGCAGGTCTGATCTGGGACAATACTGAGACTACTAAACTCAGGCCTCCCATAGTCATTGAAGGATCTGAGCCCCATACTGTAAAACTACCCCATAGTCCAAGTGACCAAAGCCCTGAGAAGTGAGAGGAGCCGGAGGACCCCAGGGACAACCCTCTTACCCATAAGGCTCAGCTAGTTTGGAAGGAACCAAGGAGCCAGAGGGTCTTCCCAACCCTGTCACTCTCCACTTCTCTCTGTGTCCTACCCCACCAGCTGTTCCCTAATCCTGGATGTCCTCTCCATACTGTGCCCAAGGGGGCCCTGGTCTGGCCGCAGACCACCAGTTCCTGGAAAGGCCACCCTGGGAATTGTTGTCCCGCCAGCTGAAGTCCATGGTACAGCTTGCAGAGTGAGACCAGCGGTTCAGGTCCCTTCTGGGATCACTCACATTTCCAGGAAAGTTGCAACACACTAGAGAGAAACTGGTCATACCCTTTCCCATTGGCCTAGAAAGAGATATGGGGGAGGGGGCACAGACCTCTCCCTGCTGTGCCTGCAATGAGGACAGCCTTGGAGGGAGGGCAGGCAGCCACTGCTAGGACACCTCCCAGGGGGACAATTACAGGACCACTAGGTGCTGGTGGCCCTTAACCAAAGCAGGACCAACACTCTGCTTCTCTGAGGCCACCCAGCAAGGCTCCACTGAGGCACAGAAGGCTGCAGAAAGACAAGCGCAGGGTGGCACCTCCAGTTTACCCCACAGGCTAGGCATGGAAGCTGGCAGGCTGCTCCTCACTCCCCCAGGAAGGAGCTCTCCTCTTGAGGGTGGACTGGGCCTTATGACTCACTTTCTCACAACCATGAACGGCACCAAGTCAGAGCCTGAAAGACCATGGTTTCTGTCCCATGGGATTCTTCTGCTTCCCAGTTTGTGGGCCTCCCTGAAGTAAGCTGTGACACTAAGAAGACATGTGGTTGGGAGCTAAGGATCTATCACCATCTCCTCCATCCTTCCACTCCCACAACCCACCCCACCCCGCCCCATAGCCCTTACTCTCACCATCAGGGAACAAGACCTTAGGTCCAGCAGACCCCAGGAAACTAGGCCTACAGCCACACTGAGAAAACTCAGGAGCTGGTCCTGCCCCAGGGCAGACCAGGTAGATAAAGCTCTACATATAAGGGAACCTGAGTTACGCTTGAGCTTGGGAGTCCTGGGACAGACAGACAGACAGACAGACAGACACACACACACACACACACACACACACACACACACACCTGGGAGATGACAGGCACTGATGTTCCCCAATGGGGGCTAGTGAAATTTGTTACAGCAATGAGTGTGTAACAGGAGGACAAGGGGAAACAAGATGTACTTACATCCCATCAAGACACTAGCAGGCTATGCACATGAACAGTGACACCTAAAAGCTGACAATTGGCTGGAAGGAGGGATGAGAGGAGGGTTGGGAGGAGGGATGAGCCATAGGATCAGCCGGACACATTGCACACCATCCTTTCCCCTTAAGCCCCCCACCCCTGTCCATCCAACATGACCCCCAGATCTCCTCCACAGAGTTTCACCTTCCCTCCTCAGACCCAGTGAAGTGGCCTGAGTCTCTATCATTCATGTTGTGCATCTTCTTAGCCTCCAGTCTCCCAAAAGGAATCCAAGTCTCACATCTTTCCATTAGCCAGATCCCTGAACCACAAACATTCTCCCAGCCTGGCCTGCAGGGCCCACAACAGGTGCCTGAAGACTAATGGCTTAGGGTCAAATAAAAACACCTCCAAGGTATCCCTGAGTGTGAGCCAGACCCTAAGCAGTGATAAAAACAGGATGAGAGGTGGACATGGGTCCCTGCTGCAGCCTGCCCTTGTAGGATGCAGAGCAGAGCCCAGAGACATTCCTAGGAAGGACTCCTTCTCAGTTGTGTGATGGGGTGGGGGTTAGGGACCCCACCCTTCTGTTTGCGAGAGAGCAGAGGAGATCTTCCCAGAAGAGGAGAGTGTTGAGGCCCAGAGCCAGAGCTTCCCTGGGGAAGGGAACATCCAATTACAAGGACAAAAGTCCAGAGTGGTCAGAACCAGTGAGCATCAGGAGAGACTAAAAGTGAACTTAAAATGCCTCTGTAAGGCCCTGAGATCAGAGGGGTCTGGGTCAGGCCTGACTATGACCACCAGGACCAAGAGGCCCCCAGGGTCAGGCTTGCAGGACTTCTAGGCTGCTGCTGGTCTAAAGCCTGGGTCATTGCCTTAGACATCACTTCTTCAAGAGGAGTCCATCTCCAGGAAGCAGGGAAGCAGCTGTGTGGAGGGCAGTAGGTGGCCTGGGCCATGGCTTCAGTGAAACAAGGACCCTCACAGGCCTAGGCACAATACTCCTACAAACCCCAGCCCCTCTGCCAGGCAGCACAGAGCTCCCCAAAGAGAACTGACAGATGATTTAAAGGGTGTCCAGAAAGAAAGAGAAATCCTGTTTTAACATTTATTTATGGTCACATGTATTGAAAAAATATATATATAGCATGTCCAACCCACAGTTCCAGATTCTGCCATTTAGGTCATAAGCATTTAAGCTTAAAAAACAAGTTGATTTTAAAACATTAAGTAAATGATAAAACTGCTACTAGGAGTATACAATATCAAATCAGATCACCGGGGTCACTTGGCCTGTGTTTCTTGGCCAAAGAATAAAACCTCCCCTAGTCTAAGCCACAACTATTTTGGACCTTGTCATGGCAGCCACTCCTGTACCCTCACTCGCAGGCAAAGCCCTGCAGCTAGGGAAGATGTTCAAGGCAGGAAGGATGAAGAGTGCAAAGGCCCTGAGGCAAGAACAGGATGCTGTGCTGAGTGCAAGGGGCACCTGGGAGCAAAACAACAAGACTGAGCCGGGCTGCACCGCAATCTGGAACATGCTAGCCTTGGATTGCCCCCTCTCTGTGTCTGTGGAGTCCCAAGCACAAGGCCTCTGTAGAGTGTGTCCTCAGCCTCCACATTTACCAGACAGAAGGGAGACTCCAAGGATTCTGCTAAGTACAAGAGGGCCTCTGGAATCCTGCCCCTCCCACACACAGTGACCAAAGGACCCAACCCCAGCTGGGTACCGGGTTCTCCCTAGGAGCCTAGGAACAAGAAGCTGCCTACCTAGGTCAGGGTAGAGATAAGGGCAAAGAGGACCACACCCAACCCCACCAGGGCTTGGAAGTAGGAAGTAGTAGATGTCACAGTCCTCAGTGGAAGGGGGTGGCAGAGGGGTACTGCCATTATCCCCTTCCTGGGCCCACAGAGCTCACTGGGTATTGGTCTTACTCAGTGGCCAGGGCCTCATGAACACAGACCACAGGCCAGTCAGCTGAGAGCAAACTACTCACCTAGGAATGCATAGTAAGGCTTCCCTCCTTCTCCACAGCTAAGCCAGAGCCACTGCCCAGAGACCCCAGAGACCACAGAGACCACAGAGCCACTGCCCAGAGACCCCAGCCAGCACAGGCTTGCCCTCACTATCTCTCTTCCTATGCCTAGGAAAACTGACATCCCCAGGCCACAGGTGGTTCCGACACTGTAATGAACGAATTCAAGTTCAAAGAGCTGAGTGGAACAAGATTCATCTCCCCCGCCCCTACACTCTGCTATGAACACTAGAGATCTTCCCCAGGCTTGTAATACTGCATGAGGGTCAGGCTGTGCCAGGAGTTCCCAGACTTGGAACAGAGATTCCCACTTCAACCCCATCTCAAGCTGGTGCCAGGCCCATGGGATCCCGAAAAACTGAGCAGGTTTGAAGGCAGGTGGGGCATCATTTTCTCAGGGCTCTGGGGAGCAAGCTGGAGAGAGAGCACAGGAAGGCAAAGATGGACCTGCTGGGCCGGTGCCTCCTGCACCTTGATATAGAGACAGCACCTGGCTGTGCAGCCACTTGCAAATGGGCCCTGTGCTTTCTGGACTCTCCCCACACCCCTTGTCTGTGTGCTCCCTTCCTCACGCATCTGTCCCTCTCCCAGCCACACAGCCCTTCGATTGATCCAGCCCTGTCACATCCCCTTGCAGAGTCCAGGCCCATGCTTGGCCATCCCAGAGTCAGGTACCTGCTGCCTATCAGCTTAGAGGCCTCTCTTAGTCTCAGGGTAACCTGAGGTTCATACTGCAGAGGTAGGGCAGGAACTGTGTAGGCGAGGGCTGGGAGGGCTGGGGGACCGGTTTGAACTGACCCACAGTGGTTGGTGCAGAGCTTCAGAAAGACCTATCATTGTGTTCAGCGACCAGTCTCTCCCCAAGCTTCACCTCACCACCTGCATTGTGGTCCCACTGGTGAGTCCCTGGTAAGTGCCAGTGTCATAAGAAACTGAGTTCCCGCAGGAAGGAGAGTGCAGTCCCCTATGAAGGAGCATCTGCAGTAGCAGCCACATCCTGGTTCCCAAAGGCATCATAATCCCCAGGCATGTAGCACCTGCCTGGGACCTTTCTCCCACCTGTACTTTGTAATGGTCTTCCCACCTGGACTAGCTGCGTTCTGTTGCTGCATTGAAAACACCTTGACAACAAGCAACGTAAGGGAGAAAGGGTGCGTTTAGCTCACTCTTCCAGGTTACAGTCCTTTGGGACAGTCACGGCAGCAGGAACTTGAGACTAATGGTCACAGCACATCCACAGCCAAGGGAATAGCAAAATGAACACACAATACTCATCGGGAAGCTAGTTTCCTCTGCACAGCCCAGGGCTCAAAACCAGGGAATGGTGTCACTCATGTCCTTCAGGCTGGGTCCCCCTACATCAACCAAGGCAACTGGGACAGTCTCCCACAGGCCTGTCCCCAGATCTAGACAGCTCTTGATTGAGAGCATTCCCAGATGAGTCTGCAGTGTCTGTGACTTAGCCATCACAGTTGGGTGTGGTGTGGTACAGCATATCTTCAATTCCAGGACACAGGAAGCAGAAGCAGGTGAGTCTCTGTGAGTTCCAGGCCAGCTTGCTTCACGTAGCAAGTTCAAAGAGAGAAAAATAATAACACTAACCATCACATTGACCTTCCCAGCACAAGGTGCACCTCTCCTTGCTTTCCTGTCTTTGTTCATGCCCTTTGATTCTTGCCAGGGTTAGTGCCTACCTAGAATAACCCTTTGAGGCCTTGAGTGAGAGTGGCCACTGCCAACATATACCATCCTCTGTCCAGGTAGGATCTCAACATCACTGAGTGACAATGACCCTCCCCAGACCAGAGATCCCCCACCTGCTCCAAGCACCAGCACCAGGAAGAATATTCTGATATTCCTACTAGCTCTGGAGACTTAGAACATTAGGAACATGGTGGGATCCACCATCTACCCAGGACCAGCCCAGTAGCTCTGAAGCCACAAAGAGCAGAAACTCAGCCTCTAAACCGAGTCCTTAGCCTCGTCCATTCCCAAGACCAAGTCACCCAAGGCCACCCTACGGCATATGGCTCACATTGGGACCCCTTGTGTCCCTCACCTAGCTATGGGTCCCTTAAGGACAGATCCCTGGTCTGAGCAGAGCCCATTGTAGTTTCGATTGCTTGGAAAACAACATGAGCTGGGGATGAGGTGAACACAGGCAGTGATGGGGCATGGATGGACATATGGAGGAGGCGTTAAGCAAGGAGCTCCCACACTGATGACTGCAGCCAGAAGATGCAGCGGCCCAAGGGTGTGATGGAGTGGTATAACTTGTCACAAGCAAAGATGTAATGGAGAAGTGTCCCCTGTCACATGGATAAGCCTGGCGGACACTCAATTGTGGATCCCAATGGCTTCATAAGAACCGAGTGAGCCCTGAGGGACATACACACACTCATGATCTCTGTCTCTTGCCCTGTTCTGCTCTAGCCACAGGGGAATCTGCCAGTAAGAGGCCACTGTGAAATGTGGCCCCTCAACCCCACACCCCTAAGACTGGAATGAGCCTCCTCCCTGGGACTCGCAGGCCTGTGGAATCAAGTTAGCATAGACAAGGGGTATGCAGCTGAGACAGCAAGATTCATAAACAGAAAGGGGGTAGCTGCAAGCTGCTGAGGAGAGGAAGGGGGCCACAACTTAAGAGCTGAGTTTCAGTCATTTGTGCCCAGGAATATTCTAGAGCTGCTGGGCTGTACTCAGGCCTGGGTGGACAAGCATTGCATGCTGTCTGTGAGTTACTAGGTAAGAAATGATTTGGCTTTACACGGGATGGAACTCCTGTTGCCTCGGGCTGCTCTGAGTCACATGGGAGGGAAGCCACATGTGGTCCCAAAACAGAAAGGACAGAGGTGCTCATGTGCCTAGGATGAACCCTGCCTCCCTGGTCATTCCTGGGCATGCCTAGCCAGTGGCTCTGAGGCCAGGGCCCTGAGGGGCAGGTGTGGCCTCCCAGAGTTCCACATGCCTTCACTCTCACCTGGAGCTTCCCTGGGGAAGAGTAGCCCTCAGAGCAGAAAGTTGACCATGCCAGGGCAGCCATAGGGCCTTGTCTGTCCAAAGGGTTGAGTCAGGGCAGTCAGCTAAATGTTGGCCCAGTGACTGCAACAAGACAACCCTGGGAAGGTCTCCCCTAGCTCTGCAGCCGGGGGCTGATTGCTAACTGAAGCACTGAGTCCCAGTGGAAGTTTCTCCTCTTAGGAGATGGATGTTTTCATTTGGGCTCACTAAATCCAGCAACTTCCTAAAGAAAGCTGGGAAGATGGCAGTGGAAGAAGGGAGAAAGGGCCTCTCTCTCTCTCTCTCTCTCTCTCTCTCTCTCTCTCTCTCTCTCTCTCTCTCTCTCTCTCTCTCTCTCTCTCTCTCTCTCTCTCACACACACACACACACACACACACACACACACACACACACATGCACACACTGAAACTGCCACAATCGGAATTCATGCCCTGAGGAGGCCAGTGTGGAGTCCTTCTACTGTGTGTTCTGCCATCTGTGTCCAACTTGGCAAGGACAGCATCACCCATGTGTCACACAATAGCCCTTAAAGCCCTGACTCATCACTGACCCAGGATCCCACAACTGCCTGACCAGGACAGTATTCAAAGCTACAGGAACACCCAGCTACAGCCCCTAAGCAGCTGTGCCCCTTTTGCCATTCCGCAAACAGTTAACCAGTTCCCCATTCAAATCTATTTTAATTAGTATACATTTTGTCACTGTGACCAACGCCAAAATAACACAGGATTTAACAAGCTACAAAGTACCCCCTCCTACCCTGCTTCACGTATCCTCTGGGTTTTAGCAACCTAGGCTGGAGTAGTGATAACTCATGTTCTTTGCCTAGTTGTCGGCAACTACCAGCTCCCCTTCAATGCTCAACACAGCATAACAGCTCCTGCCACCACATCTGCCATCCCACAGTAAACCCAGAGAGTAGAAAGGCAAACACACTTCCTCACTTCCCTCCAAGGGACTCAGAGGCCTCGTGGTCACTTTGTACACATCGTCGTCAAGGATTTGGGCAGATGGGTACACAGACTACTGCAAAGGAGACTCCAGTTTGCCTCTTCAGATGAACCCAGCCTGAATTTGGAGCTCCTGTTATGCTAGGAGGAGGTGAGAAGCAAACCACTGTCATGGACACACCATCTCCCGTCCTCTAGAAGCTAGTGAGCCAGAGTCCTGAGGAAGAGACTTCTGTGTGGGGTTGGGGAGGGGAAGGAGGAGAGGATACTTAGTGAGGAATGAGGTGGAGGGGCCCTGAGATGGACTGTCTGTGTGGAGCTCTGAAAGGTGGGCTGGCTCTAGTGGGGGCGACTGAACAGTTTCAGGAGAAGATTCAGCAGCTAGTGACCAGGCATGGAGCCCATGGCTCGGGACAAAAGCCAGAACTTGAGAAAGAGACAGTGTTCTATGTGTCCTTCTGCACAGCTGTGGGTCCTGTCTCCTAAGCCCTGGTCAGTCTCCTCAATGAACAGCCAAGGTCCCCACTGAAGCTAGCGGGGAGTCAGGCACATGGTGGGTGGGGGTAGTGGAGTAGAACAGTGGATATTGAAGTGTCCCCAGAAGATGGAGATAATGAAGGAGGCACAGCCCCCACCAAGGCCATCAGGGGTAGTGTGCTAAGCAGAGAGCAGCTTTGGGGACAACATACAGATCTTAGGAAGGGAGACCAGAGGGGTGTGCCAAGTCCAGTGGACACATCAGAGCCCAGAGCAAGAGTCCAGGAGGTTCGGCCTAAGCCAGAGAGGGCTTCCTGCAGGAGGCTGCAAAGTGCTGCTGGGTGAGGCTAAGGGGACTGGAAGGGCCCAGATATATCCAGGCCACGTACAGGCCAGTCCCTGCCGACCAGACTGACATCACCTCACATCCCACCAGAGCCTCCCCAGTGGCCTCAAGAGGTGGAGATTCTTGCCCCAAAATCAGAAAGAAGGAGCAAATCACTCCTGGAGGCCACACAGCAAGGATTTGGGGTTCAAAATAGTAAACACTGTTTGGAGTTTTCCTGCCACTTGGGAAGTCCTCCAGGTACCAGCTGGCAATGACATCCTGAAGGCAGGGGCAGATGACCAAGGATGTTCATTCCAAGCATCCCCCAAGAGGCAGGGATAGCACCGTTCTACTGGATAGGATAAACCCAGGTCCAGAGGTAAAGCCGGGCCACAATGCCTATCAGTGGGCGGCAGGACTTGAATCCAAGCCTCCAGACTCAGCTGCTTCTCCCTAGTTCTCTTTGAGCCCCGCCCCCTGCTGTTTTTCTGGCTCCTGCTCAGGGGAGAGAACGCACTCTGAGTCTCTGGTTCCCTGGGAGAAATCCATTTTCAGAATCTGGAGGTGTAGACATGTGTTCTTTTTGCCTCTCCAAAGAGCCCTTCCTGAGGACAGAGGTGCCCCCAGGAGCTCTCCAGGACATGGCAGGATCCCAGCAGCGTCAGCCCAGCACAGGATCTAGGGCAGATGACAACATTCAGGGACAAGGTCTCCTCAGGAGTTTAGAATTCATCCAGTTCCTCAACCTCTCACAACCCTGCTCACCTTCCACCTGGCCACAACTGTGACATGCAGGGCTTCCAGGAGTGGGCAGCCACTGTACCTGCTTTGATGACCATTGGAGCCTGCAGACAGCCAGGCCACTATGGTCCTGGTTGCTGAAGCCTTCAAGATTGCTTACCCTGCATAGGGTAAGGGCAGCACTATGAAAGTCTTCCAATGGTAGGAGCCTCTCCCGGAGAGAGAAGGGAAGGAAGGGAGGAGGAGAGGGAGGCAGAGTAGGGGTGGGATGAGCCTACCTTCCCCCAATATACCTTCCCCTCAGCCCTCCTGTCAAGCCCACATTTCACTTTACCCCCCAGCTCTAACCCACCCCTTTCATACTTGGCACTAGAAGGGGGCTCTGTCCTCTCCTCCCCACACACCCTTTAGGCAGCCCCTGACCACAGATTACTGGCTACATCCAGTTCCAGTCCCTTCCATAGAATGTGCTCAGGCCTTCCAAGTCCCACCCATGAACCAATCACTGTGGGCAGGGACCATAGCAGGCCTAGAGCCCCCAAGAAGCAATTCCATTGGCTCCAGAGTTTAAACCCAAGAACTATAATCTTATCAGCAGCCATAAGCCTGAAAGATCCAGCAAGGCCAGCCTGCCCCAGTCTTCTCACTGGGCCACCACAGTACCCCTAAAAAGAGCTCCAAGCCTTCAGGACCAGCAGTAGGTAGCTCTCTGGCACAATGGTCAATCGCTGAGAAATGCCCCCTAGGACAGGGCATGTTGCCCAAACTTCACCTGCCATAGTGCTAGAGATTGACGACTGGCTCCCTCCACCCCAGGGCTGGTGTTGTAAGATTGCTCCCTGTGAACTCTCACAGGCCCATGCTGGAGTTTCCTGGAACCAAACCTTACCACCCTCCTAGGAACCATCCACATCTTTTGTCTCCTTCCAGGTCTCTGGAAGAAAGTTTCAAGCATTCTGGGATGCTGGATCTTATCTCCAGGGCAACAGGATCCCTGGAGGATCCAAGGTGGCATACGGCAAGAAGGTCTGATCTGACAGAGAGGGAGTTGGTCCCCAGAGAACAGATCTGTGCTTGAGCAAACAGTGTTAAGCACCTCATCATCATGGTTTAGGATCCAAAGAAAGATATCATGGCCAGGATGCCTGTGCCCTATCCCCAAGCGCCTAGCCCTTCCACCACCACCACCTGAGTGGGCACCTACTGTTACCCCCCTCCAACTTCAACCAAGCCACTTGGAACTGTAGCAGCTATTCCATCTTAGATTTCACCAGGCTTCTCTTCCACCCAGGTCTTTGAAGGCTGTGGCTTCTTCCTCATCCACAAGCAGCAGCATTACTGTGCCACTAACCACAGAGGACAAACCATAGTCATGCTTTATTGGACTTTATGAGGATGACCATGAAGCCATCTCTATCTACAAGTCCATTCTCTGAGAACCTCACCGGGCCAGTAGCATCTCCCAGCACTCACCTCTCCAAGGAGTCCATCACGAGACAGGCTGGTGTGGTCCTTCTCAGTTGAAGCAGTGTGGGTACCAAATGGGTGGATAGAAGAGTAGGTGGACAAACAGACATGTTAATGGCTGAATAGATACATGGATGGGTGGGTAGATGGATAACAGATGGACTGTCAGATGAGTAGATGGACAGATTGATGGAGTAAATGAATGGATGAGTAGATGGATGATGGATGGACAGATAAAATGTGTGGGTGAGTGAATAATATATGGACAGATGGATGGCTGGGTGGGTGGATGGATAAATGATGAAGGATAGATGGAGAGAAAGATGGGTGGGTGGGTAGATAGATGATGGACAGATGGATGGGAAGACTGGCAGACAGATGGGCAACTAGTGGATGGGCACTACCATTTCTTAACAGGATCGGGGCACGTGCTTCCCTGGAAGACTCATGAGTGTGAGAAAGACATAGAGATTCCTAATGTTGCATCAACACATGAAAACACACCCAGCTGAGCACCTGGCACACAGTAGGCACTTCAAGCACTAGAGTACCCTTGCTCCTCATTGTCCATGCCATGGAGTAGGCAGTGCAGCTTACACTCATCTCCTGAAACAACCTGGAATGAGTTTCTACCATCCTGAAGAACTGTATTTCTAGCACACGGAACTACTTAACTGAAACAGCCCCAGGAATAGCCCCCAAGCAGGAAGAAGAGGCATGAAGAGCCTGCCTCCACTCCAACCCCTCTGCCTGGGGAATTACCCAGGGGACAGCTCAAATCTAAAGGGTGAGGTCACTACAATCATACCACAACCCAATCTCACAACTCCTACACCTCACAACTCTTACTCAACTCGGGGAGCCTGAAGAAGTTTCCGGAAAGGGAAAGACAAACATCAGAGGCAGGAACCAAGTCTGTCCTCCAACCTCTCATCTCTCTCTTTCCCTGGGCAGCAGCATCTTTTGAGGATCTTTAGTCAAGAAGGTTCTAGTATGTCTAAGAGGTCATGGAGTCCAGCAGGGACTATGGTCACAGAATAGAGAAGAGCCAAGCAGGAAGCCACCATTCCTCCCAAGGGACATGTGCATTATTTCTGTGCCAAGGGACTCTAGGGAGGAGGAGATGCACTCTCCCTGTCCCTGAAGCTGCCCCTGCCACCTAGCAGTTTCTCCATTATAGGAGCACCATGAAGTAGGCTATGCAGAGGACCTGGGAACCAGAGGCCCCATAAAACATTCTTCCCGACGGTGGGGTAGTGGGGGAGCGGGAGGGCCGGGAACAAGGGGAGTAAATGTAAATTTTGCTTTTAACAATAAAAAAATTTAAAAAAAAAGAATGAGAAATGTAATGTGTGTGATAGAAGATTCAAGGCCACCCTGCTCTGGCCCTGAAGTCCCTGTTCATCTGTTATAGTTTCTATCATTGGGAACCAGTGATAATCAATGTTTGTGACTTCTAACTTTTCTCATTCTCTTTTTTTTCTTTTTTTTTTTTCTGAGGGAAGTCTCATGTGGTCCAGGCTGGAGTCAACTTGCTACTTGGCAGTGGATGACCTTGAACTCCTGTCTTCACCCCCAGAGTTGGATGCTGGGATTACAAGTGTGTACTTGCACACTGTCTTTCTGTTTGTTTGTTTGTTTTTGTTGTGTAGCATTTTTAATAAATATTCATTCCTAGCGCAAAAAAAAAACCACATTCTTCCCAAAAGAAAATCCTGAGCCTTCTCCTGCTGGGTCCTGGCTTCTGCTTTATAGGTGACAAAGATGGGAGCGGCTACTATCAGAAACTGCAAGATCAAGTCTAAGTTTGACCCCAATGCTACACAACTCACAGCATTTACACCCCTCCCTCTGCTTCTGAAGAACTCTACGCTCCAATAGGGCACCAATCAAGACTTCTTTGAGCTGAGGATATATGCAGATACAACTCCTGCAGTCCATGACCCAGCCACCATATCCCAAACTCCCATAAACACACATGAAAAGGGACAATACCTCCCTTCAAAAATAAGCAGATTGCATCTCACAGAAGTTTCAGGACATGGCTTTTGACAGCAGTCACGGGATCTGAGCCCAGGTCTGGGAGACTCACAAAGCCGGTGTCCTTCAGATGGAAAGGCCTGGCCTTATGGAATGGCCTCTAACAAGTGTCACCTTGAATAAAAAGGCTTGGCTCTTATGAGATGGCTCCTGACAGTTGGTATTTGCACCCTGGCCCAGGCCAAGAGTCCTGGAAATCCCATTCACCAAGCAAACTCTACACCTGCCCACTGCAGTGGCTTTGAACCTGGGACCCTTGGATGTATCTGTCACAAGAGCTGTGCTATACAGAGTTTATCTGGCTTCTTCACCAAAGCACAGATACTATGGGCTTCATACCTCCAGTCATTTCTATTTCAATTTGTCCACAGTCATCAGCTCCAGCACACATCCAGGAATCTTTTATTAACCTGGAACAAAGGGCCAGAGAATGTGGCCCCTTTCCAAGGAGGAGTACCAAGACAGAAAGTTCTTCAGGCTTTAGAGCCACAAAGAAGTTGAGGCTATAAGTTAAAGCACCTATGGCAACTTTCTATGATACCACCTAACACAGGAAATCCACTAGGCATCCTTGCACTCTCCATGAGTAAATGACACTCCTACCAAGGGTCCCATCATGTTGGGAGCCCCTGAAGATCAGCACACATCTGCCACTCTATGTACAACTGGAGAGAGAGAGAGAGAGAGAGAGAGAGAGAGAGAGAGAGAGAGAGAGAGAGAGAGAATATCAAAGAATCAAACAAGGACCAGAGTCTGGTTTGGCCACCCCCAGAGGATAACCATCTCCCATCTCCCTGGGACAGTCTTTCACGCCATGGGCAGTGGAAAATGAAGAGCCTTCTCCTCTCATGGTCCATAAACTCATACTAGGGCTGCACTTCAAGGAGTCTGACACTCAGAATTCACACTGAGCCTCAGTGCCTGGGCCATGCTTCTGACCACCATGGCCTGCAGGCATGCATGGGCACAGTTAGACAACTTGTTTCATCCACTGATCCTCTGGTGTCATAACCAGACAGATTTTACCACCAGGATGTTAAGGGAATAGTCCACAATTCTTCTGTTCTCAGTGTTCGCCGTGGCTGGACTTTGTCCCTAAACAGGAGGTGTCTTTACTCCTGCTTTTACACTTTCATCTCTTTTGTGATGCCTTATGGGAAAGAAGCTGAACTTCATCTGAATAAGAATAGATATGGACACACATGCATGCATGCACACACCGTTGCACACTCTACATTTGTTCCATGCACACACACACACACACACACACACACACATTCCATATTTATTTCACATCATGCTGATTCAACGCATTAAAATGTTAGATCTGCCAGAAGTAAAGGAATCTGGGACTCATGTCTGCTGGCTGGTGACCCCACCTCTTTACAGATGCTTAGTGGTAGAAACATGAGAAGGTGGCTCCTAGGCAGGTGGGAATCTGTCTTATAAGAGTAGCCCTGCATTCCAGGGCCAGGTAGGAGCCAGGTACCCACACAGTTGCTGGTAAGGGGCATTATCCATTGTCCTGACCCCAGGGCTAGCTGAGTACCAGAGAGCATGGTGGATGCTTGCTTGTGCCAGGACTGAGTAAGAGCTGGAGGGTGGGAACAAGGCCTTAAGCTATGACAGGAAAGGGCAGGCAAGACGATACTGGAGACAAGTGGCCAGAATGTGATTCCGAGTGAGATTTCACACAATCCCCAGAGAAGTAGACAGGAGCAAGAGATCTTCCAAGGTGTCTAGAACCTTCTGCATTTGTGGAACAACAGCACAAGGAAGGCATTATCCAGATGTTGGGATCCTAAATCCAGCTGCCCTATCTCCTCGGGTTATTTCTGTGCCCTCACTGACTGGTATGAGTCAGAGGTGGAAAAATGTGTAGAGAAGAGACCACTTTCAAACTAGTAAAAAGGACTAAGCACCTCCTTCAGAGGCTGTGTTGCTTAGAAAAGTGCCAGCCTTGAAAGGGAAAGCCGGTAAAGTGGCCAGGGGAAGGGCATATTCATTAGAGGCCACACCCAAAGGGAGCAGGTCCTAGATGACCTCACTCAGCCCTGCTGCCACCAACATGCTCTACCTTGCTTACCGCTGCCATGTGCAGAAGGGCAGAACAACATATCTTGAAATTCCCCCCAAACCCAGAGTTTTCAGTAAGGCCACACTGCACATGTTACTCATTGCACAAAGTTTTATTGGGCACCTCCCAGAAGTCACTCCAGGGGATCCCAGCTGGACCAGGAGGGGCAGGTCTGCCAGGCAGACACGAATTTCATCTGTTGGACAGACTGCTGGCCACTGAAGAAGGACAGAACAGGCAGAGGGCATGTGCTTCTGTGAGGATGGTCCAGGCAGTAAGGTTGGGCTCCCTACATGGGGAAGGGTGGGACAGGTCAGACTAGAGCTTTGGAAGGAAAGAAAAGAAAATTGGGGGGGGGGTCCAAAAGCAAAGAGAAGGGCAACAGGAACACCATGGTGGAAGTTCAGAGAGAGGAAAGCTCCTGGGATATCCAGAGGTCAGTGCAGAGAGAAGCAGCAGCTTAAAAGTAACAAGAGTGATGACCAAGGAGGCCTGAGTCCCTGCAACCAAGTCATGGTGAGATGGGGCCAGCCTCAGGGCACAGACTTGTTCTTCAACACTCATCTCTAAGGGTGGGTCTGAAGCCTTTCTGAGTGCCTAGGAGGTACCCCTGCTGGGAAATGTGGAAACCACTGGCACTGCCCACCAACTTCCATGGAGTCTTCTGACAGCCTTGGGAAAGGAAGACAGAGACTATGCTTACCACACCCACCCACCAACCCCACCCAGAGGCTGTGAAACCAAGGGGTTAGTGCCAGGCCCACTTAGCACCCCCTCACAGGCAGACCACTATGACCCAGATCTTGGGAGTAGAAGGCTGGCCAAAGTCCCGTCCTCCAAGTCATGCCAAGGCCCCCATCCCCACCCCGAGTTGTTCCAGGGCACCAGATGGACCCAGTCCAATATATCCCTTCTTTTCTCTCCCCTGTCTGCCCTCTGCTGGAGCTGGAAGAGGGCAGGCAGGAGTCCTCCCTCCCCCAGGGTATGCCCCTCCTGGGCTTTTGAAACAGGAGAAGTCCCCAGAATCCCCTCTCAAGTCTGCCAGTTCCCACTAAGGTCCAAGCATCGCATAGACTTCATTATTCCCACTCCAGGCTGTTGGGACAAGACAGGACAGTTAAGCAACTGGTAGAAAGCCAGAGATCTATAGCTAGTTGGGGGTGCTGCCCTAGAGGGCAGTGGAAAAAGAGGGTGGGGGGAGGTAAAGGGGGACAGGAAGAAGGGGTAGAGGGCATTGGAGTAGGAGTTGTCAAGCCAGGTATTTACCCCAAAGGCCAGAATCACCCACACCTTGGCTCTGTCCTCACCTGTACAGGAGACCAGAGAAGTCAAAAGGGCCTGGGTACTTCATCCAGTGCTCTGGAATCCTTAAGTGTGGGGTACAGCCTGTTTCCCACACATTACCAGCAGATGCCCAGGAAGACTGACAGCTGCCTTCCCAGGTGTCCCACATCAGGAGGGAGTGATGATCAGATGTGACTGGTCCATAGAGCAGGACCAGCAGTGCTGGACTTATATCTGTCCCAGACTATGACTGCCACGTGGCATATGCTCCCAGACACATATGAGCATATCCCAGGTGGCCTTTTCAGAAACTGAATGTGGAAAGGGAAGACCTGCCTCCTATCCCTGCCCCAGATCCTTGAGGGAAGGAGCAGGACATGTGCCCTAGACTGGTGCCTCTCAGAGATGAGAGAATCTTGGACTGAGGAGAAGTATGTCTTACTATACCCAAGAAAAGGTCTCAGAAGCCCCCAAACTGCCTCTCAGACTCCCCAGCAAGAGTCTCTTCTCACTCTACCACCTCAGTCCAAAAGAGAAGAGGGGTGGTGGTCTGTGAGCTCAGAGAAGCCCTGCTTTGGGATAAAGCCATATGAGTGGGACCCCCCACTCAGGTACACTCAGGGAAATTTCCCTAGTCCACCTGAAAGACCCTACCAGGACTGCTAGGAACAATAGGAGTCCGCAGGCTTTCCTCAGGTGACAAGTGCTGGGGTGTATACCCTATCCCACCAAGCAGAGAAAGTCCCTCAGCCAGAGGGAGAGGAGACACATTCTCAGGCTACTCTGTTCTCTGAGTAAGGTACACTCGGGGCTCCAACTGCAGCAGCCACAGGTCCTACGAAGGGATTCCCAGGCAGAAACCTCGGAAACCCGGTGGCGAGGGCGGGCGCCTACCTGCGCGCCCTCTGGGCCACTTGCCCCGCGGTCGACTTCTCCGGACAAGTTCCTTGGCTAGTGGAGGGCAATCGGCAAGCGCCCATCAGCCGGACGCCAGAGCGGTCTCCAGCCAGGAAAGTTTAGGCAGCTGGTCTCTTCTGGGAGGGCAGCGCATGGGACGAGAGCGGCTGGAGCTGCGGTATTCGGCTGGGATTCCGTCACCCCAGAAAAGCCCCTGCGATTGCTGGGATGTTCTAGGCAGTGCGGCTCCCGGGCGCTACCTTTGGGGTTGAAACCTTGCCCTGGAAAGGGGCACTGTGAGATGTAACGAAGCGGGACTTATTCAGGGTCTTGGGGACCCCAGGTCAAGGTACCTCCCCGCCCCGCGCGGCCCCTGAACCCAAGTCGCCAGCGGTGCGTTGCGCACAGAGACAGATTAGAAGGTCTCCACCGCCGCGGCGGGCCGGCCAGAACCCCACGTTGTTGGAGAGTTACCCCGCTCCCCTAAAAAGCCTCAGCACACGTTCCCGGTTGGAAGTACGCACTTTACGCGTCCGGGCGCCTCCGCGGTGAGTCGGGCCGCCGCGCTCCGGGTTCGCGAAGGTGGCTCAGTTCGGGCGCTCCAGTCTCGAAGTTCCCGGGGCAGAGAGCAACGTCCGGGGACGAACGGGACGGGTGCGCCCGGCGGCCGGGGCTGTGCCGGGCGAGGCAAGCAGCGAGAGGGGAGCGCTCCCGCGTTCAGGCAACAGCTACCCCTAGTGGGAGAGCCGCCCGGGGCCGGCGCCGCCCCGCGCCCGCTGCCCCGCGCCCAGCGCCCGCAGCGCCCTGCGCCCTGGGCGTCTGAGAGCCGGTCGGGGACGAGGCTCGGCGTCGCTTGCCTCGACTCTCCGGGTCTCCTAAGCCGGGCACCAGTCCACCCTCGGGCCCTGCCCTCTGCACCTCCGGGCTGGAGCAGAGGGGACGCTGACCCGAGAACCGTGGCGCCCGGCGGGAACGAGATGGGACGGGGCGGTCGCGGCGCGGACTGGGGCGGCGCGCGGCAAGCTCGGGCAGCGGCAGGGGGCGCGGAGCGCGGTGTGCGTGGCGGGGCGGTGCGGGGGGCGGCCGTGTGCGAGGCGCGAGTGTGAGCGCGCGCGGGAGGCGGGCGGACGGGCTGCGGCAGTCGAGCGGCGCCCGCGGGCGAGCGGGGAAGGCGGCGGGAACCCAAAGTTGCCTCCTCGCGGGCCCGCGTCCCCGGCGGGGCTGCAGCCGGGGGCCGGCCGAGCGGCGGCCGCCGACCTGGACTCCTGCGGTACCTGGGCAGCGACCCCGCACGAGCGGCAGCAGCGTGGGCGGCGTTGGCGGCGGCGGCGCGCGGGAAGCGAACCGGAGCTCCGGCGCGGCGCTGCGGCCGCCAGGGAACTCAGCTCAGGTGCGCGGAGAGAGGGGCGCGGACTAGGGCCAGCCCGCTGGGACCTGGGCTGTCCGAGGCGCTTGCGCCGGCTAGACCACTGCCACCCCCGACTGCCCGGCCCTGGAATCGGGCTCCTGGCCCCTAGCCGCAGCGGCTCCGGGGTCCCCCACCCCTGAGAGCTGGCTGCGGGCTCAGGCCCGCCCCTGCCAGCCTTGGGACGCACCGCTCCACCTTCAGCTAGCCTGCGCCGGCCCTCGACCCAGGATTTCTGGGGAATTGGCCGCGCCTCTGGGTGATCCCTCCGGGCTCAAGTTGCAAGGGGGCGGGCCCCGGCCGGAGGTGGAGTCTCCCGCCAATTCAAGCTTTGACTATAAATTGAGCTCCCAGCGCCATCGAAGACCAGATGCCTCGCCAGGCCGCCTCGCGGTTGGTGGTGGGAGAAGGTGAAGGACCCCCGGGGGCTTCGGGACCCGCGGCCACCATGCTCCGCTCCCTGCTGCTTCACTCTCTAAGGCTCTGCGCCCAGACCGCCTCGTGCCTCGTGCTGTTCCCGCGCTTCCTAGGCACAGCCTTCATGCTCTGGCTTTTAGATTTCTTGTGCATCCGCAAGCATTTCCTGCGCCGTCGTCACCCTGACCACCCTGAGCCCGAAGTAGAGCTCAACAGTGAAGGCGAAGAGGTGCTCCCCGACGACCCACCCATCTGCGTATCAGACGACAACCGTCTGTGCACCCTGGCCTCTCTCAAGGCCGTATGGCATGGCCAGAAGTTGGATTTCTTCAAGCAGGCCCATGAGGGTGGCCCTGCGCCTAACTCAGAGGTCATCCGGCCTGATAGCTTCCAGAGCCAGCGCATCCTTGACTATGCGCAAGGGAGCCGCCCACTGGTTCTCAATTTTGGCAGCTGTACCTGACCACCGTTCATGGCGCGAATGAGCGCCTTTCAGCGCCTGGTCACCAAGTACCAACGTGACGTTGACTTCCTCATCATCTACATCGAGGAAGCCCACCCATCCGACGGCTGGGTCACCACAGATTCGCCCTACACCATCCCACAGCACCGTAGCCTGGAGGACCGTGTCAGCGCAGCAAGGGTACTGCAACAAGGTGCACCTGGATGTGCTCTGGTCCTGGACACCATGGCCAACTCCAGCAGTTCCGCATATGGTGCCTATTTTGAGCGCCTCTACGTCATCCAGAGTGGCACCATCATGTACCAGGGAGGCCGTGGCCCCGACGGGTACCAGGTGTCTGAGCTTCGCACTTGGCTGGAGCACTATGATGAGCAGTTGCATGGTACTAGGCCACGTCGATTCTAAATAGCCCAGGGACAAGTGACTGATGTTGGAGGGCTAGGCCTTTGAAGTCCACATGCCAGTGCTTACAAATGAAGTCAAGAGTATCTGGGTGCCCATGCCACAGATGCGCACAGCCACAGAACTCAGACTGAGTCTGGCTCTCGGCCACCTAAAGACTTAATAACATCCCTCAGACTCTGCTCTAGTGACTCCCATTTGTACCTGCTTGGCTTGCTCTAGGGAGCATTGCTGTGGCTGGCAACTTTGTCCCTGTTGGAGTTTACCTGCTGGACTTTCTCACACCTGCTTCCAGCGCTCCTTCAGCAATGCAGGACAGTCCCTAGCATCTCACAGCTCAGGCTTGTTAGCCACGCCCGCGCGCCCTGAGCGCAGCTGGGTTCCAGCAGCGCCACAGGCTCTTGCTAGTTGCCTGGCACCCACCTGTCGCGCGCTCAGGGAGTCTTGCTGCTTTTGTGTTTATTTCTTGTCCCTGAGTTGGGGGAGGGACTCAGGAAAGGGAAAGGGTGGGCAGGGTATTTTCCCCGCCTAGCTTTGGGTGCACCGGGAGCCCGGCTGCTGATGACGAACCGTCTCTAACTGGACTTGTCCACGGGTCGGCTCTGAATTGCAGGGGGGCTCTAAAACAGCGCCTAAAGTAAGAGGGGGAGAATGCTCTGGGTTCCATAACGGAACAGCCAAAAATGGGGTGGAAGAGGGACCAAAGGAAGTGGCTTGAGATATCGGCCCCAGAGGAAGGCTCTTGGAGAAGGGGTAGGGGGATTAGTTAATTCGAATAAAGGGGGAGAGCCTGGGAGCCCTAGGCAGAGAGACGCGATTGGGGGTGGGAGTGAAGAACTGTCAATGAGTGTTGTGTTGGAAACATTCCTTGTGTATAAACTTTTAAACTACAATAATAAAAACTTGAGGGAAGTTGTTGTGATTGCCTTGATCCGTTTATTTTCTCGTGTCTCTGAAAAGCAAGAAGAATAAAGCACCAAGTCTTCCCTTGTGTCCCCATTGTGACGCTGGGGAAAAAGAGCAGCGCAAAAGCCCAGGCATTGCAGTGGGGGGTACAAGAGTTGGAGGCTATGGGAAGGGATTCGCCCTGGGACCGCAGATGTAGGTACCAGTGCCACACCTGGGCAGAGAACTGGGGGCCAGAAGAAGACCTGGGATGCAGAGGCCCACGGGAAGAGCGGTGAAGCAAGAGAGTACTCTTTTGCCTCTGCGCGTCTCCGCGCCGGCGCGCAAACATACACACACTCGAGATAGATACTAGGACAGCTACAGAGCCGTCTAACTTCCAGCTTAGGGCAGTGCTGCGAGAAGTGTGCTGTGCAAGGCGAAAAAGTCTCTGAACCTCCAAAGACTAAGTTTCCGCCCCCTGGTTTGCCCTTGCTCGCCTGGCCCAGGACTTTGGGTCGCACCTGCAGAATTGTCTCCGACTACCCCTCCAGGTTGCTGGGAAGTGCTACTAGAAAGGCGCACCGGGGCACAGCGGCTCAATTACTTAGGCACAGCTCCCATAAGGATGGGGGATGCTTGGGGGGGGGATGCCCGCGCCCGGGACACCTCTCCTTCCGCTTTCTTAGCCAAACCTTACAGCCGCCCACCCATCACCCTGCTTGGAAATGGGAAGCAGAGAAGAAGATAAGGAGGATGGGAAAGAGCGGGGGCGGAGGAGGGCGGAGAGGGAGGTCGCAGCATCTGGCATCCATCCCTGTGTAGTCGTGGCCAGGAGATTCGCCCTCAATCTTTCCCCGGCAGCTCATAGCTCCCGGATTGAGTAGAAGGAGGCTCCCCAGAGATCAGCGAGCCCCGTACCTCACTTTGCTGGTGACATCTTAGGGGGAAAAAAAACCAAACAGTGAGATGAAAAGAGGGAGGGGTTCTTAGGCCAGAGTTGAGGTCCGGGTGAAAGGGCTGTGAACCCTGAGCAGTCTGAGCCCCGGGGGGCATTGGGACGTGTGGCACAAATCTTGATGCAAGGCGCGCGCGTGGGTGAGTAGGGCGAGACAGGCAAGATGGAAGACAAGCCCTTGCCCAGCCAACTTGCCCCTGGTTCCCCTGACAGTCCCTGCTCCCCCACCCCAGCGCGCACTCTTCCCTGAAAATCCTTGGAACTGGCACCCTAACATCGGTGAATTACTTTTTATTATATATACTTTTTGCTTTGAAAATACATCAATTGAAAAATAACTTTTAAGAAAAAAATCAGCACAGATGGTATTTCTGCATCCCTCATTCCCCCCACCCCCACCCTTCCCCCAGCCGGGCGCACTTCTCATCCCAAAACCTCAGGAAGAATAAACACAGAACGTGGCGGAGCCGCCGCCTGGAGCAGAGCAGAACCCGCCCTAAGAACACAGTTGCCCCGCAGAGGGCTAATCCGGGTCCCCACTGGCCACTTGAGGGTCTCCTCAAGCAACCCCTGTCTGAGTGTGATAGCAAAACAGGGCTTTCCCAAGCATCCTGGCCACCGCTGGAAGAGTTCGGTGCATCCCAAAGGCTCCCACCCTCCCCTCAACCCCCACCTCAACTCCATTGGAGTCTCAACACCCTTCTTCCTTCCACCTTCCTTCCTTCTTTCTTTCCTTTCTCTTCCTTCACTCTTGCTTTTTTCATTTTTCCTGGAAAAAAAAATATCCTTTTCTTATTAAAATAATGCGTGTTCATTACAGAAAACAAAGAAAATCCTGAAGAAAATAAAACCGACTCGCTGTAACCTCCCTGCCTGTGTACTGTCCACACTTGTATATATCGATCTTAAAAGCAAATGCAGATCTTGCCTTTGAAGCTCACCATTAACTTTTACCCACCCTGCCTCTCGTGGTCTCCTTCTTTCTATATCAATAACTGAGATTTGAATAGTACCACAGCATGAGATCAAAAGGAGAGCCAAGGATACCAGTCTGGGTGGGCACTCCAAAGACCACAAAATCTGCCCCTCTGTCCAGGGCACAGCACACCTCCTGGAGTGAAATAGCTAAGTCAGCACTGGGGACCAACTTCACAGACATACGTGCTTTATAGCATGTTGCTAGACTGACTTCCGGAAAAATCTAATTGGAATTGTTTCCTATTTTCCCGAAGTGCCCATTTCTTTATTTTTAACTAAAAACCACAGAGATGGCACATAAGCTTATTCTCCATATTAAAATTTAAAGACAGAACATACAGAGTTACTGACTGAGAGCCGTTTTCTGACTGAATATCAGGACCCAACCATGGGCAGTGAAATTAGTGTACCCCTTGGGTGCTGAAATCAGCTATCCCTTCAAGTCACAACCTGAAGAACTGAAACAGAATAACGCAGAATAAAACAGAATAAACAGAAACACACAATAAGAATGCCAGTGTGCTCTTCACCCAGGGAACTAGGGAAGTGCAGGGTCCTGCAACAGTCAGAGAGGGAAAGGGAGGGAGGGAGGGAGAGGGAGAGAAAGAGTCCTGGATATGTGAAATGCAAGGAAGTCTACTCCTGAGTAGTCAAAAATGGGAATGCTTGTGAACCCTGACCTGATTCTCACCTCATGCCTTGGAGTTCAAGACTGTGCTGGTGAACTGCTGCAGGGGAGGGACATCTCCCTGCAGAGTCCATTTCAGATAATCACTATTGTGAACGCCACTCAGGGATGTATCTTCCATAACTGGGTTTGATAACCGCCCACCCACCCCACATGCTTCTCTCAGGCCCTTCCCTCCAGCAGCCCCCTCCACTGACAATCCATCTGGTCTGAGCAGGTCTGTGCCTGCAGACTCTGCCTGGAACCATCCTGGCATCTAAATGCCCCTCCCCCAGGAGGCAGAACTCCACTCTGTCCTCAAGAAAGGCTGAGATTCCTGCCTGTTGGGGGGTGGAAAGGCAAGGCTTTTGACTGCTCCCTTCACCCACCCATCTCTTGGCTGCTCCAGATTCCCAGAGGTCCAGGCTTAAGGTACAATCCAGCCTCCGACAGGGAGGGAGAGAGTTGAAGGCCATTTAAGTCCTCTTAAGTCCTAAGGGGGGGTAGTCTCACTTGCCCTATAAGGACAGAGGTCCTCCCAAGAATGTGTGGGAGGAGGGCCTGGCATCCCTGGGAGAAAACAACACAGCCAAGGAAGCTTGAGAACACAAGTCTGTCCACATAGCAAGATGTCCTCTACATGACTGCAGATGGAGAGGGGGTCCTTAGCAGGAGGACAGACCAAAGGAAGACGTCCAGCCTGTTGTTTGTTACACCTGAGCCTTTGGGGACAGAAACTCCAGACAGGGAAATGGGCACTTGTCAGAGGGAGAACTTAAGTTGAAGTGGGCATATATATCCATCTACTACAGGCAGGGGTATTCTGGACTCAGAGGGCAGCTGACACCTCTACTTCCACCCAGCAGCTCTGCTCTAGGGTTGACCTGAAGGAATATATATATACACACACACACACACACAGGTGGCTAAAGGAGTAGGTGGGTACCAAGAGGTCAGGCCCCACCCTTGCCTATTTTCAAGAGACACTCCAGAGGGGGTTTACTCGGGGTAGGCACAAGGACAATGCTTCTGAAGACCTGCTGGTTGGTCACCTTGAAGAACGTGATCACAGCCCATTTCCTGGATGAAGAAAGTGAGGCCCAGTGTGTCAGGCCAGGATGTTCAGGCCTGAGCTATTACCTTCCACATTCCTACACTGAAGGCCTCACCTCCTGCAATTAGAACATGGCCTTATTTGGCGAATAGGCCTAGAAAGAGGTGATTAAGTTAAAATGAGGTCATTAGGGTGGGCCCTAATCCAACTTGACTAGAGTTCTCCTAAGATTAGGATCCTGAAGCACACAGACGAAAGGTCATATAAGGACATGGCAAGAAGGGTACATCAAGCAGTCAAAGTCAGGAGAACCCCCATCCCCCACCCCCACCCCATCCCAGCTGTGGCAACACTTTTACAGCAGCCCCAGGGTTAAAAGTAGCTTTTGACCAAGGCTTGTCATTCCCCACTCCTAGGGTTTAACTCCTGGTTCCTCCCTGGGGGAGCAGGGGCTGAGGATCTCCTCCTTCTTCAGCATACCCCCTCCCCCGATAGCAATGAGTCTGGGTTGGGGTGCTTGGTTTAATGCTCTCTTTTAAATATCTGCAAAGATGAGTGCACACACACAGCTCTAGAAAAATCTCCCTGAGGTAGGCACAGTACTCCTCTCTGTGTGGGTGAGATTCTGACTGTTTTCTTGCTTGCTTCTTATTGCTTATCTGTAGCCTGTGATTTCTCAGTAATGAACGAGTATTGCTCTTATGACAGAAAAAAAAATGCAACTAAGAACAGCAGAAATGGTGGCTGTCACCTGGGGCCAGAGGGAAGGGCATAGGGCAGTCACAGGTGTGGCTGGAGATGGTGGGCTCTGGGCCAGGCCTGGGGAAGGGGCACTATGATTAGAGCTAGGCAGGCCAGAAGGCAAGAAGAAAAGGGAGGAACTGAGGAAAAAGAAGAGGGAGGGAGGACGAGAAAGGAAGGTTGATGAATGACAGGAAATGCAGTGCAATTTGAATTTCAGCTAAACCACAAGCAATACTTTAGTGTAAGTATGCCCCACGCTTTGCATGGGATACACTTATAAAATTATCCCTCACTGCATTGTTTACCTGATACTGAAATGGAACAGGACATCTTGTTTGTTTCCCCTTGCAGTCTGCAAGATCTTTAGCTCCACTCTCCCAGAAGTGACTAGATCCTGTCAATTGGCAGAGGATACCAGACTCTCTGGAGATTGCATGTGGGGGTGCAAAGCCCAGAAAGAATGGCCACAGCTGGTACAGGCTTTGCAGAGTCCCCTGCAAAATGAAACAGCAAGACCCCGTCCTTTAAACAGAATGCCACCGACAATACAGCAAGTGTTTCTTTCCTCCGTTCCAAGGCATCCCAACTTGTCATGGTGTTTATTTGCTATTTAATGTCATTATACAGAAGGGAAAGGTAACATTTTACTCTTTGTGAAATGTATTGCCATTACCGGAACAGTGTTACTATTACATTAATGTCATGGGATGTAAATGTGCTGCTTGTGTAGTAGTGCTAGTCTAAGTTCTGAGTAAATGGAACCAACAGGAGCTGACAAACAATTAGGGGTTTAGTATAAAGAGTCAGCTCCTGGAGAAGACCCCGAAACCAGAGGAAGCAGCCGAAGAAAAATCAAATGAGACTGAGTCAAAATAAAAGCCAGTGCACAGCAAAGGAAGGAAGAGGCGGCATGCACAGTGGAGGAAGCGTTTAGAAGCCACACAAAGGCTTAAAAAGCCAAAACAGTCTGGAGCAAAGGCTCAGTGGTTACGAACACTTACTCCTCTTCCAGGAGACCAGGGTTCAATTCTCAGGATACGTATCAGGCAGTTTCCAACCATCTGTAATTCCTGGTCCACAGATCTGATGCCTCTGCCCTCCATAGGTATCTGGATTCTCACACACACACACACACACACACACACACACACACACACACACACACACAAGCATGCACATAATTAAAAGTAATAAAAATAAGTAAAATTATAATGGTGAATACATAATTATAAATTATAAATTTTTAATATGTGAAACATAAGAAATTTCAACAACTCAGTAGCAAAAAACAATTGGATTTTGAAATGGGCAAAGGACCTTTGTGATGGTTCATCTTAATGGTCAGTTTAGCTGGATTTGGAATCACCCTGAGGCTCAGCAATCCCAGTTCTCGGTACAAATTCCCCAGGACAGAAGTCTGTGTGTGAAGAGGTATCAGAGCTCCAGGTGCATTGCAGCAGTGCTGTTCACAGTAACTGAGGTATGAGTCAGGCTAGGTGTCCATCCCTGGGTAAATGCTAGAATACACCATCTTGGGCTGACAAGATGGCTAAGTGGGTAAGGGTGCTTGCCACCAAGCCTGGTGTGGTGGCCTGAATAAAATGGCCCTATAGGATTATATGGGTATGGCCTTGTTGGAGGAAGTATGTCACTGGAGGTGGGCTTTGAGGTTTCAAAAGCCCATAGTAGGTGTACTTGCTCCCCGCCCCGCAATACCTGCTGCCTGTGGGTCAGGATGTAGCTCTCAACTACTTCTCCAGCACCATGTCTGCCATGTCTGCCACCACGCTCCCTGCCATGATGATAATGGATTAAGCCTCTGAAACTGTTAGCAAGCCCCAATTAAGTGCTTTCTTTTGTGAGATTTGCTTTGATCATGGTGTCTCTTCACAGCAACAGAATAGTGACCAAGACACCTGGCCACCTGAGTTCCATCCCTGGGATCCACATGGTGAAAAATGACTACAACAAGCTGTCTACTGACCTACACACACACACACACACACAGAGAGAGAGAGAGAGAGAGAGAGAGAGAGAGAGAGAGGCACCCAGGTACATGTGCAGACACATATATACAATGTAACTTATTTATTGAAAATAGATATTTCTTTTATACAATATATTGTGATTACAGTTTCACCTCCCCCAACTCCTCCCAGATCGTCTCCACTTCCTTGCTCTCCCAAATCCCCACCCTTTCTTTCACTCATTAGAAAATTAACAGGCATCTATTTAAAAAATAATAATAATAAAATAAGATAAAATAATAAACAAACCAGAATAGCACAAAAACAAAATTGAAAATCATAATATATAGAAAGATCTTTTTAAAATATTAAAAAGAAAGCACTGAAGAAGGACAACTACTTGGCTTTAAAAGGCAATGATCTGTTTCCCACAAGCTGGAGACCCTGAGATCTGAACCTGTGAACTCCCAGTCCCCTGCTTGGGATGGCATCTGGAGTCACCAGGAGGCAAACCTCTGAGTATCTGTAATGGTGTTGTTTCCGGAGAAGGAGAGGTTTACTAGCAGAGGAAAAACACACTTTCCGTGTGAGCAGCACCGTCCCAAGAGCTGAGGTCCTGGACGAACGAAAAGGAGTGAACTGAACACTAGGGTACATTGCCCTCAGCTTCCGGACTGCAGATTCAATGCAGCTTTCTGCCTCACAGCCCACCGTCATGGATCCACCCCCAGGATGAACCACACCCTCAAACAGAACCGGAATTAACCTTGCTTTCTTTCTTTAAGTTGCTTTTGTCAGATACTTTGTGGCTGTGACAATACTGACCTCCTGGCCAGGGAGGTCAATGCCCAGCCCACAGGCGGCTGGGTGGGGCCACTAGGGGGAGAATGTCTGTTTCAGTAAGCCTATGAAGTCAAAAACATGAGTGAGCCTATCCAGAAATCTGCTCCAAGACGCATCCATGGATAATGTTTGTGGGAACACTCTGTGGACACAGAAATAACCATCAGATGAACCCTTCATTCATCTCTCAAGTCATAAAGACAAAATCCTCACATTTAGCTACATGTAGGGTCACCCAAATGAAACCACTTATTTTGGATCTGAGCCCCCCTGTGTATTTTATTCTTGGCAACACAGCTGACATGTGACAGGTGTTTGTGGCACTTTTGGTTCCCACACATTGTGTTCTGTGAACAGGTGAATGAGAAGACTGAAGAGAGCCTCTGCTTTGCCCTTCATCCAGTCCTCTCTACCACTCCTTATAGAGAAGACAATAAAATGACCCTGGTGCCCACTGCTCACCCGCACACTCAGCTCACCGGCACTCTCAGCTCACCCGCACTTTCAGCTCACCCACACTCTCAGCTCACCCGCACTCTCAGCTCACCCACACACTCAGCTCACCCGCACTCTCAGCTCACCCGCACTTTCAGCTCACCTGCACACTCAGCTCACTACATCATGCCTTCAGACTCCATGTGACCCAGGCTTTTGTTTATGTTCAGTGGCCTCCCAGTGAACAGCTTCTTCTACACTTCCGACTGCCCAACAGCCAGACTCTGTGAAAACAAAAATGACACAGACACTAGCTACCACAGTGCACATGGATTCTGATCCAAACCAGGGGACCAAACCAGAGTCAGAGCTTGGTTGAGCAGAGGAAGACACTGGGAAGAAGTGGAAAGAAGGAGTTGTGAAACCTGTCACCAGCTGGGTACAGGAATGCTTGTGTGTGTGTGTGTGTGTGTGTGTGTGTGTGTGTGTGTGGTGTGTAAAAGAGAGACGAGAAGAGAAACAGAGAGATGCATATCAGTACACTCATGCGCATGTATGAACCTAGGTAATGTGTGTGTGTGTACTGGTATGTATATGCATGTGTGTGTGCCTGAGCCTATGATTTCCCCTCCATACTCCCAATGAGTCTCTGACACCCAGAAAATGAAAATACAACCAAAGAAGTAGAATGCCCGGGAGAAGGAAAGCAGTGAGGATCCAGGAGGGCTTCCTAGAGGTCCACCATGGAAATGAGAGAAGGCTGTGGGTGGAGCCTTGGCAGCAGAGACCAGCATCCTGGCAATTCTAGTCAGTGCAGGAAAGTCATTGAGGAAGACCCTGGGATGAAAGGCAAGGGTGGCTAGCCCATGCTCAAGCTAATCCTAGAAGGTTCTGGGAGGTACAGGAAGGTGTTATGAGTTGAGCAGAGGTGTGGTGGGCAAGCCCTACCTAATGCTTCTTAGTGGCTTCATTACACGCTGGTGGCTAATAGACTGGAGAGAAAGAAGTGTTGGCTTCTAGTTCCATCCAAACCACAACCCCACTCCCTCTGACCTGGACTTCCTCTTCCTTCTTCTGGGGTAGTTAGGCCCAGTCACCCTGACCTGCACAGGGCTCAGAGTTGGGCACAGCAGGGAGAACCACCCCAGGGAGCTGTACCAGGGACCTGCTCTGAGAAGCTGTCCCAGGCCCAGCTCCTGTGCACGAGCCACTACCACTCTGGCTGCCTTAACCTCTCCAAGAGAAAGAGCTCCAACCACCTTCTGCCCAGGATGCAGCCCCACACCAACAGCTGTCCCTGTTCTGAGGTGACACAGACCCACAGCCCACGACCCACACAGTAAGGAATACAAGGGGCAACGCCAGCACAAGTAAGATCTCCTGGTTGAAGATCTGAGAGTTTTTCATCTCTTCAGCTCCTTCTGCACATTCAATGCAGTTCCCAGGAGTTGTCAACAAGCTCACCACTTGTCCATTGGAAGAAGAAAATGGGAGAGGAAAGGTCTGGGGTGTGGGTGGCCCCATCCTTGCAGCCACTCCTTCCTTAGACTGTGTTCGTTCCTGGCCTAAACTGTTCCAACCCTGAATCCTGTTCCACAGGGACGTTGTGAACACACTATATTAGAACCTTAGACAAACACATTTGCATATTTTTAAAATGTCAGTATTTATTAAAAAAACAAATTCACATAGCACAGCAGTCTCAATGGCAGCAATTTGCTAGATACTCCCTCTTTCCTTAGTAATTCTGACCAGAACAACATGGGTTCTTTCATTCTAAATTACTAATATTAAATCTCAGATAACACAGTACACGTAATACAACAAGTGTGTGTGTGTGTGTGTGTGTGTGTTTAGATTACAGAATGGCTACAAAGGGTTTAAGAGGCAAAGAAGTTCAAAACACCTGAAAAGCCAAAGCTCAGAAGCCAGTGGATTACACGGTAGTTCCTCTAATGAGGAAAAGGAACTCAAATGAACACTAAGAAGATGCTATAGAAGCTGCAGAAGCTGGGAGTTAGGTCACTGTCTATCACAGGTTTGAGAGTGGGTACCCACAGGTACCACCAGCAGGGCCAATGAAATGTTATTCAGCCTTGAAAGGAAGGAATACCCACCATTTACCACATCACAAATAGACCTTGAGGTTACAGTGTTGAGTGTTACAAACCAGGCACGAAGGGCAGATGCTGTCTGATCTCATTGACACAAGGTTCTCAAAGTCATCAGATCTGCAGAAAGGAGAATGATGTGTTCCTGGACAAGACAGAAATCACTGCTGAATAGGCCGAAGGTCTCCTTTTGGAAGAACCCGTGTTTTTCTCATAGTATAGGCTTTTCATTCCTTCTGTCAAATGGTCAAGTTTGTGCCCTCTACTAGGAGCCAAGCTTTCCTCTGGGATGGGCTAGACATGCCCACATACAGGAGAGGTGCAGTGTAACTTCTGGATTCTACCACAAAACACCACACATCGGTTCGCTTAGTGTGCACAGTCTTAGAACCTGGCCTACACTCTTCAAGGAAGCCCAGGTCAGAAGGACAGACAACATTCAGGCACTTCTGCCACAGTCCAAGTCTGAAGCTGAAAACAGCCCTGGGGAGTGTGATCAAGTAGGATGTGGAAGGTGAAGCCTTCATGAAGCTTCCTGGGGACCAATTATACAGCAATGTGAATGTGCCTGGCCCTGTGGATTTCTGCACTTGGACCTAGGAAATCTGGAGCTGGGGACATGTCTCTGTGGGTGAAAACACTGCAGTGCAAGCATGAAAACCTGTGTTTGCAGCCCCAGAACCTGCATGGGAGCTGATATCCAGCTTGAGTATTGGGAATGCCAACCCTCCTACAGGAAATGCAGGTGGGAGTCTGAGGCAGAAGAGGCCCTAGAAGCTCATGGGCCAGCTAACCTGGCAGACACAGCAGGGCACGAGACAGAAGGTGAGGGCCAACACCTAAGGTTGCCCTCTGACCACTGCGTTCACATATCTATCCACAGTGGGAAACCGAGCAGGGGGCGGGGGACTATAACCTCAGCACTTGAGAAGTAGAGGCAGGAAGAGCAGATTTCAAGGCCAGGCTGGGCTACATAAGACCTGTCTCAGAAACAAAAAGGCAAATCTTATGATGTGTATATTGTGTCATATGTATCATGTATATGTACAAGAATGTTTAACTTATTGTAAGGTTTTATACCTATATAGTGTTACACATTTAGCATTTCCATTTTCATGCCTATACTCACTCTTTCCCTGCTACACACAGTTTTTAAAAGTGTATCTCTACAGTCTTGGGATAAGGGGAAAACACCATGTCTAAAACACAAAATGCAAACACCAAAGAGAAGATACGGGCATTCTCTCGAGCAGATTTGTCCTTAGGATACCTCTTGTCCCTGTTTCTCTAGGGTGTGGTCGGCTGAGGCAGCTCACTCCTTGCCCTGAGAGTGGAGCCCCCACCACAGGCTGCCCTTGGTGGCCTCTGAGGATGGAGTTGGACAGCAGGAGGTCAGGGAGAGGGTAGGAGGCAGGAAGAAGAGATGCAATGTGTTCCCCACCAGTGGCTGCAGCCACTGTGTGCCTAAGCCACTGTGCCTGCCAGGCAGCTCTCTCTCCACCCTGATCTCTATCTCCTTTCTTATTCCTGGATGCCTGGGGAGGCATGGCTCCCTAGGGTCATCAGTCTGGACAGGAGGCCTGCCCAATGGGCTCCTCTTTTGCTAACAGTTCCATTATTTGTCTCCTTCCCACACCCAGCTGGAGATGCCACATTCTGTCACCTGCTGGATAAAACAGGACAAGGAAACTGGGCGCAATGACCATATTTATAATCCCAGCACTCAAGAGGCTGAAGCAGGAGGATCACAAGTTACAAAGGGCAGCTTGAACTTTTGGGTAAGATCTTGTCTCCAAAAAACAAACAAAACAAAACGATGACCAGAAGGACAGCGCTGACAGGGGGAGCATTTTAACCCAGAGCCAAGAGATGCAGGGAGCTTACACAGCATCATAGAGACGAACAGCTAAGCCAGAAGCTCCCCAATACAAAAAGAGAGAGACAAACAATCACGACGAGCCATCTATCTTCCATGGCTGCAGAGCTGTCCTGCCCCCACCTCAGAAATGCCCATGCTTGATCCCCAGGGGCTATAGATGATTCTAACATCTCTTGGCAAAGGGTACTTGCAGGTGTGGTGAGGAGATGACTCTGGATTGTCTAGAAGGGAAGGCCCTCATGAGAGGGAAGCAAGGTCAGAAGATGGGTCTGGCTCTCTGGATGGAGGAAGGAACTGTCAGTCCAGGGAGCAACAGTCTCTAGAGGCTGGAAGAGATAGGTGGACAGGAAGTTTTCTCTACCAGAGTCTTCAAGGGCATCTCAGCCGGGGGGGGGCAGCCAGACTCAGGACCACCAGAACTGAAGAAACCCTTGGCCTTGTTTCAGGCCAGCAAGCTCAGCTCATTTGCTGCCCCAGTAATTTCAGAACTCACCACCTTCAGGAGGGAATGACATCTGTGGCTCCGTACTGTGGGATTCTGCACTGATGGGAACTCGGGGTTCACACATGGGAGCTCTGTCTCGCTGGGGGCACCCACCAGAAGATGTCTGGACGCAGCCTTGACAGTACCCCACGAAGCAGGCACAAACCCATACATCAGCAAAGATACTAAGGCCTGTAACCCACTCTCAGGGCTGTGCTCAAACATGGCCCCTGTGGCCATACTCTCATGCGTGCCCCACCCACACTGGATGTGAGTAGGCCTTTAACTCACCTCACTGGGAGAGACAGACGGGCATCTGGTCTGTGACTTAAGAGGTCCCAGCTGCTTCACTTTCCTGCTTTGGGGTTTGGGGCCACAATGTAAGGGGCTAGCTACCTTATTGTAGTGGCCATGTAGAGAAGGAGAGAGGCCTGGCCATCTTTGCATCTTGCCTTCCTACATGAGATGGCCAAAGCCAGAGGTTCTCAACCTGAGGGTCATGACACCTTTGGGGTCACATATCAACTATCCTGCATTTCAGATATTTACATTAAGATTCATAACAGTAGCAAAATTACAGTTATGAAGTAGCAAAGAGATAATTTTCTGGTTGGGGTCCCCATAACCTAAGGATTTGTGTTAGGTGACCACAGCATTAGGAAGGTTGAGAACCATAGCAAGCAGAAAAAATACCCAGCTGAGACCATTCAGCCACAGAGGCAAGAGAATTAATCAGGCAGCTGTCTTGACACTCACCTCTGGGTGGTCTGTTCTGCAATATCTTGTCACTCCACCCATTCTAGGGGAGTTGGGAGAAGGGAAAAAGAGGTTCCCTCAAAAAAATAAAACCTGGCATTGTACTCTGGGGGCTCAGTGTAACCTGGGACCCCTTCCAGCAACCCTGTGGCTAGTCTGGATCAACTGGTCACACTTGTGGGCTCTGCAGACACATAAATGGTAGTGACTCTATACTGTATGCCTGGCAGAGGAGAATCCTGTGAACATACAGGCACTTGGTGGCTGCCAGAGGAGGGCCTGGGGCCAAGCGCCTCTCAGCTCGCAGCTTCAGACAGCTGCGCTGTTTCTTGTGACTGTCTCCTCAATCAAGGAAGGCACGTGAAGCCGAGAGTCAAAGTACAAAAGGGGTGTGCAAAGTCCTCAGATGTTTGTGAATGCATGCATCACCCTGCACATGTGGACGCCATGAAGGATAGACAGAAAGCCACTCCACAGGTGCCCCCTCCTGGAGTGGGGGGAGAGGAAGTTTGAACGAGGACCAGGGATCCCAGCCAGATCTTGTGTTTATTTCATGCTGTAAAACCAAAAACTAGTGTCACTCTGTGAAGAATCTGAGCAGTGGGTGTGGATGTGGGCTCTTTATGTTTGGAATGGTTCACAATTTACCATAAAAAACAGAACCCACTCATCCTCCTTCCCCGACTCCACCTCCCCCAACCCAGAGGCCTCAGCCATGCTCCTCAAAGGACTCCTCCCATCCAACTATTGCCAAATTGTAAGGTTGCTCGAGAAGACACATCCAACAGCCCCTAAGACCTTAGTCCTTTCCGACCCAGGATAGCACCTAGGAGTGGGGCCTAAGTAGGCAGACTGAAGAAGGTCACACGGGGTGACCCTAGGTGCCTTCCAGGGCCAATACCACTGTGTAGCTGTTCACATGGGTTCCCCAGAGTAACCCTCACAGGCATGCTCAGGAAAAGGCCCGATTGCAGGTGGCGAGACTGAGGCGCAGAAGAGTCCACCATTTAGCCAACCAAAGGTAGAGCCAGAATTCAAGGTAAGAGGACTCTGTTCTGATTAGACCAACTTCTCAATGCTGGCTCTGCACATTGTCTCACACCGGGCCAAGGTATGCCATCCGTAGCCCCGGCTGCTTGATGTTTTCCTTGTTAGCATATGTGCCACCCTCAACAAACCCGGGGCCCCTACACTAGGTGGTAGGTTTCTGCAATGATGCCCTAGCAAGTTTTAAAAAAAAATGGTAAGGGGCTTTGCAATGCACTTGAGACCACCCTATGCACTCTACGTAGGCTGCTTCCATCGACACCCAGATCATGCCATTCTTGCGTTAGCCTGTACCAGATACCCCTTTTGAAACCACTTCTCTGAAGCCATGTGGAGGACTATCAAGCCTCAAGTCATGTGACGGGTAACATGACTCTAGTCTATGCCCTGTGCAGATAAAGCCAGCCCCATCAACCCAAAGGTTAAAACTCTGGGCCAAGACTCCTGCCACAGCCAGGATGGCCTGCGGGGATTAACGAAGCTGAGGTAGGGTGGGAGGCAAAGTGCAGCATGATGTTAGCTCTTTGAAAACATGCCATGCAGGCTCTCAATGTGAAGGGTCAGAGACAGGTGGATACTCTGCAGCAGGCACAGAACTCCCTGCCCCTAGCTGGTGCCTGTAATGTCCCAGTGTGCAGCAAATGGTGGTTGTAACCACACAGATCACCACTAAGGAGTGAGAAGAGGCCTGGCTGGTGAGGGTGAAGCATTAGCTGCTGTGGCTGCTGTGGTCACAGGCTGTCTGCCAGCATAGTGGGCATATTCCTTCCTCAGATCTCATGGCAGTACTGCATTAATACTGAGCAGATTCCCTGAAGGAGGACTGGGGAGGGTGGCATGTCCCCTGGCCCTAGGCACACATGACCCCTGTGCTCAGGTTTCTCTTCCCATATACTATTGCAGTATGAGGTCCTCTGAGCAAAACAGCTACCATCTTCCTGAACTCAGTTGTGCTTGCTTCTAAGAGGCCACCGCAATTGAGACTCTGGACAGCTGACATTCTCACAGAAAGGGGGTGAGAAGGGACAGTGGACCCTCACTTGAGACTCTAGTCACTTTCCTCAGACACTTGTATGCAGTTCTGTTTTAATTATATATGGCTTCAGGAGTTGCTGGAGTATACTGGTGAAGATTGAGGGAAGGGGCTCCCTCTATGCAGCTATGGGGAAGCTGTCTTTAGTGCTAACGGAAGACTTTCCAGTGTAGCTGCTATAGGACCACCCATGCTCCTGTCCACAAGCCTTCACCCACGCTCTGTAAGTAAGCTCAACAAACTCACTGGTTCCTCAGGTGAGGCCATGCTTTGGTTTGTTGTTGAACCTTATGAGGAGAGGGTAGATGTTGCTTATGTCTCCCCAGGGAAGGTATTCTCACAACACACACATACACACACAACACACACACACA
>JAQHUG010000470.1:20195-41674 GCA_028555095.1 Dicrostonyx torquatus | reverse complement strand
ATACCCTCAGGCACTCACACACAGACATTCATACCACACACTTATAAGCTGCACGTACACAGGTTCACACAAAGCCACAGTCACACACTCACACCACTCCTGTCTTCCTTCCCTTTCTCTCCTCAGCATTTAGGAACACAGCCTGGGGTATCTGGCAGAGGTTGTTGATCCACCAGTGAGCAAAAGAAATTCTCACCTACCCCTCTCTGGGGAGCTTAAGGTAAGGAAGGCGACATGCCTTTCTTGACTAGAGGTGAGGATCTTGGGACACCCAGACAGAGCTGTCTCAATCATTCATCTTCCAGATCAGTTAGCACAGCTCTGGAAACTCCACCCATCATCTCACCCATCCCAATCTACCACACACCTGCTCACCTGTGCATCTAAACTCCTGTCCACCTACCCAATTCAAAATCCAACCAGTTGCCATGGGGAGGCAGTCAACCAGTGTAACAGGAACCCTTGCTCTGGACCCATCCCTGAGACTCAGATAATTACTTAAAATGTGTGGTAAGTCCCTCTACACAACCCCTCACATCCTGATCGTCACCTAGGCTAAGGAATTCCAAGCCATTCTCGAATAAGATTCCATTTGTGTGTTGACTTGAGCATCTGTGAGATTCCACAAAAAGCTGACACAGATACAGGGTTCCTTTTACATAGTTCACACATTCCAGGGACCCCCACCCTTGGGGCCAAACCATTTGTACACACAGTCATAGGGTGGGGACAAGACTGGGGGAGAGGCAGGTCCAAGAGCAGTCTTCTCTCCAGAGGAAGCACATTTTTACAACTTCTGTAAATCCGACCAAGCTGTCAAAAGCTCCTGAACTCAGCTAGTAAATTGTGAATCGGAAGTCTCAGCTCTCTATGGTGCCACAGAAAACATGACAGCTGTTATCAATTAGGGTGTTTCTGCCTCAAGGCGCAGCTGACTGCTCCGGGTGGGGTTTATCTGGTGGGTGCTGGGGCTATGGTAGGGCAGGCGGGCAGTCCTAGAGAAGTCCTGCTCTCACCCTTCCCTCACTCAGCCTCAAGGTGGTGGTATTGCCACAGGGGCAGGAGGCTGAAGCCCTGCCAGAGACACAGGAGGAAGGCATCTTAGGGCAAAGGGAGATGGCAAGCACCCAAGTTCCACCCCCAGCACACATGTAAAAAGGTTTGGTGTAGAGTCAAGCACTTGTATTCCCCATTCTGGCAGATCTCTGGGACTTGCTGCCAGCCAATCTATCCTATTAGAAGAATGTTAGGTACATCTGAGAGACCCTTTTCCACACATCCTAGAGTATGACATGGTTGATCTCTGTCCCACACACAAACACATATACAAGTGCACTCAGACACTCAGGGACAGAGAGAAATGGGGGGCTCCACTTTCAGGTGTACTGGCCTAATTTCTGTAGCTCTGGTGAACACCACAACCAAAAGCCACTTAGGAGAAAAGCGTTTATTTGGCTTATACGTCCACATCACAGTCCATCACTGGGGGAAGCTGAAGCAGGAAGGAATCTGGAGGCAGGAACCGAGGCAGAGGCATTGGAAGAATGTTGCTTACCGACTTGCTTCCCGTGGCTTGCTCTGCTGCTTCCTTCCCTACCCAGGACCACCTGCCCAGCCGCGATAAGACCCATAGTGAACAGACCCTCCCATAGCAATGAGTAATCAAAAAAATGCCTGGTAGACTTGCCCACAGGCCAGTCTGATGGAGGCATTTTCTCAATTGATGTCCCCTCATCCCAGATGGCTTGAGCTTGTATCAAGTTGACAAAAAACTGCCTTGAGAACCTAGGAAGTTCTCTGTCTCATGGGATTAAGATGAAGACGATTTACTTGGATTTGTGGCAGGTGAGCAGGCTTTGCCATTCCAGATACATAAGGGGATCTGTCACTATCCCATTCATAATTTGCCCCACACTGGATGTTTTACTGCAGTATTTTCTGTTTTGTCCAACACCCCTTCCCTTCCTCCCAATAAGAGTTCCCTGCACTGTAGGACACCAGCACACTCAGCCAGTTTAAGGGGAATAATGCGATCATAGACTGTTTTTTAAAGATTCTCATGGAGGGAGATTGTTCCCTCCATGTAGAAAAGCCAAGGTGGAGCTAAGGAGAGCAGGGAACTAGGAGGAAGGGAAAGCACTTTTGGTGCTGGGTAAGTGTGGAGGTCAAAAAATGCAGGCCCATCTCCACCTTGTCTGACAGAGAGTTTGGAGATTTGACAAACAGAGTTGCATGTCCTAACTCAGGAGGTGATGGCTTGGTTCTTTTGATATTAAGATAGCTCCATGCCATCCTGATGTGTGGTCAGGATTTGAAAGACTTCTGCTCCTTCTGTTGTAACTATGAGGTCACCTAAAGAAGGGTGGTCTTCAGCATAAGTGACTTAGAGCACCTTAGTTACCTAGACGACAGAATGCTGTTTTGATGTCTCAGAGTGATAAAGCCATTGACTGTGTGAATTGTCCTTTTGTGTCATAAAGTCTTTTGCTACTTTCTCCCCCCCACCCCGTTTGTGTTGGGTATAAAAGTTGTGGAAAAATAAACGCTGTTGAATTTCAAAATTTCAGTCACTGGAATGCCCTCCCAAGACTTTCTTTGTTTTTGTCTTATTATTTTTATGGTCTTCATATTCTTATATTTCTTAAATTCCCACGCCCCTACCCTGGTAAGAAGTACTTTTGTTCAGGCTGGTCCTCAACATACGGCGCCCAACATGGGACTGGCCTTAGGACCCCAAAATGCATAGAAGTGTGGCCGTGCATACAAGGGAGAACATGAGGAATCCTGAGAGAAAATTGCACCACAGGTGAAGAGAAGAGTAATGAGCGCTCGAAAATAAACAGTAGATAATAAAAAAAGGAAAGAGAAAGATGGGGGAAATCGGAGGTAAAACTGTAAATAGTTGTAAATGTGGGACAAGGAAATTGTATTCAACTATTGGTACAGTTGCTTGGATGGATTTTCATAGCTAGAGGAGCTAAAATGGAGCAGAACCAAAGGCAGAGATATTTAGAGTTTTTAGATATTTTATTAATGATGCAAGACAATCTTACATCAGTTTGATTAAAAAAGGGGTATTTTATTGGAGGGGATAAAACTTACAGATCAATGTCCCAAACCACATTCCTCTGATCACAAACAGGAAACCGAGTCTAGCAGTCAGCAGGGAAGCCGGAAGCAAGAGAGTGTAGAGAGCTGCTGCGGCTTTTTTAAAAATGAAAACCACACCCCAGTGGGCTGGTATCTTAAAAGCCATTGGCTGAAGGCAAGAGAGCGAAAGCTCCCGCAGCATTTTATTCCCACCCCTTCACCTGCAGGTTGCTCTGGGTCTCAGAGAGGCCAAAGTAAGACCTTGCCTTCACCCCAGCTGGCGGTGCTATGGTCACCAAGCTGCAGCCTCTGTTGCTCCTGACCCAATGGGAAGAGTGAAGGAAATGGGGCATTTGGCCTAGCAACAGCCTAGGTTACCGCTAAGACTGTGGCTGTCCATGCACACGCTGTGGCCAGCTGAGTCTGACCCGCACTGTGCCGTGCAACCAGGAAAGGCAGGAGATGAAGAAGTTTAAAGGGCTATGTGTACCTCCCACAGTCAGTGTCCAGAGTCATCAATGGAAATGCCTAGAGGCTAATCGGTCCATGAGCCAAGGAGCCTATATGGATAAATCTATGGCTTTTAACAGAGGAGAGGACTCGGGAATTCTCCAAATTTTATGATTACAAAATTTAAAATAAAAAAACAAGGATAGTAAACTTAAGTTGTGGTCTAACGCTGCAGTCTCAGAGCCGCTCCAATGGCGGACACCTGAGAGGGCAGACACCTGATAGAGCCTGCAAATTTATCAACCACCTCTAACACTGGCCTCTGATGGGACTGTTAAACATAAAAAGCATGGCCTGTGCCCGGGCACAGCAAGCAATGAGGATCGGGCACCTCCTGGTCCCTAGTACCCAGGAAGGACAGCCAAGTGCAGAGGGGACATGGCCTGCATTCCTTTGTGTGGCCCCGCTTCAGCTAAGAGCCTAGCCGGACCTGACAGCCAAGCTGCAAAAAGGTAGCCTCAGGGAGCTGCAGCTCCAGGCCAACCAAGTGTCTGTGAAAATGTAGAGAAGCAGGTTATATATGCTTTCTTTTTTCCATTTTACATTTTTTTTGCTTCTTTGTCATAAAATCTGGTGTTTGTAAGTGTGTGGATTGATATCCAGGTCTTCAATTTGGTTCCATTGGTCCTCATATCTGTTTTTATGCCAATATCAGGATGTTTTTAGTATTGTAGCTCTCTAATGGAGTTTAAAGTCAGGGATTGTGATGTCTCCAGAAGTTCCTTTATTGTACAGGATTGTTTTGGTTATCCTGGGTTTTGTTGTTGTTGTTTTTCCATATGAAGTTGAGTACCATTCTTTCGCGGTCTGTGAAGAATTTTGCTGAAATTTTGATGGACGTTGCATTGAATCTATAGATTGCTTTTGGCAAAATTGCCCTTTTACTATATTAGTTCTACCTATCCAGGAGCATGGGAGATCTTCCCATTTTCTGGTGTCTTCTTCCATTTCTTTCTTCAAAGATTTAAAGTTCTTGTTGTACAGGTCCTCCACTTGTTTGATTAGAGTTACTCCAAGATATTTTATGTTGTTTGTGGCTATTGTGAAGGGTGATGTTTCTCTGATTTCTTTATCAGCCCATTTATCATCTGTGTAAAAGAGGGAAATTTAGGTTGTTTCCAGATTCTGACTATGACAGATAATGCTGCTATGAACATAGCTGAGCACATGTTCTTGTGGTATGATTGAGCTCCTTTGGGTATATACCCAAAAGTGGTGTTGCTGGGTCTTAAGGTAGGTTGTTGCCTAATTTTCTAAGAAATTGCCATAGTGGCTGTGCCAGTTTGCACTACCACCAGCAATGCAGGCATGTTCCCTTTACCCCACATCCTCTCCAGCATAAGTTGTCACCGGTGTTTTTGATCTTGGCCATTCTTACAGGTGTTAAGACGGCATCTCAGAGTTATTTTGATTTGCATTTCTCTGATGGCTAAGGATGTTGAATATTTCTTAAGTGTCTTTCAATCATTTTAGGTTCATCTGTTGAAAGTTCTCTGTTTATGTCTGTACCCCATTTTTTATTGGATTATTTGTTCTTTTGATGACCAGTTTCTTGAGTTCTTTGTATATTTTGGAGATTAGCCCTCTGTCTAATATGGAGTTGGTGAAGATCTTTTCCCATTCTGTAGGCTGCTGTTTTTGTCTTGTTGATTGTGTCCTTTGCTTTACAAAAGCTTCTAAGTTTCAGGAGGTCTCTTTTATTAATTGTTTCTCTCGGTGTCTGTGCCACTGGGGTTATATTTAGAAAGTGGTCTTCTGTGTCAATGCATGCTTCCTACTTTCTCTTTTGTGAGTTTCAGCGTAGTTGGTTTTATGTTGAGGTCTTTGATCCATTTGGACTTGAGTTTTGTGGAATGCAATACTATGCATCTGTTTTCATTCTTTTACATGTTGATATCCAATTATGCCAATACCATTTGTTGAATATGCTTTCTTGTTTCCATTTTCCCGTCAGCTAGGCAGACTTGCAACTTAGATTAGAAAGATAGCTTACAAATTTTATTAAGACATGCAATGGCTAAAACCTTAATTAAAATTTCCTATGGGAGACCTTGAGCCACTAAATAAGATTCTTAAAGGGAGCAGTGACCTGAGTTCCACTAGACAGCTTACAGAGCTGCCAGATAGGTACTCACCCAGGTTGAGTATGCTATACAGAAACAGCAAGTACATTATATTAATTATGATCAGCCTTAACAGGCATGTATATTACCTACAAAACTTACTCCTACAGCAGTTTTATGACAAAACACTTTGCTTCTATGGCTGCACCTTCCGGTTTCCACCAACTAAGGTATTAGACCTTATTTTGAAGCACAGCCCAGCACAGAGGAGCAGGATGGAATCTAGTCCAAAAGGGAGCTGTCTATGATCAAAGTTCCTTATACTAAGCAACAAATTAATTGATTATTTCAAAATAGTGATTCTTGGGCAATTGTGTTTGCTCAATTTGAAGACCAGATTAATAATCTTTTCCCAGTTGATCTGCTGCTGCAATTTGCACAACTACATTCCTTTATCTTTTCCTCAAGTTGTAGCAAAAGATCCCTTAAAGGATGCTATGCTAAATTTTACAGATGGTTCTTCCCATGGAAGGCCTGCATATATTGTTAATGATGAAAAGAAATTATGGGGCATGCCCATAGCTCCTTGAAAACAACTTGAAAGGATAAAAACAGAAGAATTAAAAATCACCACACAATGCCTTAAGTTATGCACATTGTGTGGATGCCCATGAGCAATCTGCTGTGGACAGATTTTGGCATGATGGCAAGGCAACCTTTGCTCCGGCAAGGTGGGAAAGCCCTTGCACTGGATCATGGCAAGACCTGACCCTGTATTAATTTCTGGTGGAAGATGTGTTTATGCTTTTTAAACAGGAAGAAAATAAAGCTGGATGAGATGACTGCATATACAGCAAAGGAGTGCCAGGCCTGATGACATCATAGCTGCTAACACCCCCACAGAGGAGTGCCAGCCCTGATGACATCACAGCTGCTGCTGATCCTGATTTTTTCATACCACCCTGCAGCAGGCTAAGGAAAGGGGAACCTGAACCAATGTTCCTGACTGACAACAGCTTGCTGCAGTCTGACAAGGGAAAGAAGATCATGGCAATGACTGGTGATTTCCAGCCTCTTGATGGACTTGCTACACAGACCTCCAGACCTCATGAGTCCTGTTTACCTTGGAGCCGGACCAGACACGCAGACTAAACATTTGACTGTTTTGCTCTTTGGGACACAGAACTCATTTTGACAGTATGGTGTTCAATCTGCTGTTGAAATATAGGACTTGAGAACTGAGACCTAAACTTTCCTCTCAGGGTAAAAAGGACTCATTACAAGAAGTGTGAAGTCCGTCTTCACATATGAGGAGGGTAGCTTAAGGGTTTTTGCTGCTGCTCAGAAACTGGGACAATTATTTAAAAGCAACGTTGTGGTTGAACACTCTCACCCATCAGAAAAACCTTTTCCTGTCTTTTGATTAGAATGGATTTAAGAGAATTGTGATATGACAAATTGTGGATTTATTGTTAATTTTCATTCTAGAATTATGGTATTGACCTGGTAATGTTTATAGCTGCTTTACTTTACTTTAAGATGTTAAGAAAAGTTTGACATTTCCTATGACTATTTGGAATTAACATATTTGATAAATTTAGATTTTGATACAGTAAAAAATTGTTAAGAAGCACTTTAAACCAACTGAGGAGGACATTCCCAACGGTGGTGATCCGTCTCTCCTTTAATTAGGAGACTGTAGCCATTAGGAGCATGATTATTCACAAAACATTGTCTAATTGCAGATGAATTCTCATGACAAAAAAATTGGCTCAGAGACACAGAGCCCAAAAGTATTTCTCTCCTTTAATCCTATGTTTACAGAGGTCAGTAGTCAGTGACAGGTTTGATCCTTTCTCCCCCCAGGCACCTAAGACATGGACTTGAATGCATGTTCCAAAGACAAGTCTGGGACCTGGGGAAGTGTTCACTTAAGACAGACTTAATCATCTGTCCTGTTACAGAAGCACAGGCTTTATTAAAATTAATAAAAAGGGAGAAATTGTGGAGGCTGAAAAGTGCAGGCCCATTTCCACCTTGTCTAATAGAGAGTTTGGAGATTTGACAAGCAGAGTTGCATGTCCTAACTCAGGAGGTGATGGCTTGGTTCTTTTGAAATTAAGTTAGTGCAATGCCATCCTGACAGGTGGTCAAGATATGCAAATGTGCCGGGTGGTGGTGGCGCACGCCTTTAATCCCAGCACTCGGGAGGCAGAGGCAGGCAGATCTCTGTGAGTTTGAGACCAGCCTGGTCTACAAGAGCTAGTTCCAGGACAGGCTCCAAAAGCTACAGAGAAACCCTGCCTCAAAAAACAAAAAAAACAAAAAAACAAAAAAAAAGATATGCAAATGTAGTTCTGCTCCTTCTGTTGTAACTATGAGGTCACCTGAAGAAGGGTGGTCTTCAGCATAAATGACTTAGAGCACCTTAGTTACCTAGACGACAGAATGCTAATGTTTTGATGTCTCAGAGTGCTAAAGCCATTGACTGTGTGATTTGTCCTTTTGTGTCATGTTAATAAAGTCTTTTGCTACCTTCTCCCTTGTTTATGTTGGGTATAGAAGCTGTGGAAAAATAAACACAAGTATATTTCAGGATTTCAATCACTGGAATACCCTCCTGATACTTTCTATGTTTTCTGTCTTATTATTTTTATGGTCTTCATATTCTTTACTTATATTTCTTCAATTCCCATGCCCCTATCCTGATAAGAAGTATTTTCGTCAAAGCTGGTCCTTGACAGATAAGTTTACATTTCCTGTGGCCATGACAAAATACTCTGACAGGCACAACCTAAGGGAGGAGGTTTGTTCTGAGTGTTCAGACTGCCCACATGAGGAAGGCACAGGGGCGGCAGCAACATGAAGCAGCTTGAAGTCACAGCACATTCACGGTCAAGAAGCAGAGAGTAACAAATGAAGGTCCTCAGCGAGCTCCCTCCTTTCTACACAGTCTGGGATCCAAGCCTAGGGAATGGTGCCATCCACATTTAGGGTGGGGCTTTCCCATCTCAACATAATCACCATAACTCCTCACAGGCATGGCCAGAGCTAACATAATCTAAATAATCCCTCTCAGATATACCCAGAGCCTTGTCTGGGCATCTTCTAGTTGACCATCAACATCAACCATCACAGGCATTGCAGCTATACTTGAAGCCAGAGACACCCTTGGATTTCCTGTAGTGATATTTCATTTGTATTATAATAAATAAATCTTGCCTGAAGACCAGAACAGAAAACAGCAACACTAGTCAACCATACAGGCCAGGCAGGGGTGGCATACACCTTTAATCCTAGAAGCCACACTAGTTAGCCATAGAGGCTGGATGGTAGTGGTGCACAGATTTAAGCCCAGAACTAGAGAGGAATAATATAAGATGAGAGGAGACAGGTTTCAGTTCAGTCTCATTCTGAGGACTAGTGGAGGCAGGATCACCATTTTCAGTCTGAGGTAGAGGCAAGAACCAGTGGCTGGTTGCTTTACTTTTCTGATTTTTAGGTTGAACCCCAATATCTGTCTCTGGGTTTTTATTATTGTGCTACAATTTCCCACTGTGGGAAGTGAGTTTTCCCTTTAACTGGTATGATTTGTGTTTCTGCTGTTTGCAATGAAGCCTGTCTATCCAGGCAATAGGCATTTATCAGTTGCCTGATATACGCCTAGGTGCATGCTGGGCACCAAGATGTTGTAATGAGCAAGCCCCACTTTGGCTCATGCATCACAAGAAGCAAGCAGTTCTGGAACAGTCTGAGCCAAGAACTATTCTTGACACTTTTCATATATTTGCTCAGCGATCGGCTGCAGCCAGGAGCCTCCATGAGTCCGAAGTTTAACAGACATGAGCTAGCGTGGGAAAGCCTGACTCAGGGTGAACAAAGATCGCGGCTTCTCTGGAGAACTGTCCGGGAAGGAGAGTCACCGGCGAATGGTCCAGAAGTACGCCAGGAAGCCAAGCACAAGCCATCTAGAACAGCAAAGAGAAAGGAGACCAAAGAACAGGAAAAGTAAAGTTTCAGAAGACCCACCCTCACTCTGAAAATGTGCACGGTCTCAGCTACAGACGACTACACAAGACTGTGTGCCCTGTTCAGACACCGTGAAGAAAGATCAAAAGGAAACGCAAGTGTTTACTGCAATTGCCACTGACAAATGGAGCTGAGGCTAGTTTTTATTTTCATTTGTATATTTTTTGTATTTTCTAAATTTCCTGTAACAAACCAAGTTATTTATTTAGTAGTAAATTAAAAAAGCATCCAGGCCCTCTTGCTCCTGCTCAGACAATCCCCACCAGCACGCACAGAGGCCCAGCTCCCAGCTGATTCTAGGTTCTGCCAAGTTGACACCACTAACCATTCCCACCTTATGGGCAAACCCTGTTCACAGCAGGACAAAGGACACAGCTCCTAGACATGGGGACAGGTGATCCCAGGTCACAGTTCAGCTTCCTGTGGGCCTATGAGTCAGGCGGTGGTGACAACAGGGCAGATGCCTTCCCTCCCCATCCACTCATCACATAATAGCTCCAGGGAGGCCTCGGAGTGACACTGCACTCAGACTTCAGCTCTGCCACAGACCCACTACCTACGCCAATGCCATGGTAGTCCCAACCCCTAGCTGGTCCCAGGAGGAACCGCACAGTGTCCACTCCATTTGGTGACAGCCTCAAAACATGTTCCACTAAGAAAGGATGTCAGCTATGTCAATGAATGTCATTGGTGACTGCTTGACAGTTGCCTATGCCAAAGAGGAAGGAGCTCAAAGAAAGGCAGGGAGAGAAGCGAGGCCTCTCCTGATCCTAGAACAGCCAGGTGGTGCTGGGTGACAGGTGAAGGGACAGGTGCCTGAGAAATCCTGTCTAAGGGGCAATGCCCCAGTGGATCCAGAAAGCAAACGGGAACAGCACTGGAGAAGGACATGGGAATCAAGGCCTCCTACTTTCAAGTGCAGAGGAGAGGAAGACAAGGAGACAGACTGCAGAGGCGCCTGGCTCCAGAAAGAGCAACAGGAGTCCCAAAGTGAGGTGAACTTGGAGAGGTTAGGTGTGCTTCAGAATAAAGCTGGGGAGCAGTACTGGGCGCTGTGGCCACTCTCGGTGGTGGGTTCTCCATAAACCTGCTCTCTATGAGTCTCACTCCACCTGCCTTGCCAACAGCCCCCAGGGGACACATGCCTGAGGGATACCCTTGGGTCACCCTGCCCACATCCCCTGTGGGCTTCACCTGCTGCTTCCATAAAATGAGTAGAAGTTCTTCAGAAACCGCAAAAGAACCAGTAGAATCCTCTGGACCTCCGCTGTTCTTCTCCAGGTGCCGGTGTAGCATCCTTGACTCCACACTCGCTCTCCTTCCTCTCTTTCATCATTTCTCTTCTCTCCTTTTCTTTACTCCTTGGCCATCAGTTGCAGAACACTGTGCTCACTGACCTCTCCCATCAAAAGCAGCCCCATTTATTTACCCTGGACAAGGTGTGCTGGTCTGAGGGCCTGGGCCCGAACTAGGGAGATACACATGGCATCTCTACATAGCGACCACAACGAACTTCACACCCAGTGGACCAGAGAGCTCCTGTGTTTCAGGTCCTTACAACACTGGTCTTTATGCAAAAAACAGCAGGCACAATTTTAACAAATGTGCCCTTTATGCTGGCTATGTGCTCTTCTATCTCACTGTGCCAGATAAAATTGAAGATGTGGTTAAAGAAGTCTCAAGTCAATAAAACTGAAGTTCACAAAGGTAAGAAGGGCTTTGTCCAGGACCCCCCAATCTACTCTGTTCACATTCCCAGGCTCTCAGGTCACAAGGCCCCAGGACAAAGGGAGATTCACCAAGGCTTTCCTGCCTCAGCCACAGGTGCTTCTGCTACCCCCTCACAGGTCTGTGACAGGTGCATTTTATAACCTAGAAAGTTCCCCCTCTTAGCTTGTCAGAGTGAGGCCCTGAAGCAGGACCTCAGCCTTCATAGAAGGCTCCCCTCGAGGCAAGGGAGACATTATCCCACTGTGCAAACCAGCCTCCCAACAGCAAACCCTTCTTTCTTCTCTCAGAGGTTTATGCTTAGAATCTGTTGCTCATCGCTCATCCCGTCTCCACTGGTTCGTGTTCTAACACTTGCTTATTCTGAAGATGAAGGTGCTGTTTGTGGGAACAGTAGAGTTTTTAGCAGATGGACCTGTCTGGTGAGTGTGGGTCACTAGAGGTCGGTGTTTGAAGGTCATGCCCGGTTCCCAGGTCCAGCTGTGTTCTCTGCCTCTTAATCCACAGCATTTGAATAACTTCTGACTCACGTGGCCATGGGCTAAGCAGCTCCCTGGGGATGGCCTGGAGGCAAAATAAGTCTCTCAATGAACTGGGAATGGTAGCGCGTGCCTGTGATCTCAGCACTCAGGAGCTGGAGGCAGAAGGATCAAAGTTCAGGGTCACACTTGGCTTCACAAGGAGTTTGAAGCTGGACTGGAATACATGAGATAATAATGAACAATAATTAAAGGAAAATAAAACAAGACCTTTCCTCCTTTAGGTTGATTATGCCAGGCATTTTGCCAGGGTGCCCACAGGTAACCAATACAGAGAACCGGCACCAGAGAAGTGGGGTTGTAGATAGTGCAGTGCTCAGGCCTTTGGAACTGGCTTGCAGGGGGAGTCTGGAAAGGTTTGGAAAGACAAACTTGAAAAAGTTCTACAGAACCCTAAGCAGGGCTTGATGGGCGATTCTGGAAGATCAGCATAGAGGAGAAACAGTGTTCCTGGAACTCCAGGTGGGAACAGGGACTTGCCTTGAAATTGGGATTCGGGAAATTTGTGTCACATTTTCTGTGGGTAAAAAAAGTTTACATTCTGGACCTGTCCCCAAAATCTGATGATGTTAAGCTTTTAAAATAATGGACTGATGAATTAGCAGAGGAAATCTCTGGACAGCATAGCATTCAAGCCACGGCATAGGTATTGTTCACTGTTCTTAGCCACGTTTACAATGAGAATTGGCAGCAAGAAGCAGATAAAAATTTTTTGAAAAAATGTGCAGGAAGGGGCTTCAACATATTTAAAGTTGCAAACCAGGAGAATGTGGACAGCTTAGTTGTTAAAGAAGTCTGTGTCACCAAAGGACAGCCATGCATTTTGCACTGAGACAATAGGAAAGATGTCTTGAGGATGAGAGTTCAGACACTGAAAGCTCCAGGGAGTAAAGTTAAAAATTGATGACTGGAGAGATGGCACAGTGGTTAAGGGCGCTTGTTGCTCTTGCGGAGAATCTGTGTTCAGATGTCAGAATGCACACCCGTGCTCATAACTGCCTGTAACTTGAGTTTCAAGAGGCCCAAAGCCCTCCTCTGACCTCTATAGGCACCAGCACACAGAGTGCCCATACATACATGCAGACACTCACACATAAACATAAAATAAAAAGTGATAAATCTTTTAAAAAACTGGACACTCATATGCAAGCCTTTCATGTAAAAACAGAGGGCCTTCTGGAATAGAATCACTGAGATAGTTAGCTTTGATGTCACCTTGACACAATGTAGGCTTTGACTGTCAACTTGACACAATGTAGACTTTGATTGTCACCTTGATACAAAGGTAGGCTTGACTGTCAACTTGACACAATGTAGACTTTGATTGTAAACTTGATACAACATAGGCTTTGACTGTCACCTTGACACAATGTAGGCTTTGACTGTCAACTTGACACAATGTAGTCTTTGACTGTTACCTTGACACAATGTAGACTTTGATTGTCAACTTGACACAACATAGGCTTTGACTGTCACAACACAATGCAGACTCTCCTGGGAACACAGGTTAAATGAAGGACTACCCAGATCAGGTTGGACATAGTTACAGAAGATTGTCTGTAGTTGGCTGATATGGAAAGACCCAGCCCACTATGAGTTTGGGTCTGGACTGTATAAGAGTGGAAAAAAAGCACCTGAGAGATGGCTTAGCAAGTAAAAACACATACTACTACTGCAGAGGAGCCAAGTTTGTTTCCCAGTACCTACATTGGATAGCTCACAACTGCCTTGAACTCCAGCTCCGGGGGCTCTGATATTCTCTTGTGAATCCCATAGGCACCTGTACTGACACATGCATAGACCCCACACACAGGCACACACATGTGCAGTTGGTTTTTGTCAACTTGACACAAACTAGAGGTGTCTGAGTAAAGGGAAACTCAGGTGAGAAATTCCATCTGTCAGATTGCTGCCTGGGCATGTCTATGGGGCATTGACTTTGTGATTGATGGCTATTGTCCTGTCCACTGTGGGTGGTGCCACCCCTGGACAGGTGGTCCTGGGTTGTATGGGAAAGGTAACTTAGTGTAGTGGATGGTTTGAATAAGAATGGTCCCCACAGGCTCATATTTGAATTTTTAATCACTAGGGAGTGGCAATATTTGAAAGGATTAAAAGGATTAGTAGGTATGAACTTGTTGGAGGAAATGTGTCACTGGGGGTGAGCTTTGAGGTTTCAGAAACCCAGATCAGGCCCATTCTCTCTCTCCCTCCTTCCTGTAGACCAGATCTAGATAGAGCTACTGCTCTGTCGAGTGACTGCATCATCCCACCACGATGACAATGAACTAAACTTCTGAAACTGTAAGCAAGCCTCAATTGAATGCACTCTTTCATGAGAGTTGCCATGGTCATGGTGTCTCTTCACAGCAACAGAGAGAGCAAACTAGAAGAGTATCCTCACTATTAAAAAGAAACAACTCTTTGAAGAGTAGAGAAGGGGTAGCTAAGCAGTAGCATGCACGCCTTCATTCCTTCTCTCTGCTCTTGACTGTGGATGTGATGTGAGAGCTGCTTCAAGGTCCTGCCTTGGCTTCCCTACTGTTAGGCTGTAGCCTGGAATTGTGAGATAAAAATCAGCCCTCCCCTGTCCCCAAGTCACTTTCTGTCAGGGAATTTCATCACAGCAACAGAAACGAAACTAAGGCAGCCAACTTCTGAAGTGCCTTGTGGGGGTTAACCACCTAGCGCTCAGGGTGCCGCCATCATGGTCCAAGCAGATCTCCCAACCCCTGTCTTGCAGAGTTCATTCCAACCATACAGGAAGATGAAAGCCAGCCTCCTCTCTAGGACCATGGTCCTTATCCAGGGCAGGTGTGTGGAAGTTGTCTGTGATTCTGACACAGCCCTGCAGCAAGTCACTTTCTTCCACTGTCCTACTCTGCCTCCTTCTTTCAACAGGTGTGACCCTAATCAGAGCCTAGCATTCCAAACCCATCTCTACACCTGCTTCCAAACAAACCAACACTGAGAGTGGGCCAAAAGGGCAGGTCAAGAGATGGCATGGAGGCCCCACTGTCGGGGTGGGTATGGCACAGGACACACACAGTGTGTATTATGTCTGAGTGTGTCCCCCCCCATGATAAACTAGAGGGAATGTCATGTATGTCATGGATAGTACACCTGGGATGCATAGGTGACTGGGAAAAGAATTATTATTGAAATCACTCGGGGAAATTAAATGACATGTAGGATTGGGGTTAGATAGGAGTGTGATGAGGAAGGATAGAAAGTATAATTTAACTAGTCAAAAATATTGCTGGGATTGGGACTGGTGTCTGTTACCTGGCATCCCAATGCTCTATAGATAGGTTACAGTAAAGGCTATTATTAACCAGCACTTGAAGCCAATGTCAAACCCAGGGTCTTCTTTAAGCTCTCCTCTCCTACAAGAGCAGGTCAGAGAGCCTTAAGGCCAAGACTAGGACTGAACTGTCTCAATGGCAGAAACTCAAAGGATGTGAATACAACCAAGGCGGGTCTAATTTACACTGAGACTGATACACCAGGACCCTAACAGGGGACATGGATGCAGAGGCTTTGGGGAATTTCCACTTCCAACACATGGACCTCTCAGGGACTGTAGTGAGATCTTCCTCCCAAACCAAAGAGGAAGCCAGATCCCACCTTCTCCTGACCACTAGCCCTGGGTTAAGGGTTAGGTAGTAACATCACCCAGCAAGGAACATGTTGCCTCCAACAAGGCAGGTGCCCCCAAGGAGCCATGGGACCTGGCAGCTCCACCCCAATACTGCCTGCAGGTGGCTGGCCCCAAGTAATGACTGAGTAGGGGAGGTGGTTGTGAGAGGGTCTGCATCTCAGAAAGCCCACTGAGGGATGGGAGAACTTACCAACACTCAACTTCCAGGACATTTATAGAAACATGGGTCGCTTTCCTTCCCAGGACCCCCAGAGCCCACACAAAGAAGTACTCCTGCCCAGCAGCCCAGAAGTAGCTGTTCAGAGGGCAGGTGTCTCAAGGATAGATACTCACCTCTCAAGGGACCTTGACTGAGGTTTCAGGCCCACTGCCAGTGAGAAACATCCTGTGGTGGTGTATTAGGTTTCTGTAGAAGAACTAAGGCAATTTTGCATGTGCACACACCACACCACACACACACACACACACACACACACACACATAAAATAAAAATTAAAAAAAGGGACTGGAGAGACAGCCCAACAGTTTAGAGCACTTGTTGCAGAGGAGCAAGGTTCAATTCCCAGTCCAACATGGCCATTTGCAACTGCTCATAACTGCGGTCCTAGGGGATCAGATGCCCTCTTCTGGCCTATGTGTGCACCAGGCACACACCTGGTACACATACTTACATACATACATATATACGTGCATGAAGGCAAAATATTCATATACATAAAATAAATAAATTCAAAAGGCTCAATTTTAGATAAGTGCATGCATGTTCTCCTGCTTGCACTCAGCTGTATTTTTCCCCTCCTCTACAAGTCAGGACCTCTAGTTAGAGAACAGCATAGCGCACAAGGGACTGGGTCTTCCTATATCAATTAATTAAGATACTCTCCCACAGGCCAGTCCAATAGAGACAATCCCTCATTGAAATTCTTTTCCCAGGTGACTTTGAGTTATATCAAGTTGACAATTAGAGCTGATCATCACAAACACCAGTCAAGTAAGGTGCCACTCACTCTGAGGGAGGGTCCCACACACCCCTAATCCTTCCTGGAAATGCCCTCATAGATTTCCCAGAGGTGTGTCTGTTAGCTGATTCTAGATTCGATCAAGTTGACAATAAAGATGAAGCACAGGGGCTGAGAAGGATGTGGAAGAAGACTGGCTCCCATACGTAATGTGAGGTAGCCTAGGCTAGCCCTCAGAGTGAAAGGAATCCAAATGCATGTCTGCTAACCCCAATACTTCCAGGTAATATCCCTGGTTCCATGTCTAAGCATCACCAAGGAATACAGTGGAGATCCAACAAGACACACAGGCTGGTGGTGGCTCTGCCACACCATCTGTGGCACTCACCATCTGTGGCGCCCACTGTCTGTGGCACCCACTGTCCACAACATCTACCATCTGCAGCATCCACCATCTGCAGCACCCACCCACCAGTCTCTTCTGCCCAGGCCCCTCCTTCTTTGGATCATCAGGAGAACCTACAAGGGCCTGAAATTTTTCTCATCTTGAAAATAAGCAAATGTGAGCCAGGCAGTGGTAGCGCACACCTTTAAAACCAGCACTTGGGCAAGAGAGGCAGGCAGATCGCTATGAGTTCGAGGCCAGCCTAGTCTAAAAAGCAAGTTCCAGGACAGGCTCCAAAGCTACAGAGAAACCTGATATTGAAAAGTCAAAAAAGAAAATCAGCAAATTTCTTACCATGCCCCCACTTATTGATGAGGTCAGAAACAGTGAAATTAGAAGAAAGACCCAAAATAACAACAGGGAAAAGTGATGAATACAATTCCTAAAATCAAGCTTTGGCTTAAGCGCTGAGTTCCCCAGCAGTCAAAGCAAAAACAGAGCCATGCTCTATTATAAGATTTAGTCTGTCCAAATAATGGAGCCAGCCATGTCAGCATTTCAGGAGACAAGGAGGTTAGAACTTGCCTGTGACCCCAGCCAAGCCAGGGACAGGAGAGGCAAAAACATACAGCTAGGTCTCTGGAGCCACCGGCATTTGTTAAGTCTGCACTGCCAGGCTTGGTGCCAGTAAGGCACATCAAATTAAAACCTTTCTCCTGTGCCTCCCCAGGCAAGGTTTTGTCAGTCAGCTGTGTTTTTGAGTTAGGGAAAAGGAAGAGAGCTCTGCTGAGATTCCAGTCAGTGTCCCCGGATGTGGGGAACAAGGCAGCGGAACCAGAATCACTAGCCAGCCACTGAGTATCCTGTTTGAAGCCTCTGCCCCCAGGAAACAGCCTGCAGATGGCCACAGATTGGGGACAACAGCATTGCTCACCCCAGATGACCAGGCATTTGACTTGCTCACCTCTGATTTCTGGTCACACAGTGGTGTGAAATGCACTATGAATACTAAAAATTTATAAATTTTTCTGAGTTAGGGACATGGGTGTAATGGCCTCTCCTGATATTAGAGAACAGCAACAAACCACAAGCCACAGTTAATCTGCCCCAAAGTCCCAAGAGGAAAGGCCTGGCACAGTGCAGGTGACTAACTAGGGCCCTTGGGAAGCCAAGTGTCCTAAATGTACCATTCCACCTATAATGAGGTTACCAGGTTGTAAACCCCCCTCCCAGGTCAGGGATTCCTGCATTGGAATATTGTCACAGTGACAGCAATGTGGACGCTGACGCAAAGCCTGGTGTCTAGTTGGAGATTCCAGGCTTTCGATGTGGCTCAGGTAACAAGTGTGCAGGAGGTTGTGTGTGAAAGGTTAAGCAGCGTTCTAGCCTTGGAGTCCTTCTTGCCAGATGTTTGCTGACCCAAACTGAACATGCACCATCTGCCTCTCCAGCCCAGTTAGCTCCTTCCAGTGGCCCCCATCTCTGACACGGGCTTCTTTTCCTTTCTCCTATGATAACAGAATTCTGGTATGGCTGGGCACGTGTCAGCCAGAAAAATCCTACATTTCCAGAGCTGAGGAGATAGGTGGTAAATTGCTTGCGAGACAAGCATGAGGGCCTGGGTTTGGTCCCAGCAACCACCTGGGAAGGACAAGTATGGTGTTCAGGTCTATAACCCTAGTGTTGGAGCGGCAGAGACAGGGACCCCTGGGGACAACTGACCAGCCAGCTCATCACCATCATTTGCTAGTCTGTGGTGTCTTGTTGGGGTATTGTCCCACTCACTATAGAGAAACTCGATTTAAACTCTTTTTCTATATATATAAATATTTAGGAAATTCTGCAGCAGTTGGTGGCTGTTAGGGAAGGATTAAGAGATGTGGCCCTGTCAGGGGAAGGGATTCCACAATCTTGGGCATTAGGATACTGACTGGCCTGGCCAAGGACATCCACTGGCGTAACAGTGGCACAAGTATCATGGGAGCAATCAACCACTTTGTGATTGGATTTAAAGGCTGCTGCACCAGCCTTAACCACACAGCTTGCCTGGTACTGTGAAGTGGGCCAAGGACCCGTGGCTGGCTGTGTCCAGGCCCAAGGAGAGAATGCACTACTATTATTCTGCTGAACGGACATAGTATTAAACTGTCCCCTACTTATGTTTATACCAATAGATTAGCGCATTTCTCAACTCTCATCAAAGAAGCTTCTATTTGCTGTAGATGGAGACTAACACAGAAACCCGTAACTGGTCATACGAAAGTAAGGTACTCTGGAGTCGAGTCCTAAATGGGACACCTAGATCACACTCTCTCCCCGCAAGGCTCATTCTAATATTTTCAGATGTGATTATACTTAACTTAGTCATGTTTGACCAGAGACTGTGCACAAGGGACCCAGGTGTGCAACTTTGCCTCCTGATACCATTTGCATCCGAGCACAGATGGGGTCAGGCACGAAGTCCCACTCCTAGCTGAGGAACGATTGGCAGCTGACGGCTGCTGGAGGAAGGAAAGTCAACTTTCTTCAGGAATGTGGTCCCTGAGTAGCTGCCCTTGGTAGATGACATGCACCTAGAACACATTCAGCAGCATGAAGTGGATTCAAGAGGCTTTTAAAAAGGGAGACAATGTGAAGTTGGGAGGGGAAAGCAGTGGCAAAGAATCAGAGGGTTAGAAATAAGGAGGTTAAAACATTATGCGCATTATGAAATTCTAGAACAATAAAAAAGACACATAGACAAATGGAATACAATAGAGGACCCAGAAATAAACCTGCATTACAACACCTGACTCTCAACAAAGAAATCAAAATGGATGTTGGAGAAAAGGAAGCTTCTCCTGGTTCTGAGGAAACCAGAGACCTACACATAGAAGAATCAGACCAGATCCCTGTCACTCACCCCGTACAAAAATCAATTCAAAATGGATCAATGACTTTTATGTAAGACTTCAAACTTTGAGACTTGGGGGAAAAAGGCTCTAAGACGAGAGCTTTCTGCAAGGAGCTGCGGTAGCTCAGGAAATAGCAGCAAGGGCTGACAAATGGAATGGAATCCAATTTAAAACATAGGAAGCAATTACCAGAGTGAAGCGACAGCTTACGGAGTGGGAGAGAAACCTTTGCCAGCTCTTCATGTGGTGGGGTTAATATCCAGAGTACTCAAAGAACTAAGAGTTACTAAGCCAGGAGAACAAAGAATGCAATAAGTAAACGGGAAAATAAGCACACTTCTCAAGAACAAGGGTTGATGGTCAACACATGAAGAGAAAGCTCCAGCATCCTCGTCTGCAGGGCTCCACAAATCAAAACTATAGTGAGGGCATTCACTTAAGCTAAAACTGTAATGTTACCAAGACCCGACCCTGTGCAAAGACGGCATGCAAACTCATGAAGCACTTCTTATCTTTCCAATTGCAGAGCTTCATAGCTGGCCAAAGTGCTGAGAATAAGTGACAAGTGCTCAGTCATGAATGGGACATCCATGTCGCACACACACATGCACGCACCCTCTGACGCTCAGAGAACACAATGGAAGAAAGGGGAGAAAGGATGTAAGAGCTGGAGGAAGTGAAGCACGGTTTTAGAACGTTGATTTCCAAACATAACGTGGCTCCTGTGCTCTTGACCTCACAGCCGTTGGGATGACCTGCCAACATAATGTTAATAGCAGTATTTTGTATTCAGTTGATAACAATAGGTTTTAACTGTTCTCACCACAAATAAATGATATGTATGTGAAATAAGGCATGTATTAATCAGCTCTAGTTAGCTATTCCACAGTGTATACATACTTCCAAACTATGCATTGCACATCACAAATGCAATTTAATCAATTAAAATGAATTACTTCAAAATAAAAGAGAAACCTAAAATCTATAATCTACACGTGTATCTTAGGTAAGTTGGAAAATGAAGAGCAACTCAAGTCTATAGTAAGCTCAGAGAAATAATCATAAATTGAGCAAAAATTAATGGAGTCAAAAATAGCATTACAGTATAAAAACAGCAAAAGATAGCCCTTTGAAAAGATCAATAAAATGGATTTAAAACTCTTACACAGCTAGCCGAGGAAAAGATGTGAGAAGATATAAACTATTGACATCAGAAATAAGAGCTAAGTACTATGGAGGCCATGGTTGATGAGAGACCAATAAAGGAACTACCCACAGTTCCATGTCTATCACTTTAAAGGCTTATATGAAATGTGCAGTTCTGTGACAGACAATTGTACCATAATCCAAACCAGGAAAACTAACCAATCTCAACTTCACCATAAGCCCAGCCATTAGGGAAACTGAATAGAGAGTCAGAGAAAGAGATGGCTTAGTGGATAGAGGTGCTTGCATTCAGGCCTGAGGTCCTAAGTTCAACCTGGATCCCAAAAAGTGACAGAAGAAAACCAACTCCTGGGAGTTGGTTTATGACCTACACATATATGCTGTGGCACAAGCAAGGCTACATGTGTCCATGCACACACACACACACACACACACACACACACACACACACACA
>JAQHUG010000470.1:0-17753 GCA_028555095.1 Dicrostonyx torquatus | reverse complement strand
CAGAGACCCACATTCACATCAGAGCAATGGACTGAGCTCCCAACGTCCAGTCGAAGAACAGAAGGTGAGAGAAGATGAGCAAGGAAGTCAGGACTGCGAGTGTTTGGTCCACCCCCTGAGACAGTGTGCCTGATCTAATGGGAGCTCACCAAATCCAGCTGGACCGGGACTGAATGAGCATATGATCAAACCGGACTCTCCAAATGTGGCTGCCAATGGCAGACTGAGAAAGCCAACAATAATGGCATTGGGACCTATCTCTTCTGCATGTATTGGCTTTTTGGGAACCTAGTCTATTTGGATGCACATCTTTCTAGGCTGGGATGGAGGTGGGAGGGCCTTGGACTTCCCACAGGGCAGGCTACCCTGCCCCTTCTTAAGGAAGCAGGGAGGGGTAGTGGGGGAGCAGGAGGGGACTTGGAGAAGGGGAAGAAGTGTAAATTTTCGAATGAAAAATGAAAGAATATGGAAAAAAGAATTTAAAAAATATACAATCATATCAATGGCAGAAAAAGCATTTTAGAAAAATCTACATTCATTCCTCTATTTTAATTCTCAGCAAACTAGAATGAGACGGAACTTCCTCAACTTCATTTTAAAGCACCTGAAAAGCCCTACAGTTGATATTACACTTGACAAATTGGACACCGTATGGCTCTCTGAGAGACCAAGATGAAGGCAAGGACATCCCCTTCACTGTCCCCAGTCAACATCACACTGGCAGCCTTAGCTAGTGCAATAAGAAAAGGAAACACAAACACACATACTCTAAGGGAGGAAATAAAATTGTCTTCACCCACAGTTGACATGAATATCTATAAAGAAAATTCCAACAAATCCACATACAAGCACAGACAAAACCTTGCAGAGCTACAGGCAATCACAGTAAGGTTGAGGGTGCAGCGTTCAGACACAAAAGCCAGTGGCTTTTCTCCAAGACAACAATGAGCTACTGGAATTTAAAATTTTAAGCAGAATGTCATCTATGATAGCACCAAGAATGAAATGCTTAGCTATAAATCTGACAAAATACACTCAGGATCTATATACAGAAAACTACAAGTCTTTAATAAAAAGATCAAACTAAAGAATATCCAAGTAAATGGAGGCCTCTTCCGTGCTCACAGATACTCAATATTCTTTTCAGTTTACCCACAGATTCAGTGCAACTGCAAACAATATCTCAGCAAGCTGTTGTGCCGCTATCGACAAACTAATTCTGAAGTTGATTGAAAGACAATAGGCCACAAGAGCCAAAGCAATCCTGGAAAAGAAGCCGACAAAGGAATGACACTATATGACACTAAGATTTACTATAAAGCAACAGTAGACAAGGCTTTCTGGTACTGGGAAAGGAAGAAGCAAACAGATCAATAGAACAGAAGGGATGCACACAAATGCATCAGCTGATCTTCCACGGGAACAAATGCAGTTCATTGGAGGGTGTGGACTGTCCCATCAGAAGGTGCTGGAGAATCTGGGACCCCTTTGTGAAGAAGAAAGGAGGTGTGGAGACAAGGAGGAGAAGAAAGAAGATGAGCTGGAAGAGGAGAAAGGAGAGGAGGAAAAGTGGGATGCTGAGGAAGCCCTGAGTGAGTGAGTAAGGAGTGATAACTAAGTGAATGTGTATTTTTGGACATGAAACATGCCATGTCAAGGACCAAAGCCTTGGATGCATGGGAAATTAGCAAAGGACCCATGGAAATTAGCAAAGGAACCATCGGAAGTTGGAAAAGCCTTCCATATATTAATCAAATTCAGAAATGTAAAACCCTCTTCTGGTCCAAGTACAAGTTCCTATAAGCATTGATCAGTGTGTGCAACCAGCAACTGCAGCTTCCTCTTCCTGGATGTGTAGAGCTGAGACTGCTCACCTGCAGAGACTCACAGAGTCCTCCGCCTACACTGTACCTAAGAGTCACACTGAGTTGTGCATTCTGGGTTGTGATAGTAATTGGTGCTACTTCATCAGAGTGTGCACAGCTCACCTGAGTCCAGCTTTTCTATGTCTCTCATTTCTTTAGTGTCCTTAACACTTCCACCTCTAGTCAGGGTTCCAGGACCAAGTCTTGAGGGGTGAAAAAGAAGTTGGGGGGATGAAGAAGAGGAGAAGGAGGAGGCATCAGCTATGAAGGCTCCAAAGCCACAGAGAAACCCTGTCTCGAAAAACCAAAAAAAAAAAAAAAAAAAAAGAGCTCATGTCTTTCACAACAACTAATTCAAAATGGATTATAAGCCAAAATATAAAGTGGCCAAACTTCTAGAAGAAAGTAACAGAAATTCCAGGGATGACTTTTTGGACACAACACTGTAAGCTGGATTCATGAAAAACTGGATTTATTGACCATATAGATTTGATTGATATTCCAAACTTCTCAGCTGGAGGGTTAGGAAAGCATGCTGCTCTTGCAGAGGATCCAAGCTCTGTTCTCAGCTCCCATATTAGGCAATTCACAAACACCTGTAACTCCAGCTCCCAAGGATCCAGCGCCTTCTTCTGGCTTCGGCAGGTACTGCACTCATACATATATATGCACTCACACAGACACACATACCTAAATAACAAATAAAAAAAGAGATTTAAGGTATCCAAATTTTAAAAAATTATTTAGGAAGTCAGCAAGTTCTAAACAGGAATGGGACTGCAGTAAGAGACTTTCTTCTACCACAGGCGTGCAATACAGAGAAGGGGTGGGAAGCATGCTGATGCAGGAACCACACAGCGTCCTTCAGTCACAGGTCATTTCTCATTGAGTCATGGTGCATGGGTAATAACATGGGTGTTCCTACCCATAAACGGCTGGATTAGAAATGGAGGGTAGAGTGCTAGAGAATTGGCTCACAACCAAAAATCTAAGAAATGGATGACAGACAGTAGAATCCAGACTCTCACAATGGATGGAAATTTATGGCTAAGCAATAAAGTTGATGGCACTCATATCAACTCATGCTTAGCCTGGTGTCGGTGCAGACAGAAACATTTGTAGGCATGTGCACATCTTCAGGTTCCTATGCACACATATTCACACCTCCCCTTGTCAGCTGAAAGAGCTGAGGATCAATGCTCAACTCTGTGTCCAGATCCTGGTTTCTACAGTCATCCTCCCTAGAAAATAGCCAAAGTGTCTCGGAGAAAAACTCCCAGGATTAGGGCAGGAAATGCTCAAGATGAGCCTGGCAGAAACTGAGGAAGCACTCAGGAGAAAAAGAAGTGATGGGGACATATCAAAGGTCACAGACCAACTGGAAGGGCAACCAATGACCCACAAGGAAGCTATAAAATATACAGTAATGGTTTTAAAATAATAAATAAGAGGTCATTTAGCAATAAAAGATTATTACTAAATTCAGACTATAAAGTAAATATCTATGAATCCATAGTAAGTAAGCGATAAATAGATAGACAGATAGATAGATGTATAGATAGACAGATGACAGGTAGATAGATGGATGGATAGATAGATAGATGTATAGATAGACAGATGACAGGTAGATAGATGGATGGATGGATAGATAGATAGATAGATAGATAGATAGATAGATAGATAGATAGATGATGGATGGATAATAACTCTCTCTTGCAAGAGAATGCCAAACCATGTGTGTGAGACCTACACATTCATGCTGAATGAGCAAACTCCTACTCCATCAATTTGGCATGTGTGTGATGAAGACTTTGCAGATGGTTCAGTGGGAAGGTGGATCAAGGAGCCACTTTATGATGGTGGCATCACATAAGCACCAGAAGCAGTCATTTATGTTGAAAGCGGGTCAAGATGAGCAAGGCCCATTTCTCTGCAGGCTTCCTTCCCAGCCTAGGACATTCTCCAGAAGGTTTGGCCATACTCTCGGGAGTGTCACAGTCATCACAAACAAGGGAAGGCTGAAAGGGATAAAGGCTGGGAAGAATGAACTGCGGAATGGAAGACAACACGGGGGAAGGAGAGCTAATGAAGTCTGGATGAACTGCAGAACATGGCATCAATATTGGTTCATTAATTGTAACAGAATTAGAGAAGAGTCAGTGAGCTTCCAAACCAATCAATAAAAACTATTGAACCTGCAGCATGGAGAGCAGGAGGAGGAAGAAGTGAAGGCACCCGGGCCTGCCAGAGCTATGACGAGGTCAGACACAGATGCAGGAGAGGAGAAATAACACCAAACTCTTTTCCTAGATGTGGTAAAAAAAAGCAAAAAAAAAAAATGAGAATTCCAGGAGCAGATCTTACACAGATCTGAGAGTTAAAGTAAAAACTCACCAGGCTGGTAGCTGTTTCTGTCAACGGACATGAGCCAGAGTGATCTGGGAGGAAGGAATCTACTGGAGAAAACACCCCCAGAGGCCTGGCCCGGAGGACTGGCAGGGCTGGTGTTGTGGAATAATCTCTTTGTACACTGTGAATATGTGTCACTCAGACTGGCTTAATAAAAAGCTGAACTGCTGGTAGCTGGGTAGGATTTCCAGGGCAGAAAGAATGCTAAGAAGAAGAAGGGGTGAGAAGTCAGCCAGATGTGGAATAAGTCAGATACACAAAACAGAATAGAGGCAAAAGACACATGGTAGAATGTAGATTAATAAGAATATGGTTTAAGTTATAAGGACTAGTTAGAAACAAGTCTAAGCTATCTGCAAAGCTTTCACAACTAATAAGAAGTCTTTGTGTGGTTATTTGAGAGCAGACTGGTGGGACAGAAAAAGTCTGCCTACAGTCTGGAGGGCATTTTCTAGACTGGTGACTGATGTGGGAAGACCCAGACCACTGTTAACAATGCCTCCCACGGGCAGAAGGTCCTGGAAGGTGTAAGAAAACAAACCGAGCAAGTCAGGAAGAGCAAGTCAGTAAGCAGCATTCCTCCATGGCCTCTGCTTCAGGTCCTGCTCCAGCTTCCTGCTCTGGCTTCCCTCAGTGAGAGGTGAACTGTGGGACCTTTCCTCCCATGGCTATGGTCACTATGGTCGTAGTGTTTCATCACAGAAACAGAAACCCTCACAAAGACACATTCCTACACACAGTAGTCAGATCCCTAAAACGAGGAGGGACACTCAGAACTCTGGGTTTTTATTATTAAAAACAATTAGAATTCGTGCTATGAAAAGATCACAAGTTCCACGGCCACATAGGCTACAGAGGAGTCTAAAGCCAGACTGGATGAATTAGTGAGATCTTGTCTCAAAAGAAAAAGTAAGAGGGCCGAGGATGCAGCTCAGTGGGAGAGCACTGCCTGAGATGAGCAAGGCATTGGTTCAGTCCCTCCCACACACAAACATGGGTGAAATAAGGACGTTTGGAGATCAAAAGGAATCAGAGATCTCATACCTTTCATGCCTGCTCTATTACAAAAGCCTAAAATGGGACCATTGCCGAGGTGGAGGACAAAGAGCAAGGGGGAATGACAGAGTACAGGAAACCTGAAGGAGGACATGGGTGAAATGGGGGACTCTAATTAGGGAGAGGAGGGACCCAAATGCAGAGGAGGGAGGAGGGTAAAGTAGCAGTGAGACCATCAGGAAAGGTCACAAGGCAACTCACTACTAACCATCCACCTAAATCACCTACAGCACACAGAATTCTGTGTATAGGCACATATCTATCATTTAAATAAAATTTTACCATCTGGACTGATAGTGCTCCCTCCAAGAGGCAAAGACTACATAACAAAAAACAACAGAAGGCATGAGAGCCCTCTTTTAGATTGTTGACCAGACTGTCCAAGAGACTCCCAAAACATTACAGCCTATTGCTGTCAACCTTAGTGACCCACCAAGGGTGGAAGGTTAGTCCCTATTGCTGACAACATCATGTCAGACCCAGGGCCCAGAGGCCCCTGAGCTGGAAATGGCTTGAAAGCCTCCTCCCTGATGACTCATTTTCATGGGACCAGAAGATACCATGCAAAGCTTCCAAAGGATGGAGGCAACCAACAGCCCTACTGAGCTGTGATGCCTATGAACCACAACAACCAGCATGGCGCAATAACCCTGAGTGTACAGAGTCTCACATACCTTGGTGGTAGCCAGCAGCTCTCTAGACGGACTTAGACTCACTCAGCAGGAGGGAAGTCATGCCTGTTACTGGAAACCTTGTCATGGATTTTAGAAGAGAACCTACAAAGCCACTTTACTAAACTGGCATAGCCCCTAACCACTTTCTGAATATTTGACTTTATGTCCACAGATAAGTGTAGTTCTCAACCCTTGTCAACAGACAGAGACTATTACAGAAAACCACAACCAATCAAATGCAGAGTTGCAGGGCCCAGTCTCCACTGATAAATCTACAGCACAACTCTTGAGCCTTAAGGCCCAGGGATCTTAGGACAGGGATGCAAAGAGTATACAAGCTACAGGAATGGGGGGGGTGGTTACTGGGAGATTGTGTCTCCTAGGAATGTCAGAAGCTGTGCCCATCAAAAAGGGAATGCCTGAACATGAGCTGAACAAGGAGGACACTAAAATACATGCTAACATGGAAAGAGAAAAGTTCATGAGGTCTCAACTCTACACCAAGAGCTAAAGGAAGCTAAGGGTTACTGAGATCAGGAAGAATAATCTTCTCTGCAGAAAGTGCAGCAATTGGTCAGTCCTGAAAACATAGATACAGGCAGCATTGTATGTACTGAGCAGGCTGTATTACATATTTAGGAACACACACAAACATACATATGTAACAACAATTAATGATAAAAGGTCATGAATTTAAAATGGAGCAAAGAGAGGCATATGGGAGGGTTTAAAGGGAGGAAATGGCATGCATTATAATGTGAAGAGGCAATGCCCCTAATCCCAGCACTCAGGAGGAAGAGGCAGGAGGATCTCTGTGAGTTCCAGGCCAGCCTGGTCTACAGAGCAAGCTCCAGGACTATCAAGGGTACACAGAGAAACCCTGTCTCAAAAAACCAAAATAAAATAAATATTTCAAAGGAATACTTCAGGCTGTATGGAAGGAACACCACCTGGAACTCAGATCTTCAAGGAGAAATCCTCTGTTTCCTCTTACATTTAGAAAGACATATGCCAGATGCCCAGTGATACACTATAGAAAACAAAGGCAAAGATAAAGATGAGAGCGTGATGGCAGCATGATGGGTGCGTGATGAGGATGTGAACGGGGCATGATGGGAGTGTGGTGAGAGTTTGATGAGTACATGGCTGTACAATCTCTACTTTTACATGAAGTGACCAAAGAGTCATTCTAAATAGATGGTTAACGTAGATGGTGTAATTTAACCCTAGAATAACAATTCAGATTTTTTAATGGGGCTGGTGAGTTGACTCAGTAGGTTAGAGTGTTTGCTGCCAAGCCTGAAAACCTGAGTTCCCTGTAACCCACGTGGTGTAGGAAGAAAACTGACTCCGGCATGGTGTCTTCTGACCTCCACACATACGCCACGGGGGGGGGGGGGCACTATACAAGTAAACACGTGTGTGCATGCGCACATGCACACACACAAGTACATAAATGAATAAAGAAAGAACCAAAAGGAATAAATTGAAACAAAACCCTAAAACATATTCCTCTCATCTAGAAGAAGCAGCAAAAAAATAAATTCAAGAAGCGCAAGCCAGAAAACCTGTAACAGTGAGACACACTGATGAACGATTAGAGGGCAGACGTTTGGAGCTACTGCAAAAGCCAAACCAATGCCAGCCAAGGCCTCCACAGCCAATGTCCTTAAAAAGTGAGGGCAGGGAGGGGGAGATGGCTCAGCAGTTAAGAACACTGACTGCTCTTGCAGAGGACAGGGGTTCCATTCCCAGAACTCATATGGTGGCTCAACCAACAGTTTCAGGAGATCTAGCGCCCTCTTCTGGCCTCCCTGGGCACCATGCAGGCAAAGGACCCATACATATAAACATAAAAGTAAATCTTTCTTTTAAGCGAGGATAAATGAAAGAAAGAATTCTTTTTAAAACCAGGGTTATAATCTTAGTATCAAATATCAGATAAAGAATGTTCAAGGCTTGGGGTTTTATTCCTGCCTATTCATCCTGGCTCATAAAGATAAAGGGGTCAGTTCATCAGGAAGACATAGTAAGCACAAATGTGTTTTCATATTATAGCAAAATTCCACTATACGAGAAGCAAAAGCCAACAGGGGGAACATATGTGTCTTGAATTACTGTTAGGGACTCCACTCTCCCAGTAATTGATGATATGGAATAACTGATATAAACAATAGTACCAGCCGCCATGAGTTAGCTAGTATTTATAGACTCTAACTATAGAGTTCACATTTCTTAAGGAAATTCATCCCAACTGACCATCAGCTGAGCTGAAAGATTCAATAAATTGAAAAGGATTGAAACCAAACACCATATCTAGCAACTAAGCTAACCTACCAACAGTATTATAGGAAAGAAAACCTCAAATATTTTTAAATTAAACAAGATACTCCTAAATAATCAGTGTCTCAAGGAAGTCACAAGACCTCAGCACATCAGGAACCACAGAAAGCAAAGGCAGGGCACATTACTTGAGTGACACGGCTCTTCCTGGGGGTCTCAAGGATCTGGGTCTGCTTCCTAGCATTGGGGCACAAAAATCACCTTATCTATGAAATAATGCTGAAACAGCTCTTAAAGTTTTTTAACTTTGATGTTTATATAGAACAAAACAAAATGAAAAAGTCAAAAGTTGGCTCTTTGAAAGGAGCAAAATTGACAGCCTTGTAACTAGCCTGATCATAAAAGAAAGCTCACATTTTCAAACCAGAAACTAAAAGATGTTATCACTACAGGTTCTACAGAACAATTTCTGATGCATAAATTCAGTGACTTACACAAAACAGGAAAACTTATTGGAAAGCAAAACTTAGTAAAAAATAATACGAGATAAAATAAAAAATTCAATAGTCCTAAAGAGATATTAAAATGTAATATCGAAACTCCAAGTCTAGATGTTTTCAGCAGTGAGTTACATCAAAACTTAAAAGCAAAACAAAACAAAACAAAATCTCTTTAGAATATTGCCTGAAAACAAATTCCAAATGAAGCCGGGCAGTGGTGGTGCACATCTTTAATCCCAGCATCAGGAGGCAGAAGCAGGAAGATCTCTTTGAGTTTGAAGTCAGCCTGGACTACAGAGCGAGTTCAGGACAGCCAGAGATACACAGAGAAACCCTGTCTTGAAGAAGAAATAAAGAAAAGAAATTCCAAATGAAACATTATCAATTAGCTTGCAGTGATATCTAAATGGTGGTAGGGTTTCCCTGCACACTCTGAGGACACAAGTAGTTCCAACATCTGAAGACCACTATACTTCACTAAGCGAGTGAGTTCTCATCACTGTGACAAATGCCTTGGAAAGTCAGCTTAAAGAAGGAAAAGGTTATTCTGAATAACTGTTTCAGAGGTTTCAATCCATGGAGGGCATGGCCATGTTGCTTTTATACCTGTCATGACACAGGACAACATGGGGGTAACAGGTGGGATAAAAAAAAAAAACTCTCCACCTCTTGGTGGTCATGAAGCAGACAGAGAAAGGAAAGAAGGGCCTGAAGCCCAATATCTCCTTCAAGGGAAGACTCACAATGACCTTCCTCCTTTCACTAGGCCCCACCTCTTAAAGGTTCCACTCTCTCTCCAATACATCACAGGCAGTAACCAAGACTTTATTGTCTTTTGGGATCTTGGTTGGATTTTTTTTTATTTTGGTTTGGTGTGGTTAGGTTGTGAGCCTAGACCTTATGGCTAAGCCATTTCTCTAGCCCATTGGCTGTGTTTTAAGAGTCAAACTGTAGGGCTGGAGAGATGACATATTGTTTCCCTTTCCCCAAGTCTGAAGACCAGAGTTCATATCTCCAGTATCCACGTAAATGATAGGCGAGCAGGGTGTCCCACCTGTAATTCCTGCCTAGGAATGCAGAGGCAGGATTTCCCCCAGAACAAGGTTGGCTAATGAGCTAGACAACATGGCAAGATAGGAGTTTAATAAAGAGACCCTGCTTCACTGAATAAGGAGGAAGAGCCAACTAGGATGATTCCCAGCATCAGCCTCAAACCTCCTCATGTTCAGGCACCCATGCGCACACACACCTTCTCACAGTGCCCCAATACATATAGCAAAAAATGCATGCATGTTCATGCACACCACATACACACATGCACATAACATACATCTACCACATGTTTAAAAAAGGGAAAATGCAAAACATGATCAATCCAACACCCATCTTTGATAATGTCAAGTAGGGGTGAGGCTGGAGAAAGGGAGGGTTCTGCTGTCAAGAGCATATTCATGACCAAAGCAACATAGAGAGAGCGTTTCTTTGGTGTGCGCTTCTAGGTCACAGTCCATCACTGAGGGAATTCAGACAGGAACTGAAGCAGAAACCACAGAGGAGGGCTGCTTACTGGATTTCCTCTTGGTTCATGCTCAGTTAGCTTTCTTCCCCTCCACCTGCCCCCCACCACACACACACACACACACACACACACACACACACACAGGGTTTCATTGTGTAACAGCCCTGGCTGTCCTGGAACTCGCCTTGTAGACTTGAACTGACAGAGATCCATCTGCCCCTGCCTCTCGAGTGCTGGAATTAAAGGTGTATGGTACCATTGCCCAGCTCAGGTAGCTTTCTTATACAGCCCAGACCTACATGGCCGCACTGGGCTGGACCCTCCCACATTCACAGACAATCAAGACAGTCTCTCACAGACATGACCACAGGCTAGTCTAATTGAGGTAACCCTTCTGTAGAGGTTCCTTCTCCCCACGTTACTCTAGGTTCTCTCAATTTGACACAGAAACTGGCCAGGACAGATCAATGACTACTCTCCCAGAGGACCTGATGTTGAGTCTGAGTGCTCATAACAGACAATGGACAACTGCCTGTAATTCCAGCTCCCAGAGATCTGACCTCCACCCCCTTCCCTTCCTCCTCCCCTGCCCCACCCGGCTTCCACAGGTACCCATACACATGAACACACAGCCACAGACAAACACACAACACATAAAAATAAGATAAACCTTTAAAAGAACTGATTAAGAATAAAAGTGGTTTTCCTCATTTCAACAAAGGACATTTCTGAAAATTCTGCTCTGATATCAGACCTAAGCTGAATTACTCAGAGAATCACTTTGTCTTAAGATTGGAGACATGGCTCAGATGTCCGTTCTGCCTTAGAATGATGTACCAATGTTCCAATTAGGAAAGAAATTTATATATATATATATATATATATATATATATATATATATAACAGGAGATTAGAACAGGAGATTAGAGAGGGAGAATGAACCCATGTCTTTGCAGCTGTCATGTTAGGCCCTGTCAGGACCTTCTCTTCACAACCGCAAGCAGGCTGGAAGAGAGGAAGCTCAAGGAGGAAAAGTGCAGAGGCTGTGGCCTGCTGGAGGCTGGAGTTTGGTTGCAGAAGGAAACTCTGGGGCAGAATAAACCAGCAGAGATGGGAGCCCTTGACTCCTGGAGCACCATAGCCAGAGGGAACTGGTTGGAGTAAAGTGTGGCTTCCATTTCTGGAAGCACATCCTAGATCTGTGAAGAGATGAGGACAGCCTGCCAAAGAGGTTGTCACTTCTGCCTCTGAGTCTAGTGCACACAGCAACCCGCAGAGATCATACACCTAGGGACCCAAAGGTGTCACCCTCACTGGTAGATGGGAAAGCTGCCACAACATGAACGACTCTGGGTTAATCTGACCGGGGAGTGGGGAAATGAGGGAATGAAGAAAAGACAGACACACAGGCACTGGTCCCGAGAAGCTGGGATCAGGTGGGTTGTGCACTCTGATGGAGATGCCTGAGTAGCCTGGGAACTTGGAATGTTTGTTCCACCCATCTGGATGGAGGAGGCAGGTTTATTGCATACAGCTGAAGGAGGAGGCGGGTCTTGCTGATCTCAGGCCTCTGTATGGAGCCGTCTGGGGCTGTAAACACCTCCATTCTCCTCAAAGGAGGAAGCTGCATGTGATACTTCCTGTACTCACTGTCCTCATCTGCACACAGATCAGGAGAAGGCTTTGCCATTCCCATGAGTCTAAGGCACTGAGATCCTTGACATGGCCTTGCTCATGTCAACAACACACATTCATTCAGCACTTCATCCACCACCACCACCCACAGGAAGCATTTTCCAAACCATATCCAGGGCTTACAGAGGAGACAGAGTGCCTAGGTAGGCAGGCCTGCATCCATTCTCCATACTCAAGAAGAATGAACTGTCAGAGACTGCAGACCCTGGGCCTGGAGAGATGCATAGGCCATGTACAGAGCACTTAACTTGAAACAAGCCTGCCTCGTATCCCAGGTAGACATCCTATCAACTTGAGTCATCAAAAGTCACAGGAGATGTTGATACTGAGGTCAGTTTGGGGGACAAGGGCATATTTCTAAAGAAGCTAATTATGAGAGTGACAGGCTACAAGCCTTAGGTACGGGTTAGCCTATCTGGAGGATGAGAGCCACTACCAGGAGCTCAGGGGGAAAGATGCCGCTTTTGGCGGGGGCCAGGGGCAGTGAGAGCTAGGATAGAATGGCCCCCAGGTAGGAGATGGTCCAGGCCACACTAGTAAGGCCTCATGACTCTTAGGCCTGCCTCCCAGGTATGTTCCTTCCACAGAAGGTCTCCTTCAATGTGTATGGTACCTGGGTGTTGGCATTCTGGTGGAAATAAGACAAGGCAGGTCCCAGTTTAAACTCATATCCCTTGGGAACCCTGGACAGAGAGCCAAAGCAGAGGCCCTAGTATGCTGCCTTGCACTGAGGGGCAGGCTTCAGTCTGCCTGTTTTGCACTGCTATGCAGATCCCAGGACTAGGGATTCCCTCAAAGGGGAGCACAGAGAGGAAACAGGGAACTCTGGGTCCTTTGCACCCTGGGCATGGGAGCCTTGAATAGGAGAGGCCAGGAGGGCTGGGGGCCTGCTCACACTCCCCCTAGGGAGCTATCAAAGCCTCATCAGCCCAGGATACAGTCCCTCATGGACTTGGCAAGTTCACAGTCCAGAGAGCAGTTCCAGAGGCTTCCAGGGTGGGGGGAGGATAATGGGAAAGATTATCCCATATGGTTATTGGCCATTTGTTTGAGTCTTTTAGAGAACTGTCTGTTCTGTTCAGTGCATTTGCTCATTTATTGATTTGATTATTTGTGGGTTTTGCTGTTGGGTGTTTTGAGACCTTTATGTATTCTAACTTTGCACAGACACAGCCGGCCAGGATTTCCCTCCCATCCCACGGTGTCTCTTCACTCCTTCACTGTGCAGGACCTTTGTCATCAGGCACAATAGCTTTTGTCAACTCTCCCTATTATCCCCTGAGCTATTGGCACCAGAAAATCTTTGCCTACACCTCATCTTGAAGTGGTTTTGCTTTGCTTTCCTCTTTGATCCATTCTGAATTGATTTCTGTACAAGGCGAAAGAGGAGATCTCATTCCATTCTTCTGTGTGCGGATATTCAGCTTCCTCGGCACCGTTGGTTGAAGAGGCTCTTTTCTTCCGTGGATGTGTTTAGCGCAGTTGTCAAAAGGCAGGCTGTTGTAGCTGTGTGGGCCTATTCCGGGGTCCGCTGTACGCCCTGGTCTTGTGTCTGATCCTAGGCTTTTGTTACAGACACTCCGACACCTCCGGCATGGCTCTTTCTTCTTATGATTGCTCTAGCTACCCAGGGTCTTTTGTGCTTCCACGTGGATTTCAGCATTCTTTTTCTAGATCTGTGAATATCATCAGAGTTTTGGTAGACATTGCACTGACTCTGTAGATCATTTTCGGTTGTGAGTCTTAGGGTATGGAGTAAATTTAGCCCAGTGGTAGATCACTTGCCCAGCAAATGGAAGGCCCTGGGTTTCATCCTCAGCAAGCATTCATACGTATATAAGAAAAGTTGCTGAAAAGAGCTGCACCTTCCAATGGACTGCTGCCTAGCAGAGCGGGACTGCCTGATGTTTCTGTTGTTTTTAAAAGCCTTGATTTATGATTGCCTGTGTCCTCTTACTATAGAGGCTTTATGAAACTGCTTTCACGTGGGAACATGCAATCTGGGGGGAAAAACTCTGTGTCCCTGGGGCCTCAGTCACTCATGTTTGGCTCCAGAGGAAAGAGTTGGTTTTTATACAAACAGTAATGGTGCCCAAATGAGGCACTCCATGAATGATCCGCTTTCCATAGAATAGGTCACCCAGATGGAAGGGACATATCTGCAACACGGACCCCTTGTGTCCACACCCTCTGCAGGCGCTAGCTCCCTGGTGGATTTCGGTGCTTGCTTTCCGCTCCTCGCTAGGGCATTTGTTATTTATCCGGAGTGGCTTGTTAGGACCCTGTTTGGCAGATGCCTCGTTGAGGTTTGCGTTCAAGGCATTTGATCTGAGGCATCTTTCCTGTTTTGAAATTGTTTCAGTTCTGAAAGTCGGTTTGTTTTTCTGTTTGTTGGCATTTGGTTTGCTATGGTCGCTAGCCGGCTCTCTTGTTCCTCCAGCCACGCCTCTCGTGTCTAATTTAAAGAAGGAGACAATGTCTGGAGAAAAACAAATAGATGTTCAGTACTACCGCTGGTTTTATGTTTAGTGTGTTAATTCAACATGTAAGTATTTAAAAAATGGGAAACTACAACTGAAGTTGGCTTTAGCTTCCCTCAATGGGCAACATTTATTATCTCCAAATTGGTTTATTTTGCATGCTTAACTAAAAGTCCTAAGCAATAAAAATTTTTAAATCACAAACAAGCAGCCTGCTTTAATTGGGATTTAAAATCATCTAAAAAAAAGAGATGGTAAACTAGGTTCTTTACAAAAGAAACAGTAAGAGCTCTAAAGACTATATGTGAGTTAAAAAGGAATGTCGCAAATAAACAAGAAATTAATTAGAGGCTCCATCTAAACTAGAGATAAATCCTGGGATTAACTCCCCTCCCATCTCTTTCTCTGACCTTCCCTCATCCTTCTTAATCTCCTAACAGAGTAAAACTCTCGACCAAGGAAAAGGTTGTGAGCTGCTGTAAGATAGCAGTTAGAGAAAACTCAGGCAACCTGAGCCTTGATGATGACCAAATGTGGGGCAACTGCCCCTGTGGGGCAGGCCCATGCTACCTGGAACAAAGTAAGAGATGGGCTGACATTGCCAGAGGAAGGAGCCTGTACCCCAGATTGACAGAGGCCCGATGCCTGACCCAAGAGTCATTGTTCCTTTGTTTCTTTCCCCTTCTGTTTCTTTTAGATACACAAGAAGGCATGGGAAATATTAAATTATCACCATAAACTAAAGAAAAAAAAGTTTGAGTCTAAAGTAACATTAAGAAAGATATTTCTTGCCGGGTGGTGGTGGCACACGCCTTTAATCCCAGCACTTGGGAGGCAGAGGCAGGTGGATCTCTGTGAGTTCGAGACCAACCTGGTCTACAAGAGCTAGTTCCAGGACAGGCTCCAAAGCCACAGAGAAACCCTGTCTCGAAAAACCAAAAAAAAAAAAAAAAAAAAAAAAAAGATATTTCTCACCGGGCAGTGGTGGTACACACCTCAAAAGAAAAAGAAAGACAGTTTTCTTCCTTTGTTCTTTTATATTTTTGGCTGTGAGCCTAGCCTTTAACGGCTAAGTCGTCCATCCAGCCCCCTTCCTCTGCTCTTTATCTCTTACGAGGAAAATGTAGCACCTTAAGTCCATGAAAAACTCTGCCTCTATCTCTTATGCTACTGAAACTCGTTACATCTCAAGGAGATAAAAATATAAATTTCAGGGCTAAAGAGATGGTTCAGAAGTATGGAATACTGGCAGCCCTTCCAGAGGACTGGGGTTTGGTTCCTAATACACACACACACACACACACACGGTTCTGTAACTCCAATTCTCTGGGATCTGACAGCCTCCTGATTCCCACGGGCATTACACACACCCGGTGTACTTACATACAAGCAGGGAAACAGTCTTAAAATTAATTGAACAAAGAATGATGTAACAGATTTGTGGCTACTTCACGGTTGTTTCATTTTTTTCATTAATTTTTGTTACTTTTATTTAGTTTTATACATGTCCAATTAAAATGCACATGACCATATTTATAAATGTGTGTGTTGGGTGATATATTAACAGGCCTGGTAAATACACGCTGCCATGTAAACTTGGGAACTCTAAACATCTTAAAACCTACTCAGATGGCAACTTAGGGTCTATTAAGTGTTTCATAAAACTTTAAAACTTCTTAAATCTATTCAAATGATATCTTTGGGTGTATTAAGTGTTTCATAGACTCTAAAATGCCATTTGTTCATGTAAACTAGCGTTCACTGGAGTCACAAAATAAAAGGTTCAGTAAATTATGAAATTCAATGCTGTAATCAGGTTCCAAATTATATATAAATAAAAGATATAAAAGCTAAATATATGTAAAATAAATTAAAATGTTATTTTATTTGTGTAACAGTCATGGGTAACATAAAAATCATATAATTTCTTTTCTGGCAATGTTCTTAATACAAAATTGTTAAATATGAAATTTCTATTTGTTTATCAAAGATCTTTGTGCTGTTTCCTTTCCACAAGGAGATTACAAGAGATGCAACCCAGACTAAAGGAACATTCACAATCTAATTTTTTTGTTTTTAGACAGTCTCACTATGTAGATCTCACTGGCCTGGAACTCATAGAGATCCTCCTGCCTCTGCCTCCCAAATGCTGGGTTTATAGGTATGTGCCTCACCACAGTTGGCCCCAAAATCTAAATTTTCAAAGCTCTTATCCTAACTTTTAAAAAATCCAAGATTTAATCTTTTCCCACCGAACAAAGCTTTGGTTTGTGAGGTGACCACTGTCTCGACAGCAAGAAAATTCCCTTTGGGCTGTGGGACAGCTCAGTGGCTAAGATTATGTACTCCTCTTAAAGATAGCCAGGGTTTAGTCTCTATCATTACGTCAACTGACTCACAACTCCAGCTCCAGCGGACCAGACCTCCTTGCACGTACGCACGCACGCACGCACACATACACCATTAAAAGCAAATCATTAAAAAAAAAAAAACTATTCCTACTTGGGGCATTCCTACTGAATCACATAGTGACGACGGAGAAGGTTTTCATGGACAAATGTTTAAATCTACCTTTAAAATCTGGCCTATTTGATAAACAGATGACACTAATATATTGTCAAAACTGACTAACACTTTGACTTTCTTCAAAGATTCACCCATTTTTGACAACATCCACCATCTCCTTATAAAATAAGTCCTCTGCTCCCTATAAAAGAATTGAGAATGACACAAGCTATCAAAAAAAAACATACTATTACAAAGGACTTTAAATATAATAACCAAAAATTCAGAATTAGTTACAGTCTTCCTCAAAAGATTAAAAAAAGCAACCGACGATTTCATCAACTAGAAGAATAAAGGACATCACGTCAAAGACTCCATCCCGCCTGCAGGAAGAGGGCTCTCGGTACTCCTGACCTACCGCTGACGGCAAACCCCGGGAGATGAACGTCTAGATCCACAGCCTCATATCAAACATGTACCATCTTCACTGAGAACAGCTCCAGCCGACTTCAAACACTGTGTGTGCTGCTTGTATTAGGTTCCCTTGGCAGGTGAGGGTGCCAAGTAACCAAACATTTCTCCCGCCCCGTATATTTCTCAAGTGCTTCCAAACAATATGTCTTAGGATTGTTTAATTTATTTTATGTGTGTGACTGTATTACCTGCACCACATGCAGGCCTGGTGTCTGTGGAAGTCAGAAGAGGGCACCAGGTTCCCTGGGATTGGATACAGGTGGTTGGGAGCCCCCGTGTGGATGCTGGGAACC
>JAQHUG010000469.1:1028406-1043583 GCA_028555095.1 Dicrostonyx torquatus | reverse complement strand
GTGCGTCTCCGAGCACACATTTGGGGAAAAGCTTCAGTTTCTATGTTGGGGCAACGGTCCCCGACACTCTGGGTAGGCTGAGGCCTCTCTCAGTGGGTGGACCACCCACTAGCCTCAACAGGGTTTGTTTGAGACTGCCCAACCCCCAGAGCCTGTGTCAGGAGACCTTGACTAATTCTCAGTTTAAAACTGCTGCTTCGTGCCACCAGTCCAGCCCAGTTTTGAGTGGCTTTTAAAAACTGGACTTCCTTTCAGTAGGTTAATTCAATCCACAAACTGCTTCTCTGGCCTGCAGGGACGCCTTTCAGCCAGAGCCTTCCTTCTCTTCCCTTGCCTTTCTGCAATACAGCTATGAGCCAAGCCCCAAAAGATAAAGTGCTCTTGGAGGCTTGGTTAAATGACCAAAAATACTCCCAGTCACCCCCACTCCTTTACAGGGAGAGTCCTGCTAAAGGCTGATATTAACTGCCTAGATATACACAATTCTCACCCTATTTTTTTTTTCCTCATCAACGGTTAAATACAATCATGTTATTTCAACGTCTTACAGTGCTGCTACCCACTGAGCCACCTCACACAGCCTTGCTGGACCCTGCTTGTACATTTAATAGATGTACTGGGGAGAAATGACTGGGCTTGAAGAGTCCAATAATAAGAGTATAGACAGGTAGATTCCAAAAATAAGAATGTAAAAGTAAAGAAATATAAAGTTGTAGGTCTAGGAGAATGAGAACAGACTGTCAGCAGCTTTCTCAGCAGCTTGAGAATTAACTATTAACAGTGGGTCACTCTGCTTTAAAACCCATAGCTCTATTTACAAGGCCAAAACATCTCTCTGCAAACTGAGAGCTAGCCTACGGATATGAGCTGAGTGCATTATCCCTGCTATGTGAAACTGGCAGCATCAAAGGGGGGGACCACAAGGCTTCAGTAAACACTGCCTGGAAGTACCAAGAAAGACAATCGATTACTAGTTTAACTGAAAAACGCTCTTAATGGAGATTGTAAAGTAAGGCAATCTGTATCTGAGTTTTACCTTGAGACTGTAAAAATTCCTTTGCTGAGACCTAATGCTTGGAGTCCCTACTAAAAAAAGACGGGTTCAGAAATCAGCCTTTTGCCACAGCCTAACAAACACCATCTCTGGCTGTGGTCTCAGCTAGCTGATAAGCCTCTGTACCCTGCAGTGTTTTTTTATTTTTATATTTAAGTTTGTTTCTGATTTTCCTGAAATCTGGTTTCTGGAATAAAGTTTGCTTTTGGTTTATTAGACTTTGGTGGTCTGTCCCCATCTTTGTACAACCCCCCAGGACCCAACGGGCTTAGCTTGTTGGGGCTGTCAGGGCCCAGCTTTTACCTAAAATCTCTGGTAACACTAGGAGGACAGAAATAGAGCTTTGTTAAAGCAATGGCAATTGTTTTAAGCCCACGAGTATAGCAAGCTTTGTCAGACTATCTTTGAACAGCCATTCCGCAAATAATGTCCCAGAATAATGTCCCAGACAGAGAGTTATTGTTAATTATGAAAGCTTGGCCTTAGCTTAGGCTTTTTCCCAACTAGCTCTAAATAACCCATGATTTTTAAATATACATTCTACCATGTCGCTTGCTTACCTCTTCTCGTTTTGTTTGTTTGTTTGTTTTGGTTTTTCGAGACAGGGTTTCTCTGTAGCTTTGGAGCTTGTTTGTTTTTTGAAACAGGATTTCTCTGTGTAGTCCTGGAACTCACTCTGTAGACCAGGCTGGCCTCGAACTCACAGAGATCTGCCTGTCTTTGCCTCCCAAATTCTGGGATTAAAGGCATGCGCCACCACTGCCTGGCTGGTAACCTCTTCTTAGTAAGGCCATCTGACTTGCTCTTGAGTCAGCTGGTGAAATCTCAGGCCTAGATTCCTCCTCCTAGTTTCTCTCTCTGTGCCCGGAAGTCCTGCCTATTCACTCTCCTGCCTTGTTACTCACCATTAGCCTCTGTATTAATCCAATCAGAAGGTGCCTTAGGCAGAGACACATCTTTATAGTGTAAACAAATATCCCTGCAAGAGGATAATTCCTTTCTTGACACAAATATGAGTTGCCTGGGAAGAGGAACCCTCACAGTTGAGGGATTGTCTGTGGGCATGTCTGGGGTGCTTTCTTGGTTAATGACTGATGCAAGAGGCTGCAGCCCACTGTGTATGGCACCAACACTGGCCAGGTGTTCCTGGGTTGTATCTGTAACCCAGATAGTATCTGTAAGTCCATGTTCTCCATGGTCTCTACCTCAGGTTCCTGCTTGAGTTGCTGTTCTGACTTCATTCAGTGATAGACTGTAACATGGAAGTGTAAGATGAAATAGGCCTTTTCCTCCAAAAGTTGGTTTTGATCAGTGTTTTAGCACAGGAGTAGAAAGTAGACTAGGGTAATGTCCCAAATCATAAACTATATCATTCAAAATTATGATTTTTATATATTTGTGGCAGGGTCTCATGTAGCCCAGATTTGCCTATTATTTGTTATATAGCCAACTGACCTCACCTTCTCCAACTTCCAAGTACTAGGATTAGAGACCTGATCCATCACGCTCCTCAGCAAACAGATTAGTTCTGAAAAACAATACACGTCTGACCTGACTAGGAAAACTCTTGGTGGACTAAGGTTACACTTTACATCCACACTTTGAGTCTCAGAGTTGGGGAAAAGGCCTCTTGTTACAGCAATGACTCAGCAGTTCACTAACTTGCAAGGTCACTACTGATTGTTGGACTTGAGACTTTAAAGAAGCCAGATTCAGCAGGAAAAACAGTGGAGAGTTCATTAGACCTTACAGAAGATGGTGGAAGTACTATGATGGGATTTTGGGGGAGCAAAGGTCATTGTACTCACAGAGAAGCACTAAGAGAACCAGGAATGTTAATTAGGTAGGGAGTCTCCTCAGTGGAGGAGATGAAAATCAAATACCTGCATTCTATCCAGAAAGCCAAGTGGATTCTGTACCGACCTGGTGACCTTTTTACTATCTGAGGAGGCAGATCTCGCCCACCTTTTGCTGCAGGGGGCAGACCTCAGCCAAACTCCCCAGCATGATTATCCCAGACTCTTCCCTCCCTAGACAGTTGTCCTCCATCCTTAGGGGAGATGTCACAAGTACTTTATGGCCTGCTGACTTCTAAGCTATTGACCGACACTAGAACCCACCCTTATGGTGTAGGGACACTTCATTGTGCACCTGGGAGTGGACTGATTGTTGCCTGGAAACCTTTGCCCAAATTGCACTGTGTTTAAATCTGCTGACAGTGAACTGCCTGGCTTTAGACTCACCGAATGATCCTGGATGAAGTCAGTCTGCACAGGGTTTTCATTTTTATTTCTTCTCAAGGCTCGCTTCCCTGTTTGACAACTGCAGGGATTCATTCAAAAGAAAATGTAGTCTCTTCAAGGTAAATCTGCAGGGCTAAGATGTGTTTGAGGGATTCTAAAATTTGATACAATGAAGTGGAATCTGAATTTACTTTTTGTTTTGTTTTCTTTTTCAAGACAGTTTCTCTGTGTGTAGTCTTGGCTGTCCTGGAACTTGCTCTGTAGACCATGCTGACCTCAAACTCACAGAATCTGCCTGCCACTGCTTCCTGAATGCTGGGGTTAAAGGTGTGAGCAAACATTGCCTGGCAAATTTATTTATTTTTTGAGACAAATTTTCACTCTATCTAGTTCAGGCAGGCCTGGATGCTTTGTAGCTCAGATCGGCCTTAAACAGAGGTCAATTCTCCTACCTGCCTCAGTCCTTATCCAGAGTGTTGGGATTATAAGCGTAAATCACCATACCTGGCTCCTAATTGTCATTACTATGATAGAGTGACATGTTGGACATCTATAAGGACACTGCTCTGGGAAGGATGGCTGTGCCAAACTATTCTAACTTCAGAATAAGGCTGTTTTGCTTCAAAGTAGGTTGAGCTCAGAGTAAGGCCCCTGCTGATTCTGCTGATTCTGACAGAACCAGAAAGAGTTAACCTTTTTTTTTTTTTTTTTTCAAGACAGGGTTTCTCTGTAGCTTTGGAGCCTGTCCTGGAACTAGCTTTTGTAGACCAGGCTGGTCTCGAACTCAGAGATCCTCCTGCCTCTGCCTCCCGAGTGCTGGGATTAAAGGCATGTGCCACCACCGCCCAGCTAAGAAAGAGTTAACCTTAACAAGCTCTGGCTGCAGTCTATCCTGATACCACTGTAGAGAATATTATTATTATTTTTTTTTTTTTTTGGTTTTTCAAGACAGGGTTTCTCTGTAGCTTTGGAGCCTGTCCTGGAACTAGCTCTTGTAGACCAGGCTGGCTTCGAACTCACAGAGATCCGCCTGCTTCTGCCTCCCGAGTGCTGGGATTAAAGGTATGTGCCACCACTGCCCAGCAAGAGAATATTAATCTTTAATAATCAGGCTCAGATACCAGAAGTTTCATACAATGAGCATATACACACACACAGTGTGCACACACCACACACGCCCACACAATGTGCACACACCACACACGTCCACATTCACACACACTATGACAAATGCTTGCCTTGTACAGTCCTAAAACAGATACCTACTCAGTAAAACTTATTTCTTGACAAAAAATGGTATGTTCATCTAATAATCCCCATAAGAGTGTACAGGGGAATTCCACCCAGTAAGATGTAAACAACAGAGCTCCCTTGACATTGACAGCCCTCATTGAAATGTCTCTGCAAAGTTTCTACTCTCTCAACCTCTGGGGATGTACCACAGTATATTCAATAAATTTCCTGCTTTTGTTTCTCTCTTGGTGAGTTCATTCTCAGTTGCCATGTCACTGGCCTATCAGCACCAGCCCTGGAGTGGCAATTTGGTTCATGAAGATGTCACTTATTTCAGAAAGTAGGTGGGAAGTAATGGGTAGAAGGGATGGACTGATTCCGAAAGGGAGCAGAGATGAGGTAGAGGAGACAGGTGGGGAAAAGACAAGCACCAGACCGACACAACCCTGGATCTAGCTGATGTCTGCCAAGGAAAAGAAAACTTAAAAGTAAAATTCAATTCATATTGACATGGCTATTTCAAATCTGTAATTTGTGGGGGTTTTTTAAAATTTTTTTTGAGATAGAATTTTTCTGTGTAGCTGTGCTGTCCTGGAACTTGCTTTGTAGACCAGGTTGGCCTCCAACTCAGAGATTCCCTTCCTCTGCCTCTCAAGTGCTGGGATTAAAGGTGTGCACCACCACTATTAGGCTTCAAATCTGTAAATTAAGAACTATATAATGTAGGACTAATTATAATTAGATTTACTCTCATTCAGTCTAATTTGTAAAATGTATCACGAATCTCTCGCTTTGCAAGCATCTGACTTGCTGGTGACATTTGTACATCACTCTGTGGTTGCATTGGAAAAAAATGGATCCGTACATTTCTGTACCTACACTATATCACACTATAAAAAGATTTATAAGAAATCAAATTAGGGCTGGAGAGATAGTGGTTAAGAGCTTAGTGGTTCAGAGCACTGACTGCTCTTCCAGAGGCCCAGGATTTGATTCCCAAAAGCCATATGCTAGCCCACAACCATCTAAAACTCCAATTCCAGGGAATCTGATACACTCTTCTGATTTCTCTGGGTACCAGGTAGGCATATGGTGCACAGACATACATGTAGGCAAGCATCTTTACACATAAAACAATAAAAAAAAGTTGAAAAAGCAATAAAGTAGCCATGGGTTGGTGGCACATGCCTGTAGTCTCAAACCAGAGAGGCTGAAGTGGGTTTGCTTGAATGTAGACATTGCAGGCTAGCCTAGACAATGTGGACAACCAGCTCCCCTCTCTTTGCAAATACAATGTTGTCAAGGCTGGCCTTAAACTTACAAAATGATCTTCCCAGCATTTCCAGGCATATGCCATCATACTGCTTTTTGAGACAGAGTTGTAGAGTTTCCCTTTGTAGCCCAGGCTGGAACTCACTACTTAGCACAAACTGCCCTTAAACTTGATATTGAACTTCTTGTCTTAACCTGCTAAATTATGGGATCATGATGTGTGTGTGTGAAGGATCTTACATCAGGCATACTGGCTCACCTCTGTAATCCTAGGACGATCCTAGTAGTACTTTCAGGAGGCACAGGCAGGAGGATCAGGAGTTCAAAGCTGTAAGGGGAGTTTTAGGCCTATATGGGGTCTGGGCTACACAAAACTGTCTCAAAAAGGGCAGAGGGAAACCTGGAGAGATTGCTTAGCACTCTCTCCACTTAAGACACTCGCAACTCTTGCAGAGACCCAAGGTACCATTCCAAGCACCCATATGACAGCTTGCAACTATCAGTAGCCCAGTTCAGGGGATCTGACACCCTTCTTGTTGAGGACAGATTGACTGAGGTTTTTCCTGATGTCCTGATGTATGGAGAAAGAACAGAGCTCTTCTGAAGACCAGGAACGGGCTTGGCAAGGTGAGTAATGGCCTGAAGCCAGGGCCTTGGGGGAGCTGCAGCTTCAGATCCTGAGAATCCAACTCCACCATATGGGGCTATGATTATCAGTCTGAAGGCTTCAGTGTGCTTAGTCTGTAATGTTTTTGAGATACCCCGTGTTCCCCTTACGCAACATTGTTTAATTAGCTTCCCTCTGACATAGTACCATCGTATGATAATTTCTGCTGACTCTGTCTCATCTCTCCCCTGAAAACTGTATATAAGATGCTGTATTTCCTAATAGGCTTGTTTGGTATAAGACATAGCTTGTGCAAGACCTCCCCATCTGAAACTTGTCTTTTTCCTTATCTGCCCATCTCCTGATCCTCTCTCTCAGGACCCATCCCTGAAGAACGAACGACCTGTTGATTCAGGTCACTGCTGACCTCTCAGGTTCCTGCATGGATTGGTATACAGACATATACTAAGGCACAAACACATACACATAAAAATAATTTTTTGAGACAGGATTTCTTTGTGTAACCCTGGCTCTCCTTGCACTCACTCAGTAGACCAGACTGGTCTCAGATTCTGACATCTGCCTGCTTCAGCCTCCTGAATGTTGGGATTAAAGACATGTACCATCACTACCTGGCAATAAAATATTTTCTTATTATTATTACAATTTTTTTGAAACAGGATTTGTCCTGGAACTTGCTTTGTAGTCCAATCTGGCCTCGAACTCTCAGAGATCTGCCTGTTTCTGTCTCCCAAAGGCTGGGATTAAATGCCACCACACCCAGCATAATTTTTTAAAAAATAGTTTACTTATTTTTTATGTGCATTTGTATTTTGCCTGCATATATATCTGTGTGAGGGTGTCAGTTCTTTGAGTTATAGACAGTTGTGAGCTGCCATGTGGGTACTGGGAATTGAATCCAGGTCCTCTGGAAGAGCAGCCAGTGTTCTTAACCACTGAGCCATCTTTCCAGTCCCAATGAAATAATTTGTTTTAAATAGAAAAGAAAAAGGTCTGGGTGTGGTGTTGCATGTCTTTAATCTCAGCACTTAGGAGTCAGAGCTAGGCAGATCTCTGTGATTTGGAGGTCAGCCTGGTTTATATAGTGAGTTTCAGGACAGCCGGAGCCACAGAGTAAAACCCTGTTTCACAAACAACAACACCACCCCCCCAAAATCAAACAAACATAAATCAACCTCCAAGCAAAGAAAATGCCTGGAGTTGTATATCATGATTCAATGAAATTTTATTTATGAATTATTTTTATTTATCTATATGTGTGTCACCTATATGCAGGTGTTCATGGAGGCCAGAAATGAGTGTTAAATCTCCTAGAGCTGGAGTTACAGACTGTTGTGAGTCTCCTGACATGAGTGCTGGGAACTGAACTTGGGTCTTCCGAACAAGCAAGAGTTCTACACCCTCCCCGTACCCTTGGACATCTCTCCAGTTCCAAGCATTTCCTTTTAGATAGGGAATCATGAATCTCAGGTTGACCTCAAACTCACTGTGTAGGAGGCAAGAAACTTTGAACCTTCTGATTTTGCTCATTTCCATCCCCTGGTTTAGGAGAGGTATCCCAGGTTGGCCTCAAATTCATTAGGTAAGTAGGAGTGGATGGCCTTGAAGTCTTAGTCTTCCTGCTCTCACTTCCTGAGGGACCAGGTGGAAGTACGTGCCACCATGCAGAGCTGAGGTTTGAACTCTGGGTCTTTACCAACTGAACTACATCCTCCGCAACTTAACTTCTGATCCACCTTGCCTCCACCTCCCAAGTGTTGGGATCAACAACCAGTTTTATACAGTGCTGGGATTTGAACTCAGGACTTTATACTAAGCAAGCACTGTAGTAATGTAGCTACATCCCCAGCGCATATTTATGAAGTCTTTAGCACAGTGCCAGTGCAAGGTATTGACTGGGAGATCAATAACTTTCTAGAATGGCGTCTGCAGAAGCCATATTGTCAGTGTTCTGGTCGAACTTTGTGTTAAGGCTGCTCTGAGAAGCCAGCCAGCCCTTGAAGAGATGGGAGGACCGAAGAATCCAGCAGGTACCATAGAGGCGCTTATTCTCCAGAAAGTACAGGAATCCATGCCTAGAGAGGTGCCTGCGCAGTGCATTGTGGGACGGCTGGAGGCGCGGCCAGCGCCCAGGACGGTCCACGTAGCCTGTGCGCATGCACAGTTAGAGGACCCCGGCCCGTCCACGAGCTCGCTGTGGTGTGAGCTCTTCCCAGGGGAGGGATGTGCAAAGTCCCCGCTCTGGCTTCTAACCCCTCTACTTCGCAGGACAGCGGGGGTCTACTCCGTCCTGCGCGTGATTCTGGAAACCGGGGCCTTGCTCCTCCTTGGGGTGGGGCTTCCTCTTTACTTCCAGACTTAAGCAGAGGCCTGTCGGCTCAGTACTGGAGTGCTGAGTTCAATTCTGACCACATTGTCTTCTCCACAGCCTGCGCTCACTGCCAAGGTGAGTTCTACCTACTGCTAGCCCCTTTCCTCTCTCCCCCAAGCCCTTCCCCCCTCCCCCCAGGAAGAAGCTGGGCCTTTCGATGCCGCGGGGTCCGCCCCGGGATTGAGCGAAGAGCGTCGACATTTAGACAATGAGGTTTAGTTTCGGATTTGAGCTCTTCCTCCTATTCTGTGTGTTCTCAGATAACGTCTGTTTCTCTCAACCTGTTTCCCTAGAGGTGGAATGAACAGGAACATCGGTACTATAGCGAGGACTGGGGTAAACCTTTGAATTTGTAAATCTTACTTGCCCTCTCTTGGTTTTCTCATTTGCACATTTCTGGAGTCTCGGCCTTTCCTAATGGAGATGCAGGCGTGTTTCTAGCAAGTGGAGGAAATGGGAGAGAGAAATTAGCTTGATTAAGCCATCGCCTTAGGTTTGAGAAAACTTGGACGTCATATATCCAGTTGCTGCGGAGGTTTTTTAAAGTGAAAATACCCGAACCTTCACATCACCGAGCCTACCACTAATGGACTCTACCATTTAGACTGTACATAGTCAACACTGCTGGATCTCCCTAGGCTCTGATCAGGCCTGTTACTTTTCCAAGGTTCCACTTTTTACATTTGTAATACAGGTTTAATTTTAATATGATCCTTTCTGGCCCGGTGGAATTGTTTATTATTTATATATATACATTTTTCAGAGTCTCTTAAGAATGTTTTCTAAAGATTGATTTATATTATGCCTATTAATGTTTTGTCTGCATATATGCATGTGCTCCGTGTGGGTACCTCGTGCCCATGGAGGTCAGAAGGAAGCAACGGATCCCCTGGAACTGAAGTTGTAGATGGTTGACAGCCAGTATTTGGGTTCTGGAAATCAAACCCAGGTGCTCTGTGAGAGATACAAGAGTTAAGCAGCCGAGCCATCTCTCTAAGCAGCCCCCACCCCCAAGGCAGGGTCCCTTGTATCTTAGTCTTGCCTTTAACTTGTGGTACACAGCCGAAGTTGACCTTGGCTCCCTGGTCTTCCTGCCTCCTCCACCTCGTGAGTGCTGGAATTGTTGGAGTTTGTCACTGTGCTGGGTTTTATGAAGTGCTGGGGATCAAACCCCAGGACAAGCACTTTACCAGCCAAACTATGTCTCCAGCCCAGAATTTCTTTTCTTTTTTTTTTTTTTTTTCAAATACTTGCCAAATTAGTAAAATACTAGCAGGTGGTTGGAGGGTGGTTGTACACAGCTTTAATCCCAGTACTCAGGGGATAGAGGCAGGCTGAGTTTGAGGCCAGTCTGGTCTACAGATCGAGTTCCAGGATAGCAGGGCTGTACAGAGAAACCCTGTTTCAAAAAAAAAAAAAACAAAAAAACCCCACAGGTATAGTTTAGCGGTAGAATTGATCAGTGTAAGACCTTGAGTTCATTCCCCCCCCCCCCGCCCCCCGCCCCCCAGCCTCATGACTTCTCTTTGGTTTTTCCAAGAAGAAAGGAAATGATGGACTTAATGAGTTCCTTAGTTGCCTCTCCAGCTTGCATGGCATGGTTTCTCACGCCTAGAAAAACAGCACTTGGAATAGAAATCAGAACTCAAGGTCATTCTTTTCTACAAAGAATATAAGACTATCCTGGGCTGCTTGCTTGAGGCAGCATCTGGAAAAACCAAACTAAATTAAAAAGAAAAGCCCCAGTATTCAAGATCTCTCCTCCATTAACTGTGTGTCCATGGTAAGGGATTCAAATAAATGGCTCAGGTGGGGGGACACCTTTATATGGACAAAAAGATGCAGTGAGATGTACAGTCCGTAAGTACACACACATTGTCTCTTTTCTCTCACAAAGCAATGGGGCAAAACTTCAGGGGTGCTAGGTCAATGGTGAGTAACAGCTAGGCAAGTGTGAGGTTTGGGGAAAGAGAGTGCAGAGGCCAGGAGTCCTGTTGTACTTGTTTCACAGAGTCTGAAATGAAGAGTTGGAAGAATGAGGATCAAGGACTCTGGACTTTAGTCTGGGGAGAATTGCTGAACAGTACGAGCTAACGACTCACATGATTGGATTTGGTTTATGGATTTTGAACAAGTACCTGGTTTAGGCAAGGGAAGGTAGTGGTCACAGCTAGGGCAGGGACAGTGGAGGCTGGTGTAAATACACTAGGAAAGATTTCATTCAGGAAATGTATATATTTTATATTTATTTACTTTTGGTGTTTTTGAGACAGGGCCTTAGTATGTTACATGAACTTGTGGAATCATCTTTTGTAGGCTCAGATGTGCACCCACACACCTAACTCAGGTTTTGGGCTTGTGTTTTTATTATTTTTTTTTTTAATTTATTTTTGTTTTGTGTCAGTCCTCCCGAGTGCTGGGATTAAAGGCGTGCGCCACCACCGTCCTGCCTTTTTTTTTTTAATTCAGCTTTTTTTTTAAATTTTTTTTCTTTCTTTATTGATATTTATTGATACCAGCTTCTAACAGGATTTTTTTTGTTTGCTTTTCAAGACAGGATTTCTTTGTGTCTCGCTGTCTGCCCTTGAACTAACTCTCTAGACCAAGCTGGCCTTGAACTTAGGACCTGCCTATTCCTCCCAAGTGTTGTGATTAAAGGCTTGCGCTGCCAGGCAATGACCTAATAGAATGCTGCAAATAGAACAAATCTGGATCATTATTACTTAGGATGATTTCCAAGCAGGGTTCTTAGAAGTGCAGGAGAATGACTTTTTTTTTTTTTTTAATTAATTAATTTATTTATTTGGTTTTTCAAGACAGGGTTTCTCTGTAGCTTTAGAGCCTGTCCTGGAACTAGTTCTGGTAGAGCAGGCTGGCCTCGAACTCACAGAGATCCGCCTGCCCCTGCTCCCGAGTGCTGGGATTAAAGGCATGTGCCACTATAGCCTGGCAGATAACTTTTTAAAGAGTTACATAAATAATACTGTGAACATGTTGTTTGGTTTGTTTTAATCCTTGCTATCCCAGGCTTTGGGTCTTTGTTGAGTTAGAGTTTACAGAAAGGAGAGAATGAGCAAGCATTGTGCATACTGCTTTAGATGTAGGATCTCTTGACATAGTGGGGCTGAGATTCAAAGCCAGGCCTGTGCAGCTCTAGTTCCTGGACTGTTCTGTGTTCCCAGACAGCTGTGCATCATGCAGGCAGAAAGGCCCAGAAGTGTAGGAAAAGTCGGGCTTTTAGATGGTGACAGAAATGACAAATTTGACCAAAGGAAAGAAAGAGGATGGGGACAAAGTCAGAGGACACTGGCCTTGGGGGACTCAGGGGCAATATTCTCAAAGTCAGGAAACACTTTCTGTCTTGTCAACAACTCCACTATGCTATTCTAGAAAGCTGTTGGTGCCTAAAGCAGACTGCTGGAAAACCACAGGCCAGCAGAGGATTACTTCTGTCCTGTTTTCTGCCGTTCCGTTCCCTTCTCGAAAGTTCTTATTCTTTACAGACCTTTGTTCTTCCTGCCTTTTATCCCGCTCCTTTGGTGTTTAGTTTCGCCTGCAAAAGGAATGAAGAAGCAGGATTAAGGTTTCTTCCATGTTCCCCATAAGCTAGGCTTTGTTCAGTCTCCACCCTCGTAATTTCAGAGCCTTCTCACGTGGTGGGAGAAACCTGGGGAAAGTAAACAGGTTATTATTTAATATGAAGCCCCTTAGAGCAGGAGCTTAGCCTTAGAGCCTCTTGCTTGATCCCTAGGAAGTCCATGGTTACGAAGATAATTGCACTCAGCATTTTGGCTTGCTGCCTGGATTGACTGGTTTTGTTGTTGGTTTAGCGGAAAGAATGACTTTTATATTCAAGTTTTTACTAGGTTATAAAATTCTTTCAGCCAGATACTAGGAAAGACAATTTTGATGTGTCTGTTTCCTCACAACTTGTATTATTGCCTGCCTTCCATGCAGCTTTCAAACCTTGGGAACAAAGTTCATATTTATAAAGATGCTACTGGCAGGTACTGCTAAGATCAAGGGGAAAGGTTATTTCTACTTCATTGGAGTAAATATTCCCTCTCCCTTCTCTTTTTGATGGCTCCTGTTCATTCTCCTCACTTACTGAGCCCTGAATTCAGGGTCCCAAGCATGTTAGTTCTGTATTCCACCACTGAGGGGCTGTTAATTCTGAAGATGTGAGGCGAAAGACCATCAACCCATATCATCATGGCCAAATTAATTATAGCAATCAATTTTTATTTATATTTTGATTAATTTATATACTAATAATTTATTTGTATACACAGGCTACCTCCCCCTAAGGTGAAGTTCAAGAGATCAGCTTTGGATGTGGGGAAGATAAGATTTTTTTTTTTCCCCTTTGGTTTTTTCCGAGACAGGGTTTCTCTGTGGCTTTGGAGCCTGTCCTGGAACTAGCTCTTGTAGACCAGGCTGGTCTTGAACTCACAGAGATCCGCCTGCCTCTGCTTCCCGGGTGCTGGGATTAAAGGCATGCGCCACCACCGCACGGCAAGATAAGATTTTTTTTTTTTCCCCTTTGGTTTTTTCCGAGACAGGGTTTCTCTGTGGCTTTGGAGCCTGTCCTGGAACTAGCTCTTGTAGACCAGGCTGGTCTCGAACTCACAGAGATCCGCCTGCCTCTGCCTCCGGAGTGCTGGGATTAAAGGCATGCGCCACCACCGCCCGGTGCAAGATAAGATTTTTATAGCTCAGGGGTAGGGGGTTTCCAGATGGGGGGTTTAGCGGGGAAATCTGTGGGGTTTCAGAAACAGAACATAACAAGGTGGTCATAACAAGGTAGTTATAACAACCTTTTGAAATAAAGACATGGTTGCCATTTCCTGAAATAGGCAGTACAATTCCATTTGTAGGTAAGGTGGAGCATAGCCCAATCCTTTAAACAGAATTAATTATGAACAGGAGTGAATCTAGTTTGTCTTTACTGTAAGGTGACTTTCAAATCTAAGGAGGCAATGGCTGGTTTATCATTATGTCCCCGGACTTTTTTTCGTTTTTTTCTTTTTTTAAATAATTTATTTTTATTTTATTTGCCTTGGTATTTTGCCTTCCTGTGTATCTGTGTGAAGGTGTCAGATCTTGGATTTACAGACAGTTGTGATCTGCCTTGTAGGTTCTGGGAATTGAACCCCAGTCCTCTGGAAGAGCAGTCAATACTCTTAACCGCTGAACTTGCAATCCTCCTGCCTCATCCTCCCAATGGCTAAGATTACAGGTTTGCTCTACCAGGCCTCTTTTACTTGTTTTGTTTGAAGTAGGGTCTCTATGTTGTCCTCGCTGTCCTAGAACTCACTATGTAGACCAGCCTGGCCTCAGACTCAGAGATTCTCCTTCCTCTCCCTCCTGAGTACTGGGAATAACCAACCTTTTATTTTGTCATTGTAAGCAGGGTCTCCTGTGGCCCAAGCTGGCTTGGCTTCAAATTCAATATGTAGTGGGGGGTGCATATAAATCAACTCCTGATCCTCCTGCCCCTACCCAAATGTTTGGGTTACAGGCTTGCTCTGCTTTGCTTGACTTCACTTGTCTCAGCTGGGCTCCAGTATCACCTCTAGTCCTAGGTGGGTCAGCCTTTGCCGCTATCCAGATTTTGTGCAGATTTTGGCCAAAGCTCATCACACTGTAATACTATCTGATTCTCCCACCAGACCATAATGACAAGGGTGTTAGGAAGCCTGTTTAAATGTGTTGCTCAACACCTGGAATACCATATTGGCTGAACAGTTTTGTGCTCTTTGACTTTTTTTTTTTTTTTTTTTTTATTTTGAGTCTCACTGTGTTTCTGGTTGTACTGTAACTCACTATGTAGATCAGACTGACGTCAAACTTAGAGATCCTTCTGCCTCTGCTTCCCAAGTACTGGGATCAAAGGCCTGCTTCACCACAACCTGCCTTTTCTCTCTCTTTGCAGATAAGGTCTCATATAACCCATGCTGGCCTCCAACTTGCTATGTAGCAAAGGATCACCTTGACTTTCTCATCCCTTTGCTTTTACCCTTGTGTACTGGGATTACAAATTTATACAACTATGGCTTATATGGTCCTGGGAGCTATACTCCCAGCTTGTGGACACATGCCCTAATCTAATTGCCTGTTTTTGATCTGTTGAAAATTCTTTAATTTATGCTACACTACTTTTTTTTGTTGCTGTTGTTTTTCGAGACAGGGTTTCTCTGTGGCTTTGGAGCCTGCGCTGGAACTAGCTCTTGTAGACCAGGCTGGTCCCATTGCTTCACTACTTTTGTGCTGTGTTGAAGTTGTTTGTTTAGTTTCTTCTTGTAGGAAAGAATTTTTGTTGCTTTGACTTCTGGGAAAGACCAGCACATTTCTCTGTTTTGGGGTTTTTTTTTTT